>CM018681.1:54561603-55135427 GCA_009363875.1 Mikania micrantha
TCCGCGCTACTAACGGTCCGAGGCGTGTTTGGGAGGACATTGAGTTTTTGATGTGTTCCACATATATACATATGGTGATAAAGCATGTCAATACGTAATCAAAATGAGTTGTTGTTTCAAAAACAGTTTATGATTGCAGTGTTTTCTCCCCCAAATGTAGAAAAGATAAAAAGGGGCCATGAACTCACCTGATAAAGTAGTTCCTGTTATATGTGTTTCCAACTTGTGAATGCTAGCAACCTGCTAGTGAGCACCTATAATCATATAGACTGTGAGTATGTGTTACGTGGTGAGTTGTATCCCATACAACTAGAAGTGTCGGTGTGCTCAATCGAGTGTGTGTGTTGACTTGTGTTGACTCGACGAATCATTGGTGATATGTTTGTTATGTTTAGTTTGTTTATGTGTCATATTTTTCTTCACATGCATGTAGGATTTCATCATATATCCTACGACTCTAAGCACACAATGTTCACGTAAGTCATGTACGAAAATCATAAACTTTCCATTTCCGGAAAGTTACCATTTTTGGAAAGTTTCTATTTTAGGAAGGTGTAGTTATGAAATCTCATTTTATAAAACTAATACCTCTAGTATGTTGTAAAAACATATTAAAACACTTGAAACATATCGTTTGTGCATAAATCACCATTTATGCCATTTTGCCCAAATAAAGATTCCTAAAATAGTAAGTATCTGTTTAAAGGTTCGTTTTCACAAATCAGAGTTTCCATTATGCTTAGAAATCATTTTTAAACATATTTCAACAATCACAAATCACCAAAACATGTTAAATCATCAAAACCCTCTTCAGATTTACAAAAGTTTCCTTATATAGTAAGCTTCTATAAAATCATGTTTCACAAAATCAAATTCCCAAATGTGTTTCGAATCACTTCGGTATACATTTGGCATCATATAGACATGTAGAACATGTATAGATCATCACAAATCTACAACATGCAACATAAAAGTTTCCTTTTATGGCAACTATTTCAAAATAATCAAAATAACCTATCAAAACTCAATCCCAACAATCGTATACTTTAAAATCAGTAGATCTACATTAAGATCACATAAAATCACCAACAAATTCGTATCGCCAAGGCCGACGATGCGTGGCCTTGGCGTACCGCCAAGGATTTCGGGTTTCAAAATCCCGCTTCTGCTTCGCGTACCGCCAAGGAATTCACCGGGAGTCTTGGCGTACCGCGAAGGCTCCATTTCTCAGTTTTTCGATTTTGTTGATTCTATTTCGTTCATGTTTGATTCGTAATCACATAATAACTCATATGTTTGTTTGATTATTGTTTGTTCACCAACGTTCGTGAGACTCGTGTGTGTTTTGATAATTCCTAGAATTATCTTTGATATCTTGTGTTTGTCGTTATGAAATGTTTGCATGCTTGATTAATCATAATCAACATGTAATGCACAATCCAATAATTCCTCGAATTCTTGTATTGCATTTGTGTTTGTGTTTGCCACACTTGGTTTCCAAAACCATTGTGCAATGTATGATTCGATAGTTTCTCGAACTATCGTTTCGCAGTTGTTTGTATTTGACTCATCTAATTAAACATATGAATGTGAAATACAAAGTGGTAAGAGTTGCAATTTACCTGAAATTGCCGGTGTCACATCAGCCGCCAACCCACCACCTCTTTGATAAACCATAACCTATGTCCTTGTGATATTTAAAAACAGAGTCCTACAACTACATACCACTAAACAATATGTTATTTCAAATGTTTAGCAGTGCTAATCCGAGTAAGCATTCAAAGTTATCCAGTAATATCATAGCTTGCATTACCAACTATTTAGAATCTTTTGATATAATGAAGTTATTATGTCATGCCATTCATCGAAATGAAATCACCCAATTCTCTTCATATAAACCAAAACAAATAACCGATTTAATTTATGTAGTTTACTAGGTGAGAATGACTCGGTACACTAATGTTACATTTAGAAGAAATCTTAGGATCATTTGGCACATCAAATTTTATCTCAATATGGAAACCGTTGGTTTGTTAGGTACAATAATTAACGATCTACAAGAACCATTGATTTGATGATGAAAGTGAGTCATTCTTTGTTTCCGAATGTTAAACTTCTTTCGAAAAACATCGGTGATTTTGTAGTTGACCCCATGTTGTGTGGATCAAAATTTGCCATTATAAAATCAAAATCACAAGAATACTATGCAATAATAAGATGAATCACTTCAATATAATATTACGGATGAACTAGACTTAAATTCCAAAATTGATGATTAAAGCAACTTAGATCACCTTGCTCTTATATAAATTGTTACATCAAAATCAAGCAAAAAATTACTACAACGAATAATCAGAAATAGCATAGCGGAATCATAAACATAAATATGTTAAGTGATTGTAATAGCGGAATAGAAATACATATTAAAAATTAAGATCCCCCATATGAACAAACACACACACACTGGGTTTATACCGATCATATACATATATAATAAAGCAGTGATACCGATATTTATGTACTTGTGTGACATCATCCTGAGGTTTCTATAGAAAGGACATCTAACAAAAATGAAAACATTTAATATTTAGTAATTACTAACTATAAAGCATATTATTTACAATTACAGAACAAAATAAGTACTTAAACTAAACAATTGACTAACTACAAAATGAAAAAACAAACAAACGTACCAGTTAAATCCTACTTTTAAGTAGGGTCTGGGAGGGGTGAGATGAAAACAAACATTTCTCCCACCCCAAGAATAGGTAGAGAGGCTGATTCAGAAGAGACCCCTAGCTCAATTTATTATTATTAATATTTTATTTTTTCCAAAGACATATTTTATTAAGGAAAAAGAGTAAACCATGCATGGGTAAAATTACAGAAGTATATGACAGTGACTAATGACCAATGTAACTTCTAAAAATGTTTAGCTAATGGAAATGATTCTTCATTGGTAATACATCCTTAGATATTTGTATTTATTTAACTATTGTTCTTTTGTTCGTTTGATCTTCAGTCTTTACCTTTAAGTTATTGGTCTTTAGTATTGGTCTTTAATTTTCAACCATACAGTTCCTTGCAATATGAAGCAATTGATGAAAATTCTATCTATTCCATTATAGGGATTTATGATAACTATCTTTATCATTAATGAGGATCAAATTTTAAATAAATTGTCAACGACTCTTTGTTAAATCCTCAAACCCCAAATAGGAATTTATACAGCTTTATTTTATAAATCTTTGTATTTACCTGTAATTAAGCTAGTGTAGTAATTAATATGATTAGTTCATTGGGATATTCATTCCTTGGATCATATTCAAGAGAATGACACATTATGTATTGGTATTTATCAAATTACCAACATCATTGTGTACTTGTTTGTGAAACAGTTTCACATTATATGCATTAATTTGGTAACTTTTGGTTATATCTCATATATAACTATTTATGCTTTTAGATGTTCTATTTATTGAAATCTTCTTTGAACTCTTTCAAAGATTTCATTAGGTTCACAACCTTATGAAATATTCATATTTAATCTTTAGAAAATTTATGCAATAGAATTGCATTTTAAAGATCACAATCTTTTTAACCTTCCTTAAGCATGTTATGTAATCATTAAACTCTTGTAACAATGAATTCCATTTTCAATTGTTTAGAGATTCATGTATTACACCTTGATTTAAAGGATAATCTTCTCTAATTATAATTATTTAAACACTTTAAATTATTCTATTAATATGAATCATACGTTTTCCTTTATTTGTAATTCTATCATATATAATTCACTTTGCATTATCAATAATTATTATCAATTATGCTATCAAAACATTTTATCAAGCATAAACATAATTAATCAATAAATGCATAATTATTACTCCAAGCAATATTCTTAGTCAAACTAAGAATGTCAAAAATATTCATAATCGTTTTAAACAATTAATGAAAAAAATGAAAGAATAAAATAACATTTCTTCTATTTGTCTTGTCTTCCATCCCATAGAATTCAAGACTCAAGCTCCTAGCTTATCAACCACCTCGAATACCTGCAAATAATTGAAATAATTGTGAGACTCACATTATTATCAAAGATTTGCCAATTCAACAAATATGTTAAATAAACAAGGCATACCCGAAGATCCCGGCATATCTAAACTCTTCAGACGCCGTGCAACAATGTATTGGACCTCATCAACCTCAGTCAAAGGTCTCTTCCTCCCACTGCTCACCTCTACCCTCATCTTGGTTTCTTCAACCAAGAGCATCCCCTTGAGTTCATCAATTGTCCCTCCAAAGATATTTCGTTTGTAACTCTTTACAAAAGATTCATATTCCTCTGGTATGGAAATAAGGATGAAATCTATAGTAATCTCAAGGTCCATGGGATAGCCTAGTTTGCCAAGCCTATCAAAATAGCCTTGAAACCTATTAATGTGAGCTCCTATGTCTCCACCCGGTCTCAAACCCTTTTGGACCTCCTTAAGAATTTCAAATCGCCAAAACCTGTTTGGTTGGAAACTCTTCTTGATCTCCTCAATCAATTAATGACTGGAGAGATACATAAGCTGATCCACATATTCAGGAGACACCGAAGTCAATATGAGATATTTTATCTCACATTCGTATCCAATGTGCTTCATCCTTTCAGATGTGGTGCAGCCTATATGTGGCTCGGGAGTAATAGGGTTATCCAAAGCATACAATATTCCTTCTTTTCTAAGTACATCTCTAAGATGATGCATCCAAGTAGAAAAATTACTCCCATTGAACTGATTTCGAAATAGATTTATCCTATGAGGTTTTGTAGCATCAATGAAAAACATCTATAAAATCCAAAAGAAAGGTTTTAGTATTTCATGATTTATATAATCCCAAATTAATTATGACTCATTAACAAAATGAATTTAGAATTGTGAGATCCTATTTACTTAATGAACAGTGAATTGGCTAACCTCTCTATTTACTGTTCACAATAATACAGGAGGGTTACGATAAACAATTATGACAATCATAATTGTCACACCCCCACCTCTCATCACCTGTTAATGATGTCACTGAAACGATCACGGAAGCATAGTGGTGATGTCTCAGAGATGAGGGGTGACTTACTTGATCCGATATCACAAGCACACATATTAACTTAAGATAATTACATTACATGGTTCGTTATTACAATTCTCATTACAAAATTAACTTATTCAGTTACAAGTTTGTGAAGTGCAGTCTCACCGGAATCACTGTCTACCTGCAAAAATTTTAAGTTTAAAACGTCAGCACAAAGCTGGTGAGTTCGTAAAGTTTAGTAATTACACAATATGATATGCAAAATTTCAAGATATACAGTTCAGATAACCATGGGACCCGTATCTAGTTCCTTTCGGACAATTTTACGTTTTACGAAGATACTACCCGTCGGTAAATATCCTAATGCCTCATTTCCTTAATGTCCATCACTAATATTAAGAAAGTGTTTCGGAAACAGATAACAAACATTCACACCAGGGGAGATGCAATCCTCATCAATGCTTTCTGTTCGGCCCCACATGGGTTCACTAGATACAGTTTCAAAGAATGAGGGATTTTGATACTGTGATAGAGATACTAACGGCAAAATCCCATGAAATCACACAAAAGTCACATGCAATCACAACTATAGCAATGATACATATCATATGTTCAGAAATCGATTTACAGAAATTCCCCGATATTTGTAAAACACTAAAATGAAAAGGGGTTGTACGAGACTCACCTGAAGTCTCAAGATGGTAAGATCACTTGCAGACTGGTGCTAATGGTGTAATTCTGCATTAGTTTATGTTTAATAAATTATTTATGTTTTAACTTACGGATTAGATCTTTCTGAACGTCCAATGTCAAAGACATTGCCTTGAAAGTCATCAAACCGATATTAGGTTTTTAATTAATTATTTTAACATCATATCATACAATGTATGATAATGTAGGAACCTATACTGATTCAGGTTCCTAATACTAGGTTGATGACACACTGTATTAATCAGAATAGTCTTGGATTAACCAAATAGTTAATGTTGTTGATTATAATGCTAAAACAGTTTCTAGACAGATTAATGACTTAGGAATGATCAATCCTTGTTATTGTTTACCCAAATATCATGAAATATCACAAGGTAGCATTAGAATAGGTTTAGTAACCATGTTTAACATACTAATCTGACTGTTATCATAAAGATCAGATAATCGTTCCAATGAATATGTTAATGGTTGTGATTAGTTTGAAACACTTGGATTTAACCTTGCATTTCAAAGATTAATCAAACTAATCACCTACATTGTCATAATCAAATGGTTTAAACCATTATAATCATGGGTATGATTTCATGCAAACCGGGCATTACAACGGATCAAAACAAGGATTTAACCCTTAAAACATCGTGTTCTTCATTTATAATCAATCCTAGCCATTATCTAGGCAATAATCAACAATCCTAACTATGTCATTACGTTCAAAATCAAGATCTAATCAACCATTATCAAGCTAGAAAGTTAAAACGAATCGTTACCTATTCTGACGAATTTCTGACTGCACAATAACGATCAGGACTTGTAAATATGATCCCTGGCTTCTACTATATGATCGAATGGCTTGAAATTTGATTTCAGATGATTTAAGATCGAGTTCTTTCGTCTGGAGATGGAACAGGTTCGAGAAATGTAAAAATATAAACTTTGCATGTAATCTGATAAAGAAATCTAATCCATTGCACCGCCTCACCCGTCGCGTACCGTGACAAGGAGCCAAGAAAGGCTTCACGTACTGCAAAGAAATCCTGAGAAATCAGATATTTTTCAACCATCACGTACCGCCGAGAACCCTCATCCCATCCTTAGCGTACCGCGACGAGTCCAAAAGTTCAATACTTAGAAATTTTTTCTTCGTTTTTCGATTCCGGACAATCCGTAACTCCGTTTTGTACACGGTTTTCGCCCATATTCATCATTTCTCGTGTGCTATCAACCTGTAGTAATTTGAATTGTCAAATCAACGTGGATTTCAAGCACGATCAAATGTGCTTACGTTATTAATGCCGAATTTTTCGTACGCAATTGTCACAGTCTCCTCCTGTTAGGAGAATTTCGTCCCAAAATTTAGTGAAGACTTGCTTGATGACAATCGTTTATGAGAATAGATGTGGGTACTTTGCTTTCATTCGATCTTCACGTTCCCATGTATACTCTGGTCCACGTTGTGAATTCCATCGTACTTTAACAATTGGTATGCGACTACGTTTCAGCACTTTGATTTCTCAATCCATTACCTCTACTGGTTCTTCACTGAACTAAAGTTTTTCATCAATATGTATCTCTTCTAGATGTACGATCAATGATTCATCAACTAGGCACTTCTTCAGATTTGATATATGAAAGACATCGTGAATGTTATTGAGTTCGAGAGGTAACTCAAGTCTGTAGGCTACTGATCCAATTCGATCAAGAATTTTGAATGGCCCTACAAATCTGGGTGAAATTTACCTCTCTTTCCAAATCTGAAAATGCCCTTCCAAGGTGAAACTTTCAACATTACTCGATCACCTATTTAAAATTCTAATGGTCTGCGACGATTATCAGCATAACTCTTTTGACGATCGCGAGCAGCTTTAATTCGTTCTTGAATGAGTGCGATCTTACCCATTGTTTCTTGAATGAATTTTGGGCCTATGATCTGACTCTCACCTACCTCTGACCAACAGATAGGTGATCTACACTTGCGTCCATAAAGTGCTTTGAATGGAGAGCATTGAATACTGATATGGTAGCTGTTATTGTATGAAAATTCAACAAGTGGTGCAGAGTTAACGATGAGGATATACCGAAGACGGCGTTTAAGAATCTTTATGGACACTACGAGTTCGTGGTTATGCCATTTGGGATAACCAATGCACCGACGATGTTTATGGACTTGATAAATCGAGTCTGTAGGCCATACTTAGATCAGTTTGTTATCGTCTTTAATGATGATATACTGATCTATTCGAAGACTAAACAAGAATATGAGGATCATTCGAGGAAAGTCTTAGAGCTACCAAGAGCTGAACAACAGTATGCCAAATTCTCTATATGCGAATTTTGGCTAAAGGAAGTTCATTTCTTAGGGCATGTTATCAACAAGGATTGGATTCACGTAGATCCAGCGAAGATTGAGGCGATTAAGAACTGGACTACCCCATCTACTCCAACAGAGATTCTTTCATTTCTGGGTCTGGCTGGCTACTATAGAAGGTTCATCACGAAATTTTCAAAGATCACCTTGCCACTTACCACTCTAACTCAGAGAAGTCAAGCATTTATATGGAGGCAGAAACAAGAAGATGCATTTTAACTTCTTAAACAAGAGTTATGCAAGTCCCCTATCCTTAGTCTTCTAGAGGGCAGTGATGATTTCATTGTCTACTGCGATGCTTCAAACCTTGGTCTCGGTTGTGTACTTATGCAACGAGACAAGGTGATTGCGTATGTTTCAAGACAACCTTGAGGTTCACGAGAAGAATTATACTACTCATGACCTTGAGTTAGGGACTGTGGTCTTTGCACTGAAGATTTGGAGACACTACCTTTATGGTAAAATATGTGTCATCTATATAGACCACAAGAGCCTGCATCACATTCTGAATCAGAAAGAATTCAACATGAGACAACTGTGTTGGGTTGAGCTTCTAATTGATTACGACTGTGAGAGTTGTTATCATCCGGGTAAAGCCAATGTGGTGGCGGATGCTTTTAGTCGTAAGGAATCAATCAAACCAATTCATGTAAGGGCCATGGAGATCAACACACAGCCAAACTTGAAAGATCTGATTCTTATTGCGCAACAACAAGTAGTGATCGACAATCAACTGAAGGCATAGCTATAATGCAGAGTTGAAGGTAAACTAGAACCTCGATCTAATGGGGTTTTATACTTCAACGGCCGCATGTGGATTCCAAAGTTAGAATAATTGCGCTCACTCTTCTGTGATGAGGCTCATAAGTCACGATACTTAGTTCATCCAGGAGCCGATAAGATGTTTTCAACAAGGATGAATCGAGGCACCTGGAATGAAGAAAGACACACCATTGTATGTTGGGAAATGTCTAACATGTTCAAAAGTCAAGGTAGAACATCAGAAGCCTTCAGGACTTCTGCAGCAACCTAAAATTCCTCAATGGAAATGGGAGCAAATTTCCATGGATTTCATAACCAAGTTGCCGAGAACTCCGCGAGGTTACGATTCGATTTGGGTGATCGTCGATCGACTAACCAAATCTGCTCATTTTCTCCCAATCCGAGAGGATTACAAAATGGAGAAATTATCCACTTTGTACATCATCGCGCGTCATGGTACTCCAACATCAATCATTTCTGATCATGATAGTCATTTCACTTCTCGCTTTTGGCAATCATTGCAAAAGGCTTTGGGAACCCGTGTTAATCTTAGCACGGCGTATCATCCCCAAACCGACGGTCAAAGAGAAAGGACTATCCAAACACTCAAGGACATGCTTCGTTCTTGTGTGACCGAATTCGGTGGGAGTTGGGATACTCACCCTCCACTTATATAGTTTTTATACAACAATAACTATCATACAAGCATTCAATGTGCACCATTCGAAGCTTTATATGGCAGGAAGTGCGGATCACCGGTCTGATGGATCGAGGTTGGTGACTCACAGGTCGTTGGACCTGAACTCATTCAAGAAACAACCAACAAGATCACAATCATTCTATCAAGGCTTAAGGCTGCACGAGATCGGCAGAAGAGTTATGATGATCGACGTCGGAAACGCTTGAATTTCAAGTCGGCAACCGAGTTCTACTCAAGGTTTCTCCCTGGAAAGGCGTTGTCCGATTCAGGAAGAAAGGGAAACTTGCACCAAGGTACGTTGGACCTTTTGAGATCCTGGAAAGGATTGGTCCCGTAGCCTACATACTCAAACTTCCAGTGGAGCTAAGAGCTAAGCAATGTTCATTACACTTTTCATGTGTCAAATTTTAAGAAATGCTTGGCTAATCATGATGTTCAGATTCCCCTTGCAGACATTCAGATTCAAAACAATATGCAATTCATAGAACGTCCAGTTGAGATCATGGATCATGGAGTCAAGAAACGCAAACATAGCCATATCCCGATCGTAAAAGTACGATGGGAGGGCTAATGTGGTGCAGAGTTCACTTGGGAACGTGAAGACCAGATGAAGTTCAAGTACCCTCATCTTTTTACAGTATATTCGACTAGTTAATTTCAGGACGAAATTCCCTTAACCAGGGGAGACTATACAATCCGTACAGTAATCATGGTAGTCATAGATTAGGATAGAACAATGTGTAGATGATAGTCTTTATATCATTTTGATTCTTCTTCAATATGTCAATGTGCCTATGTGATTCATATGTTCATGTTTGTGTGTTATAGGGTTTTTATTTAAGTATATTTATTTTTTAATTACAGTCAATTACGCTAGGCAAGAACAATATTGTATTATATCAAAACAGTGGTGGGCTGGCGATTGAGAAGGCAGGTAGCTGGACTCAAGGTATGCCCTGTGCATATAATGCGTTCGGTGTAATAAGATAGTGTTAGGGCGTAGTGTTATGACAGATAGTAGGACAAACAAATCAATTTAACAAATCGTAATGCGTGAGCGAGACTGAGTATCATTATGGGTGACGATTCGTAATAATATGAATGTCGAACTTATAATTACGAGTAAACATCAATAAATACGCAAAACGACCAAAAACGTATGTAATTACGTGTATACACGTAATTGTATTCGTTTAACGGTCAGATTATGAACGATAAGTAAAAATAAGTAAAATATTTTATTTTACATTTTTCAATTTTGAAACTCATCAAAAACAATTCAAGAAAACAATTTTTACAATTCAAAGTATTTAATTTCGTAATCGTAACGATACGCGCGTAAAAATAGTCGAAACCGACACCGAGCGAGACCGAACATGAGGGGAACCAACCTGGGCATAAAAGCCCTTATTTCCTCCCCATCTTTCATAAAAATTGCAGCTCTCATCTCCCTCTCTCTCCTCAAACCCGTCAAGCCTTTCTCTCTCTAGAAAAACTCTATTAAAACGACAATATCTCCTTCGTTTCTTCACCAAATCGCGCATATAATATATCAAAACGACCGTCTCGACGAGAAGAAGCTGGAAGTACAAGGGATCGGAGCTGACTCAAAGTAGTTTGGCCGGAATCTTAGAGAGAAGTTACGGTGCAGAAGGTATGGTTACTATTCATCATCTTCTTCATTTAGAAATCATGAACCAGCTCTTTATACATGACAACCAGACCCCATAGTCCTTTATAAAACTTTTAGAGATGTTTGTTTTGAGGATTTAAGGTCTGGAACGTGAGAAACAAGTCATTGAGACTAGTATCGATGCCAATCTCTGCTCACGATGATAGTGTCGATGGTTCCAGCTTTGGGTGACCAAACGATGGGGTTTCGATGTGCATGGGGGCCCCCTTCATGACCTGTTTTGTCCAGAATAATGATCTCCAAAGATCTGTTTCCCTGCGGTTAACCTTAACAGAACCGAAGAAAGGATTCCATCGACATTACAAGCCATCGATATTACAACATCGATGGGTGATACTAGGCTGAGCCGAGAACCTTAATCGATACTAGTTATCTCTGATGACTTAATCTTGATCTAAAATCCTCAAGTTAATACACAGGTTCCCACTTTTGGTTCTTCTTTGAAGACCTAACGGGGGATCCTCAAGTTAATGTACATAGGTTCCCACTTTTGGTTCTTCTTTGAAGACTTAACAGGGGATCCTCAATTTAACATACATAGGTTCCCACTTTTGGTTCTTCTTTGAAGACCTAAAGCGGGATCCTCAAGTTAATGTACATAGGTTCCCACTTTTGGTTCTTCTTTGAAGACCTAACAGGGGATCCTGAACTTAACATACATAGGTTCCCACTTTTGGTTCTTCTTTGAAGACCTAATGGGGGATCCTCAATTTAATGCACATGTTCCTACTTTTGGTTCTTCTATGAAGACCTAACAGGGGATCCTCAAGTTAATAGACAGGTTCCCACTTTTGGTTCTTCGATGAAGACCTAACGGGGGAACCAAAAGTTAATACACAGTTTCCCGCTTTTGGTTTTTCTATGAAGACCTAACGGGGGATCCTCATGTTAATACACAGGTTTCCATTTTTGGTTCATGTACAACACCGATGGGGGATCAAATCCCCCAACATGTTTACAAGGAATTCAATCATGTTTTCAAGGATAATCTAATGTTCTTAAACATAACAACTACACAAAGCCGTAAACATTAACATGTTAACACGACTTAATCAATCAATCAAAGTGTATAACATATTAAATCTTATATTATATGTATGATTACAATCATATAGGAACCAGTTAGAGGTCTATTTGCTTGCTACTTGTTCAGGTTCAGAGTCTACAGCAGTCAGGTGAGAACATTAGCCCCTTTTTTACTGTTTTACAACTGTTTTGGGGTGAAACACGTGACCAAACACTCTTTATACAATCATATTTCATATACAGGATTCATGCTACTTTTCAACCATTACAGGTTCACTTTACAAATTCAAGGGATTTCTCAACTATTTTTAAATGATTTATCATGTATTCAAAAGGATTTATCAACTGTTTTAAAGTTTTTAACAACTGTTAAACATTTTCTACTAAAAGGTTTTATAAAAGGTTCTCTAAACTATTTTTCAACTGTTTTACACAAAATGGTTTTATAAATGTTAAACACTTTTAAAGAATAAGTCTTATAAACTCTTTTACTATAAACATGGGCTTTCGATAAAATAATATTTTATAAACCTTGTTATTATACAAGGACACTATTCTCAGTATTCAATCAAGGGTTTCAAAACAAGGTGTTAAATCAATAGTTTTCATGGTGGTATTCAATCAAAGGTTTTCAATTTGGTAATCAATAAGAGATTTCAAAACAAGATACTCATTCAAGGGCTTTCATGGTGGTATTCAATCAAAGGATTTCAGAGGCAAAGATATGTATTCTTAGTATCTATGATCTGAAATTCAACCAAAGGTTTTAATTCAAAGGATTCAATCTTAAAAACTTAAAAGCATGGTGTTCCTTGTTGTGAACAAACTTATACACACATCAAGTCACTTATTCTTACTCTTTTAATGTTAGTACTAGGTGATCACAACAAGGGAAAGCGGGACACATTTATGTTATGCCAAGGCTGCAGTTAGCATTTTAAATTTGTTTTAAAAACTAACCGCAGATTGGATGCATTACGGTAATATGGATTTGCTGCTAATTAACTTACCAACATAGGTCATATTGATCGGGTACGTCAACATGGAGTTTGTCTTCTGAGTAAACTCATTAGTACAGCTTGTGTAGAATGCGTTTGCTGGCTAGTTTTCTGACTCCAAACATAGTTTGGGACTTGATTACATGCTAGCTTTTCTAGTAGACAGTTATTCGACTGTTTGCACACGTTATTCTTAGTTGATGTTAGTTTGGGTTGCAACTATCCATGTATTTTCATTCACTGTTTTATACATATGTTTTGCAATGCAGATTCATATTTACAAATGTTAAACCTATTGTTCTCACCAACTACTTTTGTAGTTGACAGTTACTTTTCAAGTGTTTCAGGTAATCAGGTTTATAGCTTCACAAGGACAACTAAAGAGACCATAGTTAAGATAGAACAAGATGAAGAAACAAGCTAGGATGGATTAGAAACTCACATAACCCTGATTGTTTAATTGTCTTGTCTGAGTCTTATTATGTAAACAATATTTTTGGGTCTGTAGTTGTCATTCTTTTGGTAGATAATTAGAAAGTCTATTACTAAACAATTGTCTAAACTTTATGAAACTTAGTAATGCATTGTGGTTGTTCTTATTCAATATTTGTGCATGATTCAACCATTGATCATCACCGCGTAGTGGATTCCGCACGCGTCGCAGGGGGTGTGACAAGATTCAATACCTGAGTTGATTTATTATGATTTGTACATGATACGTATTTATCACTGACATAGATAGGGTTTGGTCTCGGTGTGCAACTGTGTGTCCTATACTTTTACTAATGAGTTACTAGAATTTCTCTAAGTATTCTAAGCTAAGCATTCTCTTCGAATTCTTATTCTTTAATTAACAATAGTTAAACCTTATTTACATCATATTTACAAATTAAAACACATTACATTTTAGCAAATCATCATTTATAAAATCTTATTAGGTTACAAACAATTTATGTCTAAAATCATTTAATTAATTTTAAAATACCTTAATAAATCAAGTTATGATGATTTTTGTTAAACTAATGTTTCATGTTATTAAACATGTCATTTTATTGTAAAATATAAGTAATTTTATGAAAATGTGTGTTACTCATATAAGAACTTGAGATAACCTATTTACGTTAATGCCAAAGTCCTTCATTAGTTTTTGGTTATCTCGTTGGTAATGTTTTCTTACAAGTTGATAATTAACTAAGATCATTCTATTCGAATAATCTAAGTTTGTCAGCAATATAATGAAATCACTAAAAGTTGGGCGTTAATCATACAAGATTAACATAATCCCATACTTTGTGTTTTTCCTTGAATTCTCATAAGGGCCTTCTAGTTCTTTAGCTTCTTTATAAACCATGGCTTTTTATCATATTGCTTCTTGATAGTATTTGTTACATAAGCTTAGTTTATTAGCTTAAAACACCCTTAGTTAGTATTTAGAGTATTAGGGTTTTAGGTTGACACTAGGTTAACAATTCTTGAACACCTCATTATGATCATTGAATCCTTACAGTTTTCTTTAACAAATCCAATGTAATCACTCCCAAATGATTACTAAAACATTTTTATGGATGTTAACTTGGTTTAGAAAAATTTAAGGATAAGGATCCTTAGAATCAAAGAAGGTTAAAACCGGTTATGCATTGAAAACCCTAATGGACTTCAATCCCGACCCTTGTGTATTGTAGTCGATCTTATGACTTGGTTTCTAGATGATTTAGGCTGATTCCATGTCCATTTTACTTGGGATATCTTTAAGTCCTAATATCGGCAGATCCTGGATTAATATCGATGGCCAGCTAGCGCTGAGTATCGATGAAACATCATCCCAACCTATTCGATACTACATGTTCGATGGCCCCTGAATTCACAGCATGTAGACCATCGATATTGTCAATATCGATGGCCCTTGGACCCAGAACTCTTGGTGAGCATCGAGACTACCAATCTCGGCCAGTGATCATCGAACTTGTCCCATCAAGAATGCTACTATCGACAGATGAAGGTTACTGGACTTCCAGCTTTGTCTATACTAAGAATTGGCATGTTCTTATGTCGATTCTAAGATACCCAGGTTAATTTCAACCACTCCAACCTTTAATCCAAGTTGCTCCTGTCACACCCCCTACGCCACGTGCAGAATCCACGGCGCGGTGACTATATGGTTGAATCATGCACAAGTATTGAATAAGAACAACCACAATGTATTACTAGGTTTCAAAATGTTTAGACCATTATTTAGTTATAGACATTCTATCTATCTATCAAAAGAATAACAACTACAGACCCAAAATATAGTTTACAAAATAAGACTTCAAACAAGACAATTAAACAATCAGGATTTAGTGTGTTTCTAATCCATCCTATCTTGTTTCTTCATCTTGTTCTATCTTAAAACGGTCTCCTTAGTTGTCCGTTAGAATGTCTTAAACCTGATTACCTGAAACACGTGAAAAGTAACTGTCAACTACAAAAGTAGTTGGTGAGAACAATAGGTTTAACAGTTGTAAATATGAATCTGCATTGTAAGGCATATGTGATAAGCAGTGAATAAAAATACATGGATAGTTGCAACCCAAACTAACATCAAGTCTGTAAAACGTGTCCAAACAGTCATCAGACTGTTTGCTAGAAAACCAACATATAATCAAGTCCCAAACTTCGTTTGGAGTCAGAAAATTAGTCAGCAACATTGATATAACCATAACGTAACCAATTCTGCAGTTCGCTTTTAAAACAAATTTAAAAGCTAACTCCATCTTTGGTCTGCCCAAATGTGTCCGCTTTCCCTTTTTGTGATCACCCAGCACTAACGCTAAATGAATATGTAACTTGATGTGTGTATAAGTTTGTTCACAACGATGAACACCATGCTTTTGAAAACTTGAATTGAAAACCCTTTGATTGGATGCCTTATTCGATTTCCATGATTTGAAAACCTTCCGTGAATACCATGAATACCAATGATTGAATAACTTGCTTAAATACCATGAATTGAAATCCTTTGTTTGAATCCCATCATGAAAACTATTTATTTGAAACCTTGTGTTGAAACCTTTGATTTAATACAGCGAATAGTATCCTTGTATAATAACAAGGTTTATAAATATCGTTTTATCGAAGACATAAGATTTTAGTAAAAGAGTTTATAAAACTTATTCTTTAAAAGTGTTTAACATTTATAAAATCATTTGTGTAGAATTGATATAAAACAGTTTAAAGAAACTTTATAAAACCTTCTTAGTAGAAAAATGTTTAACAGTTGATAAATTATTTTAAAACAATTGATAAATCCTTTAAAACAGTTGATGAATCTGTTGAATTTGTACAGTGAACCTGTAATATTTGCATAATAGCATAAATTCTGAATATTGAAATATGATTGTAATAAGAGTAACTGGTCACGTGTTCCACCCCAAAATAGTTGTAAAACAGTAAAAGTGGGGCTAAAGTTCTCACCTGTTTGCAGTAGACTCTAAACTATAACAAGTAGCAAAGAGCAAGCAAGACTTCTAACTGATTCCTATATCATTGTAATCATACATAGAATATAAGATTTATGATATTGTATTCTTTGATTGATTTGATTGACTTATGATGTCATGATCTTGATTGAGTCTTGTATAACATGATTTGAAACAATTCGAATCCTTATGGCAATTCATGAATGTTAGGTTTATGAAATATCAAAGTGTTACCATCTTTTGAAATGATAATATGATTGTTGAACTTTAAACTAGTGGTCCTTATGTTGGGCCAACTATCCCATATGGGCCAATGTAATTGGGTCGAATGTTAGTTGTGGGCCCAACAAGTTCTCATGGCCACATTAGTGTGATTTGGGCCAAGGTTAACTAATCAATTGACCGAATCAATAATGTATTGGGCTCATGGATAAGGTTTGTGGGCTGGAAGAAATCTCATGGGCCCATTCAACGTGTAATTGGGTTAAGTTTAGGATGCGTGGGCCCAATTAATGAAAACGATTAAGTGGTTTGTTGGGCCAATGATTGTGGCTAGACCCATGTCGAACAGCCCAAAGACCGGACAAAGTGCCGAACAAGGATTGGGCTATACTGCTGCGGCTGGGAAGAACAAATGGCCTCCACTCATCCCGTGAACCTTATGGTTCGTGCGTATAAAGGTTCGGCCAAAGGAGAACAATAGGTTCGTCTGAATGCATTGTTGGTTCGTCGAGGATTAGGGTTCGGCAATGGTGTCCCACGAACCCTAGATCCGGCTGAAGATGAGACCTGGTGGGCAGGCTCGTGGACAGTACAATGGTTCGGCTAGGTTCGCTCCTGCATGCAGATGGTTCGTCACCATGCAAGGTTCGTGAGGCCCCCTAAGGGTTCGGCTGGTGATCAACGAACCATGCAGGTTCCTTAGGGTTCGCTGAGACTCCAAAGGTTCGTAACTCAGATCTGTGGCAGTAAGGTTCGTCCCATGCACACCCAGCACTTTTTCCCGAACCTGTCAACCTCTATCACCATCATCTTCGTCAATTTAGGTGGTTAGGAACTCGTCTACAATGCCGTGTCATACAACACGTAATCCTCGAAGGTATACTGGTCGTGGAGGTGGGTTTAGGACCGGCTAATATCAAATTCGAACAACACAATACAAAACCCTATTTTCGTGATTTTCTATTCGATCATACCTCGTTTTTGGTCGGCTAAAACTTCAGATCCCTTGTACTTCTGTGTAGGAAATGTCGAGAGCTTCGCGTAGGTTCAAGAATCATCCATTTTCGTGAAGAATTGAAGAAGATATGAAGATTTTAGTGATGTTTTCTAGTGTGAGAAAGTGGAAATCGAAAATCTTAGAGAGAGAGAGAGTTTGGCTGCAATAAATGAAGGGAAAAGCCTTCTTCAAGGCTTTTATACTACGAGTGGTATTCGGGTTCGTTTTGGTTGCTTGGTTCGCGTTTTCGAAACGTAACGCGCATTTTACGCGTTTTAAATAAAATAGTTATTATTCTCATCATTTTGATGAGTTTCAAAATTTTAAAATGTAAAAATAATTTATTTCATTTATTTTTACTCTTCGTTCGTTGTCAGATCGTTAAACTAATACAATTATGTGTATACCCGCAATCGCGTATGTTTTTCGATTGTATTATTTATTTATTGCCGTTTACTCGTAATTATAAGTTCAACATTCGTATCATTATGGATCGTCACCCATAACTATACTCAGTCTCGCTTACGTATTACGATTTTGTTTAATTAATTCGCTTGTCATACTATTCGTTTAAACACTACGCACTAACACTATCCCATTACACCGAACGCAGTATATGTATAGGGCATACCCCAGAGTCCAGCTACCTGCCTTATCTGACGCCGTCCCACCACTGTTTCGATATAATACGATACTGTTCTTGCCTAGTGAAGTCGACTGTAAATAAATAATACATACTTGTTCCTAATTAAAGAATTCATATAACACACAAACACATTCATGAACTCTTCAATCACATTGTAAATACTGAATCAAATACACATTGTACTAACACTGTTTATGACTACCATGACTAAATGTACAGATGTTACAGCTCCTTAGCTTCCTAGTTCGGTTTGGTGCAAGTTCTAATGGTTTAGAGGGCCAAACACAAGCTGAAAACTCAGTTGGTTCGAGATGGAAGACGAATAGTGTAACTCACTGAAAATCATTGATTTCTCACGCGATTTTACCTCTTTTTCAGCGATTCAAAGCTTGGTTTCTTTGTCTCTTCACGATCTACACGTTCGCATTGTCATTTTGACACTAAAAACGCCTAATTTGGTGCACATTTGAGCAAGTTATGGGTATTTTAGTGAAGGAAAAAGGTAGAGAGAGTGTATGGTCTTGAGAGAGAAAATAGGTTGCTGTGAGGGTTTAATGGCATTTAACGCCTTTTTATTGTTTTTAAATGTTCGGGTGTGTTCGGGTTCGTTCGTTTTCGCCCGAATGCGTCGGTTTCGTTTTTCTCATAACGAAACGTTACGATCTTTAAAATATGGTTTTCAAAATTATTTTAGGTTGTAATTCCTAATAAATGAAAAAATGTTAAGGACACACAAATCTGTATTGGACGGACGGTTAGGGCAAGCACACATGTAGAATATGAATCAAATCGTATGGTATATTGATTAAATCAATGATTACAAGATATAATCCACATCATAAAAGAACATAGTGTTGCCGGGGAGAGATCGAGCATGATCTCTCCCCCCTCTCGTGCTCAAAACCCTAGAACTCCAAAAACCCTTAACTTTCCGAACACTGAGAATTGTATGTATAGGGGCTGTATGACATTCGTACGAATGGAGCCATTTGTATGCTCATTCGTACGAATAAACCCATTTACATTAAATCCATTCTCATATGCTCCTGCGAACGACTCAGTTCCCAGTGTACCAACATACAAATACATACAAGTGATTACAAATGAACAAACACAAATATAATCTATTCGACCAGCAGCGGACACCCAAAATATGCGCCAACAATAAATTAGCTAAATATCTTTTATTTGTTTCTAGTATTTCAAAAACGTTAAATTTTACTATTTAATCAAATTGTACGATTTTCGCTCGTATTCGTTCGGATCGTCACCCTTACAAACACAACGACAACTGTACTTTTCGATTTGATTATCTAATTGTTAGACATCATTCAGAACGTTAAACTCACAGATATACTCGTGTGAATCGTCACCCACATGAATACTCCATTAGTTTAATGTTTGCATAACAACGCCTGTATTATTGTCTTTTAGTCGTTCTCGCATACGTTTACACATAGTAAATCCTAAACTAACATACACATCATAAGTTATTGTGGTCAGACATAAATCTGACAATTATACCATAGTTTACACAGTGTTTCTGAAACAGTTTCATAAGCATTTAGCATTAATAGCATATAACAAGTATTACACAGAGTTTGTACAAACGTCTACTATACCTTACACTGTTCCAGACTACTGTTCAAGCACTGATGTTACAGTCTCCCCTAGTTAGAGGAATTTCTTCCCGAAATTTAAGAATCGTTATCGGGTAAGACTTCCTCTGTAAACAATTGGGGATACTTAGATCTCATGTGATCCTTGCGCTCCCAAGTAAACTCAGGTCCGCGCTTGGAATTCCATCGAACTTTAACAATTGGAGTACGGCTTCGTTTCAGTTGTTTAACTTCACGATCCATAATTTCCAACGGTTCCTCGACAAACTATAACTGTTCGTCTATTTGTATCTCATCTACTAGTATCACCAAAGACTCATCTTCTAAGCATTTCTTGAGATTTGAGACGTGGAATACGTCGTGCACACCACTAAGTTCATCCGGTAACCTCAGTTTATACGCCACAGGACCAATCTGTTGAACTATCTCGAACGGTTCGACGTATCTTGCTGAGAGTTTGCCTTTCTTCCCAAAACGTACTACACCCTTCGAAGGAGAAACCATTAACATGACTCGATCTCCCACTTCAAATTCCAACGGCTTGCACCGTTTATCGGCATAGCTTTTCTGCCTGCTTCAAGCTGCTTGTAACCTTTGCTGCATCAGGGCGATCTTATCAGTCATTTCCTGCGTAAGCTCAGGCCCAGTTATTCGGTTATCTCCTACCTCAATCCAACAAATCGGTGACCGAAATTTCCTACCATATAGAGCCTCAAAAGGAGCACATCCGATGCTACTATGATAGCGGTTGTTATAGAAGAATTCGATCGGCGACAAATGGGATTCCTACTGAAATCCAAACACATGTTCGTAACATGTCTTCTAGGGTTTGTATGGTACGATCAATGATTTCACGCATAAGCAGCTTGGTAATAAAATCCATTGCTATTTCATCCCACTTCCAGAGCGGAATCTCAGGCTGTTCCAGTAAGCCAGACGGTTTCTAGTGTTCTGCCTTAACTTTCGCACAGGTTAAGCATCGACCGACATACTCGGCTACATCTTTCTTCATCCCCGGCTATGAATAAAATCCCCGTAAGTCTTGGTACATTTTATCAGCGCCCGGGTGTACCAAATACCCGGTCTTGTGCACTTCGTCGAAAATTAGTTTCCTTAATTCATATGCTGCAGGGATCCACACGCGATCCTCATAGTAGATAATTCCATCAGATTTTGTTTCAAACTGTCACTCAGCTCCACAATTGAGTTCCTTCTCCAGATTTCCTTGTTCTACTGTTAGTTGTTGTCACACCCCAAGCTGGTGGGCTGGATCGACTTTCCCATCGGGCGAAAAGTTCTCGGGGCGCGATATCATTGTAATAATCATAGTCATAAGATTGTTTACATGGCACATGAGATATAATGAGAAATGCTAACATGACATTGATATAGAATTATAAAGTTAAATTATATAGTACATGTTCATAGTTTAACTAAGTAAATATACCCAAAAAGAATCATTTCGTTTCTATCTTGTATCTGCACAAGATTTACAAAAGATGATTCAAAGTTATGTCATTCAAAATATGCACGACAAAAAATTAAGCTAGGTCTTCTAAAAGTCCTCTAGCTTAAGTCTAGATTCTTGGAGACTAAACATGTTCGTCACTTGAGAAAACATGCATTTAAAGGAAGTCAACACTAGGTTGGTGAGTTCATAAGTTTAGTTAGTTAAAAACCTTTAAAGTTATTTACACAACACCTTGCATTACACAATTCTCAGTTAGTCTCATCTGGCATTTACCTCATCCAAATGTCCTCTCTATAGATACACCTACAGATTGGATATTGTCTGATTAAGTATGCTTATATATAGGGCATACGTATCACGAAAGAAGCTGCCAGCCCACCACACACCTAACCGAACTCAATAGCACCTGTATTGTATATAGAGATACCCATTTCATCACACATAGATTTACTCACAATTAGAATTTCCAAAGTAATAACCCATACCTCACATCGATCTCATCATAGCATAATAGACTTTAAAGAGTATTATTCTCCACATTTATACGTTGTGGATTTCCACAGTTATTAATGGTGGCATACTCTTTAGATTTTAGAGAGTAAATTATCCACAGTTTTGAATGGTGGATTACCACAATTATAAATGGTGGTGTTACCACATTTTTCAGGGGTGGTGTACTCTTTGACTTACTATTACCCACAACTGATTAATAGTGAGAGTAAGTCTGACATGTAGTTCTGTCCCCATTGATCTATAGAATTGAACTGACCACATTGTAGTCACCACAAAGGCAAACCACAACGTCCTCAATTTATTTCTATCCATTAGTTTCCAAGACCTCACAACTATCTGCCACTAGCCTGTTACACGAGGGAGGTCAGTCTCTCAGTCTACCGGTCCACATAATAGAAGTGCTGACTAAAAATTAAAAGAGTTCTTATAGTCCTCATCTCATTACCATCAACTCATAACCTAGGAATCTCATAAATATAACTCACATATTTTCTTAGAAATAATAGATCTATTCTCTTCAAATTCGTTGAAACATTCCTATCGGAATAACAATTATAATTTCCTTAGAATTAATAAATTAACTCAATAGGAATAAAATGTATTCCTCATAAAAATTACCGTTGTAATCACCGAGGAATAATAGTCTTATCTATTAGAAATCATATATAATGTATTGTTTTTGTCGCTGTAGTGTAAACACATTGTTATAAGATTAACTCTTAATACACTTATGTTGTTTCAGTGATTGGATGATATCAGAAATTATGTTATCGTGACATCATCCTTGCTATGTTCTAATAGTATAATCAAAATGAAAGGAACACAATGCTATGATCTCTAGTCTTTAACATGTTCTTATAAGATCTCGTCGTTACAATGTTAGCATATTTAGGAGAGGACATCTTCAAACTATGTTATCATGATGTCATCCCTTGATATCCCAAGTGATTATCTAATATGTTATCTCCATGTTATGTATTCTCAATGATTTTAACAATGTGTTATAAGAGCTCGTCTTATTACACAGTGTTAAAAAATGTGGTGAATGATGTCATCATGAAATCATGTGCATCACTCTTATTGTCTTAGTGTTATAAACCCGTTGATATGAGATATAGCCTTGATGCATTGTGTCATTCATTTTGATAGGATGATATCATGAAGTTAGGTTATCATGATATCATATCTGGTATGTCTTACATGTTATTTCACACACAAGCACACATAATGATAATATGATAATAAAGATAAAATCCTTATTATCTAGAAATCATGATAATTGAAATAATGTGCTAAAACTTTTAAGTAAATAAAAGAGTCAGCATGTTTCTCAGCCCCGTATTTAAAATCAAAATATTAGAAAAGGGGCATATGAACTCACCTGTGTTGTGGACCACTTGAATAACTTAGAAACGCCCTCGTTCGTTTGTGGTAATAGAAATATCTTCAGCACCTGAGTTGATTTATTACGATTTGAATATTGTAACTGTTCATAGTTATTGTTATTGTGTTTTAAATCACCAGTGTGTAAATAAGTGCACTAGTATTTTATTAGTGGTTTACTATGATTAGTTACTAGGTGTTTAAGTCTATCCTTATCCTATTGGACATACTACACCCTTACCCAACATAAATGAAGGCTAACTTAGAAGCTCAAAGTTAGGTTTAAAGAAGTTGCCCTAATAGGTATCGTACAAGAACCAAAAGAGGGAACTCGTGAATTAACCTGAGGATCCCCGCAAGGTTTTTAAAGAAGAACCAAAAACGGGAACCATGTTGAACTGGGATAAGAATCCTCCGTAAGGTAATGATAAACACCAAAAAAGGGAATCCGTGAATTTACTTTAAGATCCCTAATAAGGTATTGTAAAAGAACCAAAAGAGGGAACACGTGAATTAACCTTCAGATCCCCCTTAAGGTCTTAAGGAAGAACCAAAAGCGGGAACCTGTGAATTAACCTTCGGATCCCCCTTAAGGTTTTTAAAGAAGAACCAAAAGCGAGAACCTGTGAATTAACCTTTGGATCCCCCTTAAGTTTTTTATAGAAGAACCATATTGTTTAATTCTTGTCCTGAATTACTTGGATCCCATCGAGGGGTTAGTATCGATGGAGTTGGGACGGAACAGGAGAATCGTGAGTTTAGTGGGCTGCATATCCAAATCATCGACACTAATCCCGGTTGTTCCTATGTCGATCTTGTTCATCCAAGCCACATCCAACCATCTTCATCCCTCCAAACAACAAACTAACATGTTTCTGATGTTCCTAACCCATTCTTGTGCAGAATCTAAGTGTTTTGAAGACTGAAAATCAGTTACCAAGTGCATACATGCAAAATAGTGAAAACCAACTTCTTGCCGTATCTTCTCTCTAGATTTCCGTCCAAATAAGCTCGTTTTAGGCTAGATATCTTGTACTTCCTTGTTCTACTCATTGAGAGGGTCGTTTAGACACCATTAATGCGAAATTTGGTGGTCATTTGCTATGGTGGAGTGTGTGAGAAGCTAGAGAAAGAGTAGAGAGAGAGGATGGTTTTTGTTGGATGAGAGAGAGAATTCTGCTGAAATGAAGAAGGAGGAAGAATAAAATGGGGTTTTATACTCCGGGTTTTTACCTGCGCGTTCGGTTTCGTTCGGCCCCGTTAAATCTCGTTATTTCGTTACGTAACGAGTAATTTACATAGTTTAAGTAAAATTGTTTTATAAAATTCTTTTTAGGTTGAAATCCCTAATAAATAATATTTTTTCAATTTTTATTATTTTAAAGTTCATAATCATTTATTTTTCGTAGTTTTGTTAAAAACCACAACTTACGCGCGTGTTTCGTACAGAGCGCTAACTGTACGAAAACGATCGTACGCTTCACTTTCTGATTGGGTTTTATATTTTCCAGTTGCCGTTCATAACGTTAAACTCGTAGATATGTTTGTGTGAATCGTCACCCACACAAACACACTGTCAGTTTATTATTCGTAAACGATAATGAGTTATTGTTTTGAATTGAACATTCTCACAGACGGACTCAACTAAACCGAATTGTTTTCACCCTGTTATAATTTAATTCACATTGTTTTTGCACTGAATTGTCGACCATCTGATTCCTATTATTCATAGATATCAGATCGCAACCAACTGTATTTGTCCTTTGCTTCTCACAACTGTTATTTCACTTTTTTTTGTTGTATATTTATATTTCGATTCTCATCCAAATAGATACAACTGTTAATTGTTTCCATTGAATAGTTATCACACTGTTTATCACATAGTATTTACACATAGTTTAAGTACAAATACACATATCGTACAAATTTGTAGGAAGGTAAGGTACCAGTTGTCACAGTCTCCCTTTGTTAAAGAAATTTCGTCCCGAAATTTAAGCGTCATTGTCGGGTACTACTTTTTCTTTAGGCTGATGGAGATGTTTTTATCTAATGTGTTCCTCATGCTCCCATATTAACTCAGAGTTGAGTTTAGAGTTCGATTGATTCCTTTTGATGGAATACGGCCTCGTTTTAATCTCTCGACTTTACGACCCGTATCATTCGAGTTTCCTTGACGAGATGTAGTTTTCTATAACTTAGCTCTCATCAATGAGCCTAAGCTTTGTGTATAGTTAAGAAATGGACAGATCTGACTCCACTGTTTATGGTGACCCGAAAAACACCAGATCTGCTGGAAGTGCGAGGTAGCTTGGCATTTAAAATCCATAGATATTCATGTACACTTCCGTTGTGGTATCTTGAGTTGTTCCAACAACTTCAGAGTTTCTAGTGTTCGCTATGACTTTTATACTCACCAGTCATTTCTCAATAGGAGAAATTTTTCACTTCCCACTCTTGAGAAAGATCCGTATATTGCCTAGGATGACAACATTGACGAATCGAATCGTGAGTTTTTCACACACGATTAATGAGGTTTATGAACACCTCCCTATTGTTCATTGTATCGATATTTGAAAAGTTTTGCCGGAACAGATGGCCTCGGTCCTATTAAGGGTAAAGCATCCATTCTGACGATGGTATTGACACTACTCATGTCCATTGATTTTAGTTCGATCGTATGTGATTGAACAGTATGTTCATGTCATTCACGCAATTAGTTGTTAACCTCCTACTACTAAAATAGTGTAAGAAGGTGTGTGTGTTTAAGTTATAAAACTAACGTTAAAGAGTCAGACTATAATCTATGCTAGTATTAAATAATACAAATGCGAAGATTATAAATGAAAAACGTACCTGTGTTGGGGTCAGTGTTCTGGCATGCAGCAGCCGCCCCTATCATGAATACTCGTCCCCTCAGTGCCTGTCCTCTTGGCAGCACCATCTTTGGACATTTCTTTGCATAGTGTCCTGGTTCCCCACAGGTGTAGCAGGAACCATGATCATTTTGTACAGCGGCCTGTGTCGCTGCTTGATTGACTCTATGCTGAGTTGCTTGAGTCTTGCAGAACATGGTCCAATGCCCCATTTTTCCACAAAAAGTGCATTGTCTGTACCATGTGTCTGGTTGATGATACTTACACTTATCACAGAATGAAGCCATGCCAGAATATGGTTGGTGGTTCAGTTGTAGTTGTGTAGGCACAACTTGTTTAGTAGCATTGGTCGTCGTGGAATTCTTAACGATCTTTTGCTTCTTGGCTAGTCCCACCCTCTTTCTTTAGTGCGCCAGAGGCAACCATAACATCAGTCAGCGTAGCTGACAGTGTGATAGCCATATCCAGCGTGGTTGGGTGGGCAGCAATCAAATGCCTTTGTATACAAGACTGTAGTCCACCAACATACTGTTCGATCCTTTTCTCTAGTGCTAGCATAATGTCACGTTCCATGGCTGCCAGTTCATGAAATCTGGTGGTGTAAACCAGATGTCCAGCCCCCACCATTACATGGTTCAGCAGTTCTGTTTCCACTTTCTTGAGTTCATTCCTCGGGTAGAACTCGCCCTTCAAAAACATCTTGAAATTCTCCCAAGGCGTAGCCAATGCCTCATCCCTTCCTCTAGTTTGAACCTGGGCATTCCACGAGGTTAGTGCTCGTTTCTCAAATGATCCCGCAGCATACGTCACTCAGTGTTGACCAGGACAGCCACTAATGTCTAAGGTAGTCTCCATTTTCTCGATCCACTCGATAAAGCCCACAGCACTTTCGTTTCCACTAAAACTAGGTGGTTTGCATCCCACAAAGCTCTTGTGGGAGTAGTCTGATTGATTCCTTGTGTTTCCGCTGCCCTCACTAGTCGACTGGCCGGTGTTGCTGTTGCTACTGTTGATAATGTTCATCATGTCGGGAATCACATCCTTCAGTTGACTGGTTAACAGAGTGGCTAGTACGATGGTGGCAGGATTCAACTCATAGTTAGGGGTGGCTGATGAGGTGGGGTTTGTGGAGGAGGAGGAGGTGGAGGAGGAGATGGTGATGGTGGTGGTGAGTGTCACACACCGAGCCGGCGGGCCGGATCGTGTGTCCCGTCGGGCGGAAGGTTCTTGGGGCGCGATATCTGGAATGATAATCGTGGTGTTCAGATTGTTTACATAACATCAACATTGAGAATAACTAAAGCACAAATAGCATTAAACTAGGATTGCGAAGTTAAATTACAATTTTCAATGTTTGATAATTTAACTAAGAATTTAACTAAGTACAGCTATCAAAAGAATCGAAGGTTTACTATCTTGTAACTGTACAAGATATCAAAAGTGATTCACAACAATCATCAAAATATGTGCCTCCCAAAACCTACTAGGTCCTCTAAGTGGGCATCCTAGCATCCATTCCTGAGCCTTCGCTTAATCTTGTACATCACCTGAGAAAACATGTAAGAAAACAAAGTCAACACAATGGTTGGTGAGTTCATATAGTTTAGTATTTGAAAAATAGCTTTTTCAGAAATTTTCGGTAACAACCTTAACCTCATTAACATCACCTGTAATATCCAATTCGGTACGCTTATATATAGGACATACGAAAGGGTCGAGCCTACAACCCGCCCAGACGCCATCCCACCACATACTAAACCACATATGACATTGTTGTTAATGATAATTAAGCATTTTACCTGCCATCCAATCCCATTTCCCGCATAGCTTTAGCATTCTGTTAAAAAGTTTAAAACACGCACACAATAGCATTTGCATGTCTAGTTTTGCGAGTTACCTTTATGGACAACTAAACACCCTAAGGAATCCAGTATCAATCCATATCGGAACTAGGTGTGAATTTCAACATCAGTGTTTTGATAAAGGATTTCCTGAGATGACACAAAGTCAACTATAAGACACTAGAATCATCCGAGTCACTCATCATGTAACATCAGTGCCGGACGCGTGCCGGAACAGTGATTGTAACAATAGACATGTACAGTAATTCAGGTACACATTATGAGAAACTATGTTTAGACTATTGATGTATTTGATTAACATGAAACTATTATAGGATTGTCTGAATTTGACTGAAACCTTAGGGTTTAACAGTCTGAAACATGTCAGACAACACAGTGTTGAAATACAATAACTTGATGTGATACTTGTTTGCATAAACATATGTGAGGTGAAACAAAACAAAACCTTAACGGTTATTGTTGCAGAATGCTAAACCGACGAGTTATTCGTATAGGTGACGATCTGTACGAATGATTCTGATAGTTTAACGTTCAGAAATAATAACTTAACAGTAGAAAACAAGAATCAGAAAGCCAAACCATCGACGTGTTCGTTCGAATGACGATTCGAACGAATACGCACGATGGCGACGCAATCTGATTAAACGATTACGAAAACGAATAACGTTTCGAACGATTTTAAACTTAAAGAAATATAATATTTCTTATTTTACAATTTTGAAACTCATTATAAAACAATATAAACTAAACTACTTTATTAACTCGCAAATAAATTATCGAAAACGCGAATAAATTTGTAAAACGCGTAAAATTTCATAATTCGATAAATAAATTATTACTACGATATTTAATATAATTTCTAATAACATTTTTAATTTAGTCATCCTAGAATAATTAATTTTATTTAAATTACAATTTACACGCGTAGTTTGCCGGATACGCGACGAAACCGCAAACCGAGCAACCGAAATGAATCCGGACCACCCCGGTGTATAAAAGCCTTGAACAAGATCAATTCTTTCATTTTCACACAAAATTCTCTCTCTCCTAAAACTCTTCCCGTTCGTTTCTCTCTCTACCAACACAACCACCATTTTTGTAACTTTGAAGCTTCATAACTTGTCCAAAACTCAACCAATTTTCGTGAATCTTGCGCCTAAACGTTCATCTTGAAGCCCTCTATTGGAAAGTACAGCAGATCTACACGTTGGCCCAGCCGATTTGGAGGTAATTGCGTGTGAAGTTCACTGAAATTAGGGTTTTAACCCATTTGCTCGACCACCCACACAAACACCCGGCCACAGCCTTACTTCATGCTCACCTTGCATCACGGGGAGCTGAACTGTTGGTGGCTACACCACGAGGACAACCAGATCGAAGGGTTCTAACCAAGTGGTGGTTCGTTGTGGCTCACACAGAACTTAGGGCGACGAACCCTAAGAGTTGCTGGTCGACCCTTGTTCCTCACGCCACAGCCGAACCTTTGGGTTAACTTGGCGAACCATATGGTCTCAGCTCCATCAGCGAACCATGGTGGGCGAACCCTTCTGTCATTCACGAACCCAAATGACACAACCTTACTTCTCCGGAGAACCCTTCCCCACAGCGAACCCTTGGTGGTCCCCGAACCCATGCACGACTCACGAACCAACAAGAGACGAACCATGGTGATCTTAGCCGAACCCTAGTCTATTTAATCAGATAGGTTCGCTGCCATGGGATCCTTCCCTTCGATTTGTTGAGCAAAATGATCAACCAGTAAACCCTTGGTCCCATTTCCTTGCTACGGTTTAATTTAGAAGGATTAGGCCGACAGAAGTGTTCCAGGCCTAGCCATGTTTTGGCCCAATTCGTGTTAGCCATAAATGAATTGTCTTGACTTCAGCAAATCGAAGCCCATTACTTTGGCATTTGATCGGCCCAACAGAAAAGCATAAGATACTTAATCAGCCCAATAAGGATTAACAGGCCCAATAACCTCCTTGGCCCAATAGGAATATGATGGCCAAAATTGTTTAGCCAATGATTCGGCCAATGGTTTTCTAGTTGGTCTAACCGGGCCATGTCGATTGTTTCTAAAACCAAATTCGGCCCATTAACATTTGAGGCCCACGTATTACCTAAGCTCAATGTTAACACGAATAACTTACAATACTATCCGGCTCTAGGAATGTTAAGTAATTTATAGACATTTGAATGAGCATTTAAAATAATGAAAACAAAGAGCCAACATATTTGGGAAATAAACATTTCGTTTATAATGAAACGATAACAAGTTTTAGATAAATTACTTGAAAGTTTAAAAGTCTTAAATAAATGACAATTTGTGACCAATGATCAAATAAGACATCTTTAACAAAGAAGCATTAGAGCCGGATAACAAACAAGATTCATAAGTGTTAGTCCACTTAGGGACTAACACTTACACGCACAACAAATCCTTACAATATTATATTTATAAATTATAAACACTATGAAATCAATACATGAACTTGAACATCATAAAGAAAGCAAACAAAGAGCGCGTGTATTCTTATTCTACTTAGTCAAGCACTTCGGACATAAGGTGAGTTCATTGTCCCCTTTCAAACTTGTTTGTTTTACTTCGGGACTGAGAAGCATGTTAAACATTTTTATTGAAATGTTATTTAATGCTTTAACCATAAACATGATTACTTATGATGGAAACCTTTACTTTAAGCTTGATGCTTAAAAATCAATTGTTGATTACTTGATACAATTACATGATACTTGATACAATTACATGAGACTTGATTAAATCACATGAGGTATGCTTCAATTACATGAGACATGATACAAATACATGATACTTGATTCAATTACATGAAATGTGATTCAATTACATGAGACATGATACAAATACATGATACTTGATTCAATTACATGAGACTTGATACAATCACATGAAGCTAGATTCAATTACATGATACTTGATTCAATTACATGAGACTTGATACTAATACATGAGACTTGATACTATTACATGAGACTTGATACTATTACATGAGATATGATGTTTGGAAACTATTACATGCTCCTAGGCCATCATACATGTATCTAACCATAGTCTACGTAATTGCTAAACGTCTGGTATTCCAGAGCTTATAACTATGGGGTGAGATACATGTAATAACATATACATAATGATACTCAGCTATTACCTGGCTATAAGGGACATGTAATTGCTAAACGTCTGGTATTCCAGAGCTTTTGTCGGCTTATATGAGGTATGTAAAGGCTAAACATGAAAGTATCGATTCTAAGCTATTACCTGGTTATAAGGGACACGTAATTGCTAAACGTCTGGTATTCCAGAGCTTGTGTCGGTTTATATGAGGTATGTAAAGGCTAAACATAAACGTAACGTTACGGGGCTATTACCTGGTTATAAGGGACATATAATTGCTAAACGTCTGGTATTCCAGAGCTTTTGTCGGCTTATAAGAGGTATGTAAAGGCTAAACATGAACTTGTTGAATGCTAAGCTGTTATCTATATAAGAGACATGTAATTGCTAAACTTCTGGTATTCCAGAGCTTTTGTCTGCTTATAGGAGATATGTAATTGCTAAACTATGTGTGTGTGAATTTATGATGCTTGATAAACATGATGAGAACTAACACTTACGAATACAATAGACATGAAAACTTTGAAACATATAACAAAGGCTTTGATGAGGATTGAGTTGTTTGGTAGGTAAAATGCTTAATTATTATTAACAACAATGTTATATCCGGGTTCGTATGTGGTGGGAAGTTGGCTAGGGCTTGTTCCCTTACATATGCCCTATATATAAGCATACCGACTTGGATATTACAGGTGGAGTTAATAAGGTTAAGGTTTTACCGAAAGAGGTTTGTGAAACTATTTTAAACTTATAAATTGTATGAACTCACCAACCGTTGTGTTGACTTGATCTTTTTACATGCTTTCTCAGGTGAAGAACAGGTTTAAGTTAAGATTTTGGATATGCATACTAGGCTGCCCAGATAGAGGACCTAGTAGACTTTTGGAGAAGCACATACTTTGCTGATGACATATATCATTTTTGATATCTTGTGCTTACGCAAGATTTAAACATTTGATTCTTTTGGTTAGGTTTACTTAGTTAAATTGCAGAACATTGCTATTGTAATTTAACTTTGTAATCCTATATATCATTTGATTGTGCTTTAGATATTCTTAAACGTTGATGCTATGTAAAAAATCTGATCATCATGATTATCATCCGCGATATCACGCCCCGGGAACCTTCCGCCCGGCGGGGACTCCGATCCAACCCCTCCGGCTAGGGGTGTGACACATCACAAAAAGGGGTGGACAATGAGGAATCACTGTATGGCAAGCACTGAGAGGCCAACAGTCTGCTCCTCGAAGTCCTGACTATCAAGAACACCGTCTGGCAAGCACTGAGAGGCCAATTGGTCCGTTCTACACTAGTCGATAGCTTTAGCATACAAGTTCATAGCATACAAGTTTATAGCATTCACATGGCTTCGCATTCACATATCTTGTGCACAAGTACTAGCCCGTTGTCTTAGCATTTCAAGCACATCAAGCATACAAGAGTTTTAAGCATTCCAAGCATTCGAGCATAACAAGCACCTCAAGCATATAAGCCTTTCTGAGTTTGAGTATTTAAGCTTTCAAAGTTTAGTTTATAAAAGCATTTCAACATTTTAGCCTTTTCATTCTTTGCACATTAAAAGCATCCAGGGTTTTGAGCAAATTAGTATGAGAGTATGTAGCCTTAGCATTTAGGTTAAGTGTATAAAGCGTTAGCATTTGGAATAAAGCATTAGATTTTAGCCATTAGAATAAGTGTATGAATCATTAGTATTTGCAATACGAATAAGCATAAAAACGTTTAAGAAACATTTTAACATTTGTTTCAATTGTATAAACATGCTTCTAAGTCCCGAAATAAAATCAAAATAGTTTGAAAAGGGACAAATGAACTCAGTTGTGTTGCTAAGTATGAATTACCACAGATAATGCGTGCTCGTTAGTTGTAGCTTAAGTATCTTCAACACCAGATTCTTTATAATAGACACAAACTAGGGTTTTGGTCTCGACGTGCAACTAAGTGTCCTATGTTGCTAATGAGTTTCCATAATTCTTTCTAACTATTCTAATACATTACCCGTTTATAACCCTTGTCCCTTAGGTAGTGGCTATTAAACCTTAACTATGTAAGGTTTATGTTAATTGCATTTAAAGTCTATAATTAAGACATTTTGAACAGTTCCTTCAAAGTTAAACCATTAAGTTAAAATCATTTAATTAATTTAGGAAAGTTTATCATTGATTTCATTTACTAAAACCATAATTTATTTTAAGGAAATCATAAGTTAGCTTGTTAGACTTACGTTAATCTAATTTGATTAACTCTAAGTCAATGGTTAAATGTTAGTTTCTCTTGGTTCTTTGATCATTCTTGAGTAGAACTTACATCAGAAGGTTCACCAGAACCATCTAACTTAGTTGTATATAGTATGGCATTTACCAAGTATAGTGTGTTAATAACTAACACTAACACTTAGTTAAATTCCTTGATTCTTTGCAACTTACGTTTTATGTTAACTTAGTTAAAACCTTTTGATGTTGTCGCATTAACCTTTGCTTAACCTCAATCCCCTTTGGTAGATAAGTTGTATGTCCACATCTCATCTTAGTTAAAAGATTGATTATCAAAACCAATGGTTAAGATGAGGCACCAAACCGGTTTGTATTTAAAACCCTAATAGGTTTTTCTCATGCACACATACACACATTCCACCCATGCATTCCAATTTACATGCCCCCATGCATTTCACACATCCAAAGCCCCTTGATCGTGAATGGTAGTTCTAACCCTACCCTTATCCGAAAGAGCCCTGACCGAAGCAGCTTGGCTGTATGTAGCTTAGGCCAAACCAGTCCTAGTCGAATAACCTTGGCCGAAAGAAGTTTGGCCGATCGAATGGAACCCTTAGCCGACTTAACCAGAAACTTAGGCCGAAGAAAGAAGCCCCGACCGAACCAGCATAGATGGCCGATCGAATGAGCCTCACCCGAAAGAGAGTAGGGGCGATTTAGCTCAGACCGAAAGGGCTTGGGCCGCATGGGAAAGTGCCGATCGAATCGTCACCCGTACGAATTCGACGATAACTACACTTTTCAATATGGTGTTCTAATTATTGGACATCATTCAGAACGTTAAAATTTCAGATATATTCGTACAGATTGTCACCTATACGAATAATTCGCCCATTTAGCATTCCGGTAACGACGTCCGTTATTGTTTTGTTCTATTCAACCTCGCATACATTTTTACAAAATAGCATCTTAACAGCTTTTATGTGACAGTTCAGTGTTGTCTTATATGTTTCTGATTGTTAAACCTTGAGTTTGAATTAGATTACTGAAACAATTTCATAATAGTTTGGTGTCAAGCATTACATGATAATAGCATACAAATAGTTCACATAGTTTGTACCTGAGTTACTGTGCAAGTTACTGTGCAGATCACTATTCCGGTTACGGTTCCGGCACTGATGTTACAGTCTCCCCTTGTTAGAGATATTTCGTCCCAAAATTTAAGATTCATTATCCAGTACGGCTTCCTCTGTAATAGTTGGGAATACTTAGACTTCATGTGATCTTCGCGTTCCCAAGTAAACTCAGGTCCGCGCTTTGAATTCCATCAAACCTTGACAATCGGAATACGGCTTCGCCTTAGTTGTTTAACCTTGCGATCCATAATCTCCAAAGGTTCTTTGATAAAGTGTAAATGTTTGTCCAATTGAATTTCTTCAACTGGTATAGCGAGCGATTCGTCTGCAAGGCATTTCTTCAAGTTTGAGACGTGAAACACGTCATGCACACTGTGACACCCGGCAATTTCAGGTAAATTGTGACTCTTACATTCTTTACATTTCACATTCATAGTTGTTGCATTTCATTTAATTATGTTTAATTAGATGATTTGAACACAAACAACTGCGAAACGATAGTTCGAGGAACTATCATATCGTACATTGCACATTGGTTTTGGAAACCAAGTGTGGCAAACATAACATTAACACAAAACAATGATTCGGGGAATTATTGAATTGTGCATAACAAGTTGAGGATTAATCAAGCATGCAAACACTTCATTAGACACGAACACAAACTATCGAAGATTATTTGAGGAATTATCAAAACACACACGAGTCTCACGAACGTTGGTGATCAGTCAAACTTATGTGTTACTTTATGATTATGTGATAAACATGCATTAGACGTTTAGGATAAACTTTAGGAATCGAGTACGAGCGAAATAGAATCATCGTAATCGAAAAACATGAAAATGGATCTGTCGCGGTACGCGAGGACCCAAGACGAACGGCTTCACGATACGCGAAGCAGTAGCGGGGACTCTGAGTCCCGAATCTCTCCGTGATACGCTAAAAACAAATTTGATCGGCCTTCGCGATACGCGAAGGCCATGCAGATCGAAAATTTCTATACAAACCAACCCATTTCATTTTCAGTCGAACTCTTTCCATTCTCTCCGACTTTCTTCACCACATCTCGACCAAAACCCACTGATATCAGTCTCCAATCCCCCTGGTAACATCCTTGTAGCTATTCTTTGCATTGGTGGATTATTTGGAGCTCTTGGAAGTTTGGAGAGGAGGCTAAAGAACTTGGATCGACCATCAACCACTAGTTCTTCATCATCAACCACTGTTTCCATTGAATCCTAGCTTCTAAGGTAGTTTATCTTGCTTATCTATAGTTAGATCAAACATGCAATGGGTAAAAACCCACATGCATGAAGATCCACTCACATGCAACTCCGATCCGCTCACATGCACGAATTTTTAATGGGTCTAGAGTGTTTATTGATATATTTTGAAGTAGATTGATGATAGAAATCATCTAAGATTGGGTTTTGTTGATTTGATGATGATTTTGTAAGACTTACTATGTTAGGAAACTTTTTAAATGCATGTTGTAGATTGGTGATGATCTAGACATGCTAGATATGTCTAGATGTTGTCAAATGCATATTGAAGTGTTTAGAAGCACATTGGGATATTTGATTTTGTCAAAAACTTGGTTTTATAGAAACTTGCTATTTATGTAAACTTTTAAAAATCAAAAGAGGGCTTTTGATGTTTTAAGGCATTTTGATGAACTTTGAGTATTGGGATATGCTTAAAAATGATTTCTAAGCATATTGGAAACTTCGATTTGTGAAAACGAGCTTTTAAACAAGCACTTACTATTTTAGGAAACTTTATTTGGACAAACGACATAAATGGCGATTTATGCGCAAACGACATGTTTTGAAGGTTTAAACATGTTTTATAAACATATTAGGAGTATTAACTTTATGAAATGGGATTTCATAACCACACTTTCCTAAATTGGAAACTTTCCAAAAATGGTAATCTGAATGATTAGAGTCATAGGATGCATGTAAGTGTCCTACATGTACTTATGACACATTGGGTGGTCATAACACATGGAACGTGTCACCAACGATTCGTCGACACAACACAAGTCAACATGCACACACTCATTGAGCACACCGACACTTGGAGTTGTATGGATTACAACGCACCACAAAACACATACTCACATCTATATGATTATAGGTGCATACTAGCAGGTGCTAGCCTTCGCAGAAGCGAACACTTACACACATATCGGGACTGCTGCAACAGGTGAGTTCATGGCCCCTTTTTACATTTTCTACCTTTGGGGGAGAAAACATTGCATACAACTTTTTTTTTGAACAACATACACACTTTTGGTTGCTTTTGTACATGCTAATATCGTATATGCATATGTGTGGCATTCATCCACAAAACTGATAAGTCCTCATTAAACACACCTCGAACCGTTAATGGCGCGTTGCGCTTAGCGTGGTAATTCTGAATAGTACTATTTGGGCCTGACAAGCCCCACTGTTGCGAGCCGTATGGCCACCCAGACTGGAGATCGGAACAATGCATAATTGACCAAAACAACATTTACCATATCTTGGGTGGATATGGTGGGAGGCAGCATGTTAGCTTCGGTTGCGAACCCGCAAATGGTATAACTTATATTGACTAGCTATCAATGGATATTGCATTGTATTGAAAAGTAGACCTGCATAACATATACTTTAAACAATTGATGTTTACTGCTGATTACAAACCTGTGCTCTCACCAACCTTTGTGTTGACCTTTTTACTCGCATGTTTTCTCAGGTAACTAAGGCACATGCACGAGGAACCTAGGATGCTAGGATGGAGTCCATCAATCAACTTATGTGTCTTAGGCTATTGAACATTGTTTATTATTTCGCTATGCTATATTTTGTAATGTTAAACAATCTAAACCGCTTCCGCAACTATTACTCTGTAATGTCTTGAAAGCTGTTTTGACAATGCTTCCGCAATTTATGATTTGAATTTGCTTTAATCTTATTTAACTTCCGCAACTCTGATTTTTCTAAACTGTTTTATCCAAGTTCTTGGATGTACATACGAAATCAGACATGTAGGTCTCGCAACATTGTGTGACCGGAGACTGCGATCCTGAGAATCTGTTGTTGCTCGCACCCCTTTAGGGACGGGATTTCTCGGGGTGCGACACACACCACTAAGTTCATCTGGTAATCTTTGTCTATACGCCACTGGACCAATACGTTCAATGATCTCGAACGGTCCCACGTATCGTGGTGCTAATTTGCCTTTCTTTCCAAAACGGACTACGCATTTCCATGGGGATACCTTCAACATGACGCGGTCTCCCACTTGGAATTCCAACGGCTTGCGCCGTTTGTCGGCATAGCTCTTTTTTCTGCTTCTGGTCGCTTGAAGCCTTTGTTGAATCTGAGCAATCTTGTCGGTAGTCTCTTGAATAAGCTCTGGCCCAGTTGTTCGATTATCTCCCAATTCAGTCCAACAGATCGGTGATCGACATTTTCGACCATAAAGAGCCTCGAACGGTGCACATCCGATGCTACTATGGTAATTGTTGTTGTAGGAGAATTCAATCAGTGGAAAATGAGAGTCCCAATTCCTACCGAAATATAAAACATAAGTTCTCAACGTGTCCTCCAAGGTCTGTATGGTACATTCACTTTGACCGTCCGTTTGTGGATGGTAAGATGTACTCAGATTTAGGTGCGTCCCTAGAGATTTCTGTAATGATTGCCAGAACCTTGATGTGAATTTGCTGTCTCGATCTGAAATGATAGACAATGGCACACCGTGACGTACCACTATCTCTTTGATATATAGCCTTGCTAGTTTATCCATCGTATAGGTCTCACGCATTGGCAAGAAATGAGCAGATTTGGTTAATCGATCAACGACAACCCAAATAGTATCATGACCACTGGAAGTGCGGGGTAGCATGGTAATAAATTCCATAGCTATTTTTTCCCACTTCTAGAGTGGAATCTCAGGTTGTTCTAATAAACCTGATGGTTTCTGGTGTTCTGCCTTCACTTTTGCACACGTAAGGCATCGACCAACGTACTCGGCTATGTCTTTCTTCATACCCGGCCACCAATAAAATCCCCGTAAGTCTTGGTACATTTTATCAGCACCCGGATGCACAGAGTACTTGGTCTTGTGTGCTTCATCAAAGACAAGCTTTCTCAATTCATCCACCGCAGGAATCCATACACGATCCTTGTAGTAGACGCCTCCATCGGGTTTTGTTTCAAATTGTTTTTCAGCTCCACAATCCAGTTCTTTCTTCAGGTTTCCTCGTTCAACTGCCTCTTGTTGTGCTTGAATAATATGGTCTCGTAAGTTTGTCTGCACAGTCATCCCCATTGCCCTAACGCGCAAGGGTTTGACCCGTTCCTTCCGGCTCAAGGCATCGGCTACAACGTTTGCCTTGCCCGTATGGTACCTGATTACACAATCGTAATCATTTTTAGCTCAACCAACATCGCTGTCGCATGTTGAGTTCCATCTGATCGAATATATGCTGCAGAGTCTTGTGATCGGTAAATATGGTACACTTGGTGCCATATAAGTAATGTCTCCAGATCTTCAGCGCGAATACCACTGCTCCCAGTTCTAGATCATGAGTAGTGTAGTTCTTCTCATGGGTCTTTAGTTGTCTCGAGGCATACGCAATAGCTTTGTCCTGTTGCATTAACACGCAACCAAGTCCCCGATGGGATGCATCACTGTACACTACAAAGTCATCACAGCCTTCTGGGAGAGAGAACATCGAAGCATCACATAGCTTTTGCTTCAAAGTCTGGAAGGCATCTTCTTGCTTCTGCTCCCAAACAAATGGCTCGCTTTTCTCTGTTAACTTAGTGAGAGCAGGGCTATCTTAGAAAAGTTCTAGATAAACCTTCTATAATAACCTGCTAGTCCTAGAAAGGACCGTATCTCTGTCGGTGTCTTCGGAGTATCCCAGTTCTTTATTGCTTTAACCTTGTCAGGGTCTACGTGTATTCCCTCGTTGTTGACTACATGACCCAGGAATTGAACTTCTCTTAGCCAAAATTCACACTTCGAGAATTTGGCATAAAATTTCTCTTCCTTCAACAGCTCCAAGATCATCCTAAGATGTTGCTTGTGCTTTGCTTTTGGAATAGATAAGTATGTCATCAATGAAGACAATGACAAACTGATCCAGATACGGCTTGCACACTCGGTTCATGAGGTCCATGAAAACCGCGAGTGCATTCGTCAATCCGAAAGGCATCACCATAAACTCGTCACGCCCATATCTAGTTCGGAACGCCGTCTTCGGTATGTCTTCGTCTTGGACTCTAAGCTGATGATATCTGGACCGTAAATCAATCTTCGAAAAATACTGAGCTCCTTGTAGTTGATCAAACAAATTATCAATCCTCTGCAATGGATACCGATTCTTGATTATCAGCTTGTTCAGCTCCTTCAGGAACAAAACCGGAACTCCCCAAGGTGAGTAGCTTGGTCTGATGAAGCCTTTGTCAAGTAGTTCCTGTAGTTGATTCGGCAATTCCTGCATCTCTGAAGCTGCTAACCTGTAAGGAGATTTAGCAACAGGAGTTGCTCCAGGAATTAAGTCAATACGAAACTCTACCAGTCGGACAGGTGGCAAACCTGGTAAGTCTTCCGGAAACACTTCTGGGTATTCCATCAATATTGGCACATCTTGAACCACATGAGCCAAGAAAGCTATACACCGCTTCTGTAGACACTTTCGCACTTTTATGCAGGATATGATTTTGACACTACATTTTGCTTGATCCCCTCGAACTTCCAATACACGATCATTCGCCAATGGAATTCGAAGCAGCTTTTCAGAACAGATGACTTCCACTCTATTGAGAGATAGCCAATCCATTCCAACTATGATGTCGAAACTGCCCAGCTCCATTGGTATCAAGTCCATGGTAAATGTATGACCAGTAAGTATAAGTGGGCGGTTCCTAAGTATTGTACTAGCTGTGATTTGTTTCCCATTTGCTACCACGATAATATAAGGGGAGTCTAAAGATTCCTCAGTTAGGTTAAGTTGGCGTGCAAAGTCAGATGAAATAAAACTCTGATCTGCACCAGTGTCAAACAGAATAGATGCATAAGAGTAATGTAAGAGAAATGTACCAGTGACCACATTAGGGTCTTGGCGCGCGGCAGTGGCTCCAATCACAAATGTCCTCCCACCAGGTGCTTGAGCTCCCTGTTGCATTCGCTTCGGACAGTATTTGGAAAAATGACCTATTTATCCGTAGTTATAGCATCCCCTATTGTTGTTTTTGTGATTGGTAGGGGTTTGGTGGTGGAGGTAATGCTATAGCAGCATTGTTTGCAGCCTGTGTTGCTGGTGTGCGGCATTGTTGAGGCCAGCGGCCTAGTCGGCCACAACTGTTGCATTTTATAGACTTCAAAGTAGCAGGATGATGAAATTTGCATTGTGCACACTGAGGATGCATTCCAACATAGGGTTTGGGTGCAGCAGTAGTAGGTGCTGCGGTAACTTGTTGCAAAGGGGTGGCCATTACATAGTTCTTGACGACCTTCTGATTTTTCTTCTTATGATGTTTAGGTTTCTTTGACGGTTCTTCCTTAGCTTAGCCCGAATCTTTCTTCAAAATTCATGATTTCACCATTACATCAGTGAGTTTAGCTGATAAGGAGATGGCTGACTCTAGGGTCGCAAGGTTTGCAGCAAGTACAATGCCCTGAATGCAGGATAGTAATCCTCCCACATATCGATAAATTAGCTTTTCCAAAGTCGGCACCATCTCTGGCACAAAAACTACCAGTTCATGATAGCTACTAGTGTAAGCCATGTGGTATGTCCCCTTCATCACATGATTGGACAGTTCAATCTCTAGCTTCTGAAGTTCATGCTCTGGACAGAATTCATTCCTCAGGAGGATTTTGAAATCTGCCCAAGGCATAGCCAGTGCTTCTTCTCTTCCTGGAGCTCTTATCTGGGAGTTCCACCATGCTAAGGCTCGCTTGCTAAAAGATCCAGCAGCGTAGCGAACCTTATGGTGTTCTGGACAGCTGCTAATGTCCAGTGTAGTCTCCATCTTCTCTAGCCATTGGATCAGTCCAACAGCTCCTTCAACACTGCTAAAGCTTGGCGGTTTGCATCCTACAAATGATTTCTAGGAACAATCTGAAGTAGTGCCATTGTTTCCACTAGCTTCTCCCGTAGTATGCCCAGAGTTGTTACCGTGGCCTTGAGTTCTATTGATCGTCTCCGGGATGTCATCCTTCTGCTAGTTAGTCAGCTGACTGCTCGGTAATGTTGCCAAGGCAACAGTAGCAGGATCTAGAGCTGGAGTAGCATTTTGGTTTGGAGGAGGAGGTGAATCAGCTAGTGATGGTGTTGACAAGTGTGGAGTTGAATTTTGTGGCGATGGCAGCAGAGGAGGTGGTCTTCTAGGCGGCATTCTGATCATAACCAAAAGAATATTGGTTAGTGCAGTGATCGAATGCAGAAGACACAATGCAAGCATAAATCCTATGTTCTCTACATGAGGGTCCCTAAGTTATAGTCTAGGCCAAACCGTTTCAACAAAATGACCTATTATTCTCTATAACCTTGAGTTTTGATACCAATCTGTCACACCCCGAGCCGGCGCGCCGGATCGTGTGTCCCGTCGGGCGGAAGGTTCTCGGGGCGCGATATCTAGAATGATAATCGTGATGATCAGATTGTTTACATAGCATCAACATTGAGAATAACTAAAGCACAAATAGCATAAACTAGGATTACGAAGTTAAATTACAATTGTCAATGTTTGATAATTTAACTAACTAAACCTATCAAAAGAATCGAAGGTTTACTATCTTATAACTGTACAAGAAATCAAAAGTGATTCACAACAATCATCAAAATGTGTGCTTCCCAAAACCTACTAGGTCCTCTAACTGGGCATCCTAGCATGCATTCCTGAGCCTTAGCTTAATCCTGTACATCACCTGAGAAAACATGTAAGAAAACAAAGTCAACACAATGGTTGGTGAGTTCATATAGTATAGTATTTGAAAAATAGCTTTTGCAAACCTTTTCGGTAACAACTTAACCTCATTAACATCACCTGTAATATCCAATTCGGCATGCTTATATATGGGGCATACGAAAGGGTCGAGCCTACAACCCACCCAGACGCCATCCCACCACATACTAAACCACATATGACATTCTTGTTAATGATAATTAAGCATTTTACCTACCATCGAATCCCATTTCCCTCATAGCTTTAGCATTCTGTTAAAAAGTTTAAAACACGCACACAATAGCATTTGCAAGTCTAGTTTTTCGAGTTACCTTTATGGACAACTGAACACCCTAAGGAATCCAGTATCAATCCATATCGGAACTAGGTATGAATTACAACATTGGTGTTTTGATAAAGGATTTCCCGAGATGACACAAAGTCAACTACAAGAAACCAGAATCATCCGAGTCACCCATCACAAACCATGGGTGGACAATGAAGAATCACGGTATGGCAAGCACTGAGAGGCCAACAGTTTGCTCCTCAAAGTCCTGACTATGAAGAACACCGTCTGGCAAGCACTAAGAGGCCAATTTGTCCGTTCTACATTAGTCGATAGCTTTAGCATACAAGTTCATAGCATACAAGTTTATAGCATTCACATAGCTTGGCATTCACGTATCTTGTGCAAAAGAACTAGCCTGTTGTCTTAGCATTTCAAGCATATCAAGCATACAAGAGTTTTAAGCATTCCAAGCATTTCGAGCATTTGAGCATATCAAGCACCTCAAGCATATAAGCCTTTCTGAGTTTGAGTATTTAAGCTTTCAAAGTTTAGTTTATAAAAGCATGTCAACATTTTAGCCTTTGCATTCTTTGCACATTAAAAGCATCCAAGGTTTTGAGCAAATTAGTATGAGAGTATGTAGCCTTAACATGTAGCCTTAGCATTTAGGTTAAGTGTATAAAGTGTTAGCATTTGGAATAAAGCATTAGATTTTAGCCTTTAGAATAAGTGTATAAAGCATTAGTATTTGCATAATGAATAAGCATAAAAACGTTTAAGAAACATTTAAACATTTGTTTAAATTGTATAAACATGCTTCTCTGTCCCGAAGTAAAATCAAAATAGTTTGAAAAGGGACAAATGAACTCATTTGTGTTGCTAAGTATGAATTACCACAGATAATGCGCGCTCGTTAGTTGTAGCTTAAGTATCTTCAACACCTGATTCTTTATAATAGACACAAACTAGGGTTTTGCTCTCGGCGTGCAACTAAGTGTCCTATGTTGCTAATGAGTTTGCATGATTATTTCTAACTAATCTAATACATTACCCGTTTATAACCTTTGTCCCGTAGGTAGTGGCTATTAAACCTTAGCTATGTAAGGTTTATGTTAATTGCATTTAATGTCTTTAATTAAGACATTTTGAATAGTTCCTTCAAAGTTAACCCATTAAGTTAAAATCATTTAATTAATTTAAGAAAGTTTATCATTGATTTCATTTACTAAAACCATAATTTATTTTAAGAAAATCATAAGTTAGCTTGTTAGACTTAAGTTAATCTAATTTGATTAACTCTAAGTCCATGGTTAAATCTTAGTTTCTCTTGGTTCTTTGATCATTCTTGAGTACAACTTAGACTAGAAAGTTCAACGGAACCATCTAACTTAGTTGTATATAGAATGGCATTCACTAAGTATCGTGTGTTAATAACTAACATTAACACTTAGTTAAATTCCTTGATTCTTTGCAACTTATGCTTTATGTTAACTTAGTTAAAAACCTTTTGATGTTGTCGCATTAACCTTTGCTTACCCTCAATCCCCTTTGGTAGATAAGATCTATGTCCACATCTCATCTTAGTTAAAAGATGGATTATCAAAACCAATGGTTTAGATGAGGCACCAAAACCGATTTGTATTTATAACCCTAATAGGTTTTTCTCATGCACACATACAAAGATTCCACCCATGCATGCCAATTTACGTGGCCCTCATGCATTTCATGCATCCAAAGCCCCTTGATCGTGATTGGTAGTTCTAACCCAACCCTTAGCTGAAAGAGCCCTGACTGAAGCAGCTTGGTCGTATGTAGCTTAGGCCGAAGTAGTCCTGGTCGAATAACCTTTGCCGAAAGAAGTTTGGCCGATCAAATGGAACCCTTGGCCGACTGAACCAGAAACTTAGGCCGAAGAAAGAAGCCCCAACCGAACCAACATAGATGGCTGATCGAATGAGCCTCACCCGAAATAGAGTAGGGGCGATTTAGCTCAGACCAAAAGGGCTTGGACCGTATGGGAAAGTGTTGATCGAATGGCACCCATCGGCCGGGAGCTGGCCCTTCGGCCTGGTTGTCATTCGGTCACCTGATGGTGGTGCTTAGGCCGCCCCCATTTTCCACGAGCTCAACTCATAAAAACCGGTGTTTAGCTCTAGATCATGGTGTCTCCTTGTTCCTACACCATCCTATGTGTATTTGTTGTGATTTGCCTAAGGTTTTTGTGGGTTTTAGTCGGGTTTCAAGACGGATTCGAAACAGGGTTTTGAAAACCCTAAAATCGCAACAAAGATCTCATTTTTACCTCAAAATAGATGGTGCAAAGCTTAGATCTTCTGTACTTTCAAGATCTAGGTGATGTTGTGGTCGTTTTAACACCAAGAACGCTTGATTTGGTTGAGAAATGAAGAAGGGAAGGTAAGGGTTTCTAGATAGATAAAGTTAGAGAGAGAGAGAAATGATTATGGTGTTGGGGCTGGTAGGCGAGAGGGGAGAATGGTATTAATTGCCATAATAAATGGCTTTAAATTACCCGGGTATGTTCGGGTCAGTTCGGTATCGCTCAGTTTCCCGTAGAAGCGTCGTTTCATTCCGTTTTCGTAATGAAACGTTACGATTCTAAAGGCATAGTTTATAAATTTATTTTAGATGGTAATTCCTAGTAAATTAACTAAATATCTTCCGTTTATTTTAAATTTCTGAAAATATTTAATTTACTGTTTAAATCGAATCGTGTAGTCGTCGCGCATACTCGTTCGAATTGTCACCCGTACGAATTCGATGATAACTACCCTTTTCAATATGGTTTTCTAATTATTGGACATCATTCAGAACGTTAAACTTTCAGATATATTCGTACAGATCGTCACCTATATGAATAATCCATCCATTTAGCATTCCGATAACGACGTCCATTGTTGTTTTGTTCTGTACAACCTCGCATATGTTTATACAAAATAGCATCTTAACAAGCATTTATGTGACAGTTCAGTGTTGTCTGATATTTTTCTGACTGTTAAACCGTGAGTTTGAATCAGATTACTGAAACAATTGCATAATAGTTTGGTGTCAAGCATTACATGATAATAGTATACAAATAGTTCACATTGTTTGTACCTGAGTTACTGTGCGAGTTACTGGGTAGATCACTATTCCGGTTACGTTTCCGGCACTGATGTTACAGTGAGTGTGGAGGTGACTGCGGTGATGGTGGCAAAAGAGGTGGTGGTCTTCTTTGCGGCATTCTGAACACCACAAAAGAATAACGGTTAGTGCAATGATCAAATGCAGAAGGCACATGCAAATAAATCCTAAGTCATATGTTCTCTACATGAAGGGTCCCTAAGTTATAGACTAGGCCAAATCGTTAAAATAACATGACCTATACTTCTCTATGACCATGGCTCTGATACCAATCTGCCACACCCCGAGCCGGCGGGCTGGATCGACTTTCCCATCAGGCGGAAGGTTCTCGGGGCGAGATATCGTTGTGATAATCGTAGTGATTAGATTGTTTACATGGCATATGAGATATAATGAGAGATGCTAACATGACATTGATATAGAATTACATAGTTAAATTATATAGTACATGTTCATAATTTAACTAAGTAAATCTACCCAAAAAGAATCATTTCCTTTCTATCTTGTATCTACACAAGATTTACAAAAGATGATTCAAAGTTATGTCATTCAAAATATGCATGACGCAAAAATAAGCTAGGTCTTCTAAAAGTCCTCTAGCTTAAAACCTGATGCTTGGTGACTAAACATGTTCGTCACCTGAGAAAACATGCATTTAAACAAAGTCAACACTAGGTTGGTGAGTTCATAAGTTTAGTTATTTAAAAACATTTAAAGTTATTTACACAACAACTTGCGTTACACAAATCTTAGTTATTCTCATCTGGCATTTACCCCATCCAAATGTCCTCTCTATAGATACACCAACAGATAGGATATTGTTCGATTAAGTATGCTTATATATAAGGAATACGTATCATGAAAGAAGCCGCCAGCCCACCACACACCTAACCGAACTCAATACCACCTGTATTGTATATATAGATACCCATTTCGTCCCAAATAGATTTACTCACAATTAGAATTTCCCAAGTAATAACCCACTACCTCACATTGATCTCATCATAGCATAATAGACTTTAAAGGGTACTATTCTCCACTGGTATACGTGGTGGATTTCCACATTTATTAATGGTGGCATAGTCTTTAAATTTTAGAGAGTAAATTATCCACAGTTTTGAATGGTAAAGTACCACAATTATAAATGGTGGTGTTACCACAGTTATCAGAGGTGGTATACTCTCTGACTTGCTATTACTCACAACTGATTAAGTAGTGAGAGTAAGTCTAACAATGTCCTCAATTTATTTCTATCCATTAGTTTTCCAAGACCTCACAACTATCTGCCACCAGCCTATGGCACGAGAGAGGTTAGTCTCTCAGTCTAATGGTCCACAGAATGGAACTGATGAGATAATTAGTAGACACCATCCTACTCTTATCACCCGTGTCGAAAATGATAGAGTTGGAATAGGCTTACTAAAAATTAAAAGGGTTCTTATAGTCCTCATCCCATTACCATCAATTTATAACCTCATGTTTACCATTACATAGGTATCTCATAGATATAACACACATGTTTTCTTAGGAATAATAGATCTATTCTCTTCAAATTAATTAAAACATTACTATTGGAATAACAATTATAATTTCCTTAGAATTAATAAATTAACTAAATAGACACCAAGAATGCGAAATTTGGTGGTCGTTTGCTATGGTGGAGTGTGTGAGAAGCTAGAAATAGAGTAGAGACAGAGGACGATTTTTGTTAGCTGAGAGAGAGAACTCTGCTGAAATGAAGAAGGAGGAAGAGGAAAATAGGGTTTTATACTCCGGTTGTTTACCTGCTCGTTCAGTTTCGTTCGACCCCATTAAATCTCGTTATTTCGTTACGTAACGAGTAATTTACATAGTTTAAGTAAAATAGTTTTATAAAATTCTTTTTTTTTGAAATACCTATTTAAATATTATTTTTATTTATTTTTATTGTTTTAAAGTTCATTATTTTTTATTTTCCGTAGTTTTGTTAGAAAACACAACTTACGCACGTGTTTCATACAGAGCGCTAACTGTACGAACACGATCGTACATTTCACTTTCTGATTGGGTTTTCTATTTTCTAGTTTCCGTTCAGAACGTTAAACTCACAGATGTGTTTGTGTGAATCGTCACCCACGCAAACACACTGTCAGTTTATTATGCGTAAACGATACTAAGTTATTTTTTTGAACTGAACATTCTCACAGACGGACTCAACTAAACCGAACTGTTTTCACCCTACTATAATTTAATTCACATTGTTTTCTCACTGAATTTTCGGCCATCTGATTCCTATTATTCGTGGATATCAGATTGCAACCGACTGTATTTGTCGTTTGTTTCTAACAACTGTTATCTCACTTTGTGTTGTTGTATATTTATATTTCTATTCTCATCGAAGTAGATACAACTGTTAATTGTTTCCAGTGAATTGTTATCACACATTGTTTACCATGTAGTATTTACACACATTTTAAGTGCAAGTACAAACATCGTACGGATTTTCCGGATGGTAAGGTACCAGTTGTCACAGTTGTTGAGCGTGCGTGATCCTGTCTGGTAAGCTTGTCTACACCGTCTATCCCATTGCTCTTACTCGCAAGGGTTTGACTCGTTCTTTCCGGCTTAAGGCATCAGCTACAACATTTTCCTTACCCGTATGGTGCTTAATCACACAGTCATAATCATTCAGAAGTTCAACCCAACGTCGCTGTCGAATGTTGAGTTCCATCTGATCAAGGATATGTTGTAGACGTTTGTGATCTGTAAATATGGTACACTTGGTGCCATATAACTAATGTCTTCAAATCTTCAAAGCAAACACTACTGCTTCCAGTTCTCACTGCATTAACACGCAACCGTGTCCCTGATGGGAAGTGTCGCAATATTCTACAAAATCATCTGTACCTTCTGGGAGAGATGAGATTGGAGCATCATATAAAATTATGTTTTAAATTTTCGAAAGCTTCTTCCTATTTCTACTCCAAAACAAACGGTTCACTCTTTTGGGTTGGTTTAGTGAGAGGCAAAACTATCTTAGAAAAGTTTGAGATAAACCTTTTGCAATAACCTGCCAATCCCAAAAAAGACCATATCTGTGTCGGTGTTGTCGAAGTATCCCAGCTCTTAATAGCTTCGATCTTGGCAGCGTCAACATGACTGCCCTCACTGTTAATCACATGACTTAAGAAATGAACTTCTCTTAGCCAAAATTCACATTTTGAGAACTTAGCATAGAGCTGTTCATTCTTTAACAGTTCCAAGATCTTCCTGAGGTGTTTTTCGTGTTCCACTATGCCTTTTGAATAAATCAATATATCATCAATGAATAACAATGACAAACTCATCTAAATACATCTTGCACAAACGGTTCATGAGGTCCATGACAACCGCTGGTGCATTCGTTAATTCGAAAGGCATCACCATGAATTCGTAATGGACGTACCTTGTTCGAAATGCCGTCTTTGGTCTGTCGTCGTCTTTTACCCGCAACTGATGGTACCCGGACCGCAAGTCAATCTTTGAAAAGTATTGTGATCCTTGGAGTTGGTCAAACAAATCATCAATCCTCGGTAATGGATACCGATTCTTGATGGTCAGTTTGTTTAACTCCCTGTAATCAATGCACGTCCTAAAGGTGAGTAGCTCGGCCGGATAAAACCCTTATCCAGCAATTCTTGCAACTGATTTGACAATTCCTGCATCTCATAGTGTGCTGGAGACTTAGCAACAGGTGTTGCTCCAGGAATTAAGTCGACGCGAAACTCTATCGGTCGCGCTGGTGGCAAACCGGGTAGATCGTCGGGAAAAACTTCCTTTTACTCCTTCACCACTGGCACGCTTTGGATGTCGATCTTCTTCTTTTCCTTTTCACCACATGTGCAAGGAAGGCTACGCATTGCTTTCTCAAACACGTACGTGCTTTCATGCAAGAGATAATCTTGACACTGTGTTTCGCTTGATCTCCCCATACCTCGAGCACTTGATCATCCGCTCTCGGTATTTGAAGTAGCTTCTCAGAATAGACTATTTCAACCAGATTAAGGGATAGCCAGTCCATTCCTATGATGATATCAAAACTACCCAATTCCATCGGTATCAAATCGATGGTAAATGATTAATCATTCAAGATCAATGGGAAATTTCTAAGTTTAGTATGTACTGAGATTTGCTTATTGTCAGCTACATCTATTGTGTAAGGGGAGTCTAATTATTCCTCAAGATTAAGTTTACAAGCAAAGTCGGCAGAGATAAAACTCTAATTCGCACCAGTATCAAGCAAAACAAAAGCATAAAAGTTAGATAAGAGAAACGTACCAGTGACCACATTAGGGTCCTGACGAGCAGCGGGTGCTTCTAAAGCAAATGCCCTCCCGCGAGGTTCTTGAACTCCCTGTTGTACTCTCTTTGGGCAGTTCTTGGAAAAGTGGCCTAGTTTACCACAATTGAACCATCCTCTATTGTTGTTGGTGGAATTAGGTGGTGGAGGTAGTGCCAAAGTAGCATGGTTTACTGCCGGTGTTGCTGGAGTACAGCATTGTTGAATCGAGTGGCCCAGTCAGCCACAACCGGTGCACTGCCTACACTGTATAGTGGCAGCATGTTTAAACTGGCAACGTGCAAACTGAAGGTGCATGCTAACATAAGGTTTGTGTGCAGCATAAGCAGGTATTGCAGTAGCTTGTTGGAAAAGGGTGGCCATCACATAGTTTTTGACAACCTTTTGCTTTTTCTTCTGGTGGTGCTCGGGTTTCTTTTTATGTTCTTCCTTAGCTTTACCCGTGCCTTTTTTCAAAGTTCCTGAAGCTACCATCACATCAGTGAGTTTGGCGGATAGTGAGACAGCTAATTCCAGAGTCACGAGGTTTGCACCAAGTACAACACCCTGAATGCAGGCCGGCAATCCACCTACATATCGATCAATAAGCTTTTCCAAGGTTGGCATCATCTCTGGCACCAAAGCTACCAGTTCATGATAGTGTTTGGTGTATGTCATGTGATCAGCTCCCTTCATCACATGATTAGACAACTCAGTCTCCATCTTCTGGAGTTCATTGTTAGGACAGAATTCATTCCTTAACAGGATTTTGAAATCTCCCCAAGGCATCGCGAGTGCTTCGTCCCTGCCTCGAGCTCGTATCTGTGAGTTCCACTATATTAAGGCTCACTTGCTAAAAGAACATGCGGAATAGCGAACCTTATGATGCTCTGGACAACTGCTAATGTCCAGCATAGTCACCATATTCTCCAGCCATTGGATCAATCCAACAGCTCCTTCAGCACCGCTAAAGCTTGGCGGTTTACATCCAACAAAGGATTTATAAGAGCAGTCTAGTGTAGTGCCTGTGTTTCCACTAGCTTCTCCTGTTGTGTGCCCAGAGTTGTTACCGTGGCCTTCAATGCTGTTAATCATATCCGTGATCACCTCCTTCAGCTGATTAGTCAGCTGATTGCTTAGTAAGGTGGCCAATGCCAGAATAGTGGGATCCAGCTCTGGATTCGCGTTCTGGTTGTGAGGCGGAGTGTGTGGGGGAGGAGGAGGTGGAAGAGGAGGTGGCGGTGGTGGTGGAGGTAACAATGGTGGTAGTTGTCTTCGCGGCGGCATTCTGATCACAACCGAAAATGATTCGGTTAGTGCAATGATCGAATGCTAAAGACATAATGCAAATAACTCATAAATCCTATGTTCTCTACATGAGGGTCCCTAAGTTAAAGTCTAGGCCAAACCGTTCAAAGAAAATGACCTATATTCTCTATAACCTTGAGCTCTGATACAATTTGTCACACCCCGAGACGGCGGGCCGGATCGATTGTCCCGTCGGGCGGAAGGTTCTTGGGCCACGATATAGTGTGATAATCGAAATGATCAGATTGTGTACATAGAATCAAAATTTGAGAATAACTAAAGCACATTAATCATTAAACTAGGATTACAAAGGTAAATAAAATTGTCATTGTTTGATAATTTAACCAAGTAAACCTATCAAAAGAATCATGAGTTTACTATCTTTTAACTGTACAAGATATCAAAAGTCATCCACAGATAGTCAACAAAGTATGTGCTTCCCAAAAGCTACTAGGTCCTCTAACTGGGCATCATAGTATGCAATGCTTAGCCTTAGCTTAATCATGTACATCACCAGAGAGAGCATGTAAGTAAACAAATTAAACACATGGTTGGTAAGTTCTTCAAGTTTAGTACTTGAAAATGAGTTTCACAAACTTTTTTCGGTAACAACCTTAACCTCATTAACAACCACATATCCTATCCAGTTCAGTATGCTTATATATAGGGCAGACATAGGGTCAAGCTTACCGCTAGCCCAGCCGCCAGCCACCACATACAAAACCACATATGTCATTGTTGTTGATGAAAATTAAGCATTTTACCTACCATTCAAATCCATTTCGATCATAGTTTACATGAATTTTGCTTAAACCAAGTTCACACACACACAATAGCATTTGAAAACCTAGTTTTTAGAGATTACTCCTATGGACAACTAAATACCAGAAGGAAGTGACTCTCTCGGAGGCATTCAGTATCAATCCGTAAAAGAAACTAAGTGTGACTTTCAACATCGGTGTTTTGATAGAAGAAACCTCAAGATGACACAAAGTCAACTAGAAAAAAACCAGAATCATCCTAGTCACTCGTCACAAAACCATGGATGAACCAAGAAGAACACTGAATGACTAGTGGGGTTTGTCCAATGTCAAGACGCAGCGGCCAATCAGTCTGTCTTAGAAGATTCTGACAACGAAGAACACTGATGACTAATGGGGCATGATCAATGTCATGGCGCGGCAGCCACTTAGTCAGTCTTATGAACTCCGATAGCTTATAGCATACAAGTTTATAGCATACAGGTGTTTAGCATTTATGTACCATGTGCACACGTACCTGCTTCTCAACCGGAATCCTATTCCGTATAGTTTAAGTGTTTAGCATTCCAAGCATTTCAAGCATTTCAAGTATTTAGTTTCAAGCATACAAATTTCTGTGAATTTAAGTATCTGAGATATTAAAGAATATAGTTTAGAAAACCATTCCAGAGTTATAGTATTTAGTTTAAAAGGCATTCGAAGCATCATAAGTTTCAAGTATTCAGAATCATAAATTTAGAGTATCAATGTATAAGAGTATAGAATATTAGTATAAAGAATAAGTATAAAAGTTGTTAGAAACATTTAAACATTCATTTAAAATATTTAAACATGCGTCTCAGTCCCGAAGTAAAACAAAATAGTTTGAAAAGGGACAAATGAAATCACGTGTGTTGTAGTATGCTTGAATGACTAAGAATCAGATATGCACGCTCTCGTACTTTGTAGATTATGTAGCTTCAATACCTGAGTTGATTTATTATGACCCGTACACGATAAGTATTTATGAATGACGTAGATAGGGTTTTGTCACACCTCTGCGCCGCGTGCGGAATCCACGGCGCGGTGACGTATGAACAGTTGAATCATGCACAAGTATTGAATAAGAACAACCACAACGGATTTCTATGTTTCATAATGTTAAGACAATTGTTTAGTTACAGACCACTATCTACCAAAAGAAAGACAACTACAGACCCAAAATATAGTTACAAAATAAGACTTCAAACAAGACAATTAAACATTTAGGATTTAGTGAGTTTCTATTCCATCCTAGCAATGTTTCTTCATCTAGTTCTATCTTAGAATGGTCTCCTTAGTTGTCCCTGAGAATGTCTTAAACCTGATTACCTGAAACACGTGAAAAGTAACTGTCAACTACAGACGTAGTTGGTGAGAACAATAGGTTTAAGCATTTGTAAACGTGAATATATGAGATAAGACATAGGTAAGTTAAAGCATCATAAGATTCACACAGATGAGCTGTAACCCAAACTAACATCAAGTAAGAAAATGAGTGTAAACAGTCCAATCACTGTTCGCACGAAGCCAACATATAATATCAAGTCCCAAACCACGTTTGGAGTTAGATTATGTATAGCAGTTTTGAAAACCATAATGACACCAGACCTGCAGTTAGCTTTTAAAACAAATTTAAAAGCTAACTCCATCCTGGATAAGAACCAATGTGTCCGCTTTCCCTTGTTGTGATCACCCAGTACTAACGCTAATGAATATGATACTTGATGCTTTTGCAAGTTTGTTTACAACAATGGACACCATGTTTTCTGAACCTTACTTTAACCGGATGTGTTAATGTCTTATTGAAAACCTGGATTTAACTCCACGAGTTAAATCCTTTGTTTTATGTAACATGAAATGAATCCCTTGATTTGATTACCATGATGTGAACCATATGATTTAAATACCATGGAATGAACAACTAGCTTTGAATACCACAATTGAAACATTTGATTTGGATACCCCAAAGTGAACCACTTGATTTGAATACCATGATATAGTGTCCTTGTGTACAACAAGGATTAATACAAAAGAGAGTTTATGAAATCATTTATTTAAAAGTGTTCATCCTTTATAAGAACAATTGAGTAACCCTGTTATAAAACATCTCAAAAGTCATTATGAAATCCTTTTTAGTAATAAGAGTTTAATAGGGAATAATTCCTTTAAAACAGTTGACAATTTCCTTAAACAGTGGATGAATCCCTCGGATTCGTAAGATGAACCTGTAATTTTTATGAATACACATAACCTGTGTAATGAAACAAGATTTAAATAGTGGGTTTGATCACGTGTTCCACCCCAAAACAGTTATAAAACAGTAAAAGAGGGGCTAATGTTCTCACCTGTCTGCAGTAGACTCTGAACTAAAACAGATAGCAAGTAGCAAACAGGACTTCTAATTGTCTCCTATAACAGTGTAATCATACATAAGATATAGGATTTATAATTGTATAACTTTGATTCATTGATTGACTTGTGTTCTCCTGAACTTGATTAACACTTGATTACTTGATCATGATTATGATTGTTGTGAAAACTTGAATGTTATGATTTGAATCAATTGTTTGATCATGGGTCAATGAAACATATGAAATGTTCCTCTGTGTTCAAACTTGTTGGTACACATCACATGTGTTTGAGAAATTGATTAACCTTTGATAAACATGAAATGTATGAATATGTTTAAGTGTTTTAGACTCTTGTGATTATGAATTGATCTCATTATTAGTTTAGGTTAATCTTAACCCAACTAAGTCAATTCATAGACATTTTACATCGTAGTCCACACCATGGGCCATTTAAGTTAATAATGGTCCAATTGAATATGGTGTTGGGCCAAGAGAATGTGTTGTTGGGCCTACTAACTTGTTTATGGACCATGTAACATGCCAAAGACAAAATTGGGCCAACTTACAACTCTTAATGGGCCGAAAGCCACAATGTGAATCAAAGGAACTTACATGGGCCAAGGAGATTTGTTTTGGGCCGAAAAGTGTAAAGAGAAATGCATGTTGGGCCTCGGCTAACTATCTTGGCAGCGAACCTATTATGGTTTTTGCCTTAGGTTCGGCCAAGTAATACACAAGGTTCGGCCCTAGGGTTGCTGCATCATGGGTTCGTGGAGCAACTAGGGTTCGCCATATGCAGCCACTAGGTTCGTGAAGGTTCGACATAGGCTAAGCGATTGCATGGAGGGTTCGGCTCAAGTGGGTTCGTGGCATCCAGGGTTCGTGGCCTATACATGGTTCAGCTACATCACCCATGGTTCGTCTGAGAAGGTCTAGGGTTCGTCATCATGCAACAACAGGGTTCGTGGACTAGAGGGTTCGCTACATGGGGACTTCGGCTGGGTTCGTCTGGGTCATCATAGGTTCGACAGAAACTAGGATTCGTCTAACAATTGGCTCGTCTGCATAGGTTCGTCTAGGAGGTTCGTGATAGACTTGATGATTCGGAACAGGTTCGTGAGATCCCCCTAGGGATTCGGCTGAAAGTTGTCGAACCATGCAGGGTTCGTGAAGCCTCATTAGGGTTCGGCCGGCTGAGAATGAAGGTTTGGCCGCCGAACCTGTTACCATCATCATCACCATCGTCAAACACTTGTATCCAGACCTTGATCTAGGCTAAACCAGCATCAGGAAATGTTTCTAGGGTCTCAAAAATGAGTGTGGATGACTAGATCCGGCTAAGGGTCGGGTTTAAACAAACCCACGACTGAAAACCCTAATCTCGTGACTATTCAAGCTTCATTACCTCGAAATTGGTTGGGTGAATCTGCGAAAATCTTGTACTTTCGTGTAGAGGATGTCGAGGGCTTCGCGTGGACACCGAGAACACCCAAATCCGTTGAGTAACGAGTGAGATACGATCGTTTAAAGTGGGTTTTCTAGAGAGAGAAAGGCTTGGCCGAAAATTCTAGTGAGAGAAAGTGGTGTAGGTGAAATAAATGAGGATTTAAGCCTTGTTCAAGGCTTTTATAGTCCGGGTGGTGTTCGGGTCCGTTTCGGTCGCTCGGTTCGCGTTTCCGGAACGTAACGCGTATTTTACGCGACTTAAAAATAAAAGACTTGTTAAACTCAAATAAATGATGAGTTTCAAAATTGTAAAAATATAAAATAATTAATATAATTATTTTTACTCTTCGTGCGTTGTCAGATCGTTAAACATTCACAATTACGTGTATACCCGCAATCGCGTACGTTTTCCGATCATATTAATTATTTAAAGTCGTTTAATCGTAATTATAAGTTCAACATTCGTATTATTATGGATCGTCACCCATAACTATACTCAGTCTCGCTTACGTATTACGATTCTTGTGAATTAATTAATTGTTATAATATTCGTCTCGACACTACGCACTAACACTAACCTGTTACACCGAACTCAGTATATATATAGGGCTCACTCTCGCTGCCCACCACTGTTTCGATATAACCAGTTACTGTTCTTGCCTAGTGAAATCGACTGTAAATAAATAATACATACATGTTTATGAACACTAAGATCCTGTAACACACAAACACACATTATGAACATATGAAGCACATTGATTAACTGCAAATGGACAGACACTGTTCTAACACTGTTTACGACTACATGACTAAATGTACAAATGTTACAGGTTTGGTCTCGGTGTGCAACTCTGTGTCCTATAATTTTACTAATGAGTTACAAGAATTTCTCTAAGTAATCTAAGCTAAGCATTCTCTTCGAATCGTTATTCTTTAATTAAGAATAGTTAAACCTTCTTTACATCATATTTACTAATTAAAAGACATTACATTTTAGAAGATCATCATTTATAAAATCTTATTAAGTTACAAATAATTTAAGTCTAAAATCGATTAATTAATTTTAAAATACCTTAATAAATCAAGTTATGATGATTTTTATAAAACTAAGGTTTCATGTTATAAAACATGTCATTTTATTGTAAAATATAAGTAATTTTATGAAAACGTGTGTCACTCATATAAGAACTTGAGTTAACCTACTTAGGTTAATGCCAAAGTCCTTTATTAGTTTTTTCGTTATTTTGTTTACAATTTTTGCTTTCAAGTTGATAATTAACTAAGATCATTCTTTTCGAATAATCTAAGTTTGTCATCAATATAATGAAATCACAAAAATTTGGGTGTTAATCATACAAGATTAACATAATTCCTTTCTTAGTGTTTTTTTTTGAATTCTCATAAGTACCTTGTAGTTGTTTAGCTTATTTATAAACCATGGCTTTTTATCATATTGCTTCTTGATATTATTTGTTACATAAGATTATTTTATTAGCTTAAAACACCCTTAGTTAGTATTTAGAGTATTAGGGTTTTTGGTTGACACTTGATTAACCATTCTTGAACACCTCATAATGATCATTGAATCCTTATAGTTTTATTTAACAAATCCAAAGTAATCACCTCCAAATGATTTCTAAAACCTTTGTTTGGATGTTAAGTTGGTTTAGAAAAAGTTTAGGCTAAGGATCCTTAGAATCAATGAAGGATAAAACCAGTTATGCATTGAAAACCCTAATTGCCTTCAATCTCGACCCTTGTTTGTTCTAGTCGATCTTATGACTTGGTTTCTGGATGGTTTCGGCTGATTCCAAGTCCATTTTACTTGGAATATGTTTAAGTCCTAATCGACAGATACTGGATTAATATCGATGGCCAGCTAGTGCCTACTATTGATGAAACACCATGCCAGTCTCTTCGATATTACAGGTTCGATGGCCCTAGAATTCACAGCTTGTAGACCATCGATATTGTCAATATCGATGGCCCTTTTGACCCAGAACTCTTGGAGAGCATTGAGACTACCAGTCTCGACCAGTGATCATCGAACTTATCCCATCGAGAAGCTATCGATAGATGAAGGTTGCTGGACTTCCAGCTTTGTCGATACTATGTACTTGGCATGTTCTTATGTCGATTTTAAAATACCCAGGTTCCCATTCGATTTCAACCATTCCAAAATTTAATCTAAGTTGGTCCTTAGAGCTTGGTTCCCATTTGAGATGGAAAAGGAATAGTGTAACTCACTAAAAATCAGTAATTTCTCACATGATTTTACCTCTTTTTCAGCGATTTAGAGCTTGGTTTCTTCGTCTCTTCACATTCCCACGATCGTTTTGACACCAAAAACACCTAATTTGGTGCAGATTTGAGCAACTTATGGGTGTTTTAGTGAGGGAAAAAGGAAGAGAGAGAGTGCCGGGTCTTGAGAGAGAAAGTGGGTTGGTGTGAGGGTTTAATGGAATTTAATTCCTTTTTATTGTTTTTAAATGTTCTGTTGAGTTCGGGTTCGTTTGATTTCACTCGGTTTCGAGTGAATGCGTCGGTTTCGGTTTTCTCGTAACGAAACGTTACAATCTATTAAAATAAGGTTTTCTAAATTATTTTGGGTTGTAATTCCTAATAAATTAACGAAATATCTTTTATTTGTTTTTAGCATTTCAAAAATGTTTAATTTTACTGTTTAATCGAATTGTACGGTTTTCGCGCGTATTCGTTCAGATCGTCACCCGTACGAACACAACGACAACTGTACTTTTCGATTTTATTATCTAATTATTAGATGTCATTCAGAACGTTAAACTCACATATATACTCTTGCGAATCGTCACCCACATAATACTCCGTTAGTTTAATATTCACATAACAACGTCTGTTATTATTTTGTTTTAGTCGTTTTCGCATATGTTTACACAAATTAAATCCTAAACTAACATACACAGCATAATTTAGTGTGGTCAGACATAAATCTGACTGTTATACCATAGTTTACGCAGTGTTTCTGAAACAGTTTCATAAGCATTTAGCATTAATTGCATATAATAAGTATTACACAAAGTTCCGTACAAAAGTCTGACGTACCTTACACTATTCCAAACTACTGTTCGTGATGTTACACTCGGAAACTCCCAATCAATCACAGCTTCAGTCTTTTCTGGATCAACTTTAATACCTTCCGCATTTACTACATGCCCAGGAATTGCACTTCTTGCAACCAAAACTCACATTTAGAAAACTTACCATATAACTGTTCTCTTTTTCAGAGTTTCTAAAACTTCCTTTAAGTGAAAGGCATGATCCCCCTCATTCTTTGAATAAATCAGTATGTCGTCAATGAACACAATTACCGACCTATCCAACATTGTTTGCAAACTCAATTCATTAATTCCATAAAGGCAGCCGGAGCATTGATTAATCCAAATGACATCACCAGAAATTTAGAACGACCATATCTAGTACGGAAAGCTGTCTTTGGAATATCCTCATCCCATACCTTTAATTGATGACACCCAGATCTCAAATCTATTTTTGAAAACCAACTTGCTCCTTGCAATTGGTCAAACAGATCATCAATTCTAGGTAAAGGATATTTATTCTTTATAGTTAGCTTACTTAATTCTCTATATTCGATGCACATACTCATGATGCCATCCTTTTTCTTTACAAAAAGTACTGGAGCACCCCAAGGTGAAATACTGGGTCTGATGAACCCTTGTCAGTTAAGTCTTGTAGTTGTTCATTTCGCTCCTTTATGTGCCAAATAAGAGTTACATCCAGTGATCCAGAGATCATATATTTTTGAGCTTTAATTACAATATTTATTTTCAATCAATTTCTATCTCGTTCTCCTTTAATGAAAATTAGTTTGTCATCTGGAGATTGCACTTGTATCATCTTTTTTTTACAAATTATCTGAGCATTGTTTTTGGACAACCAATCAATTCATATTACAACATCATATCCCCCCAAAATCATAGAATGTAATTTGACCTTTATTTGATGTCCATCTAAATTAATCATACAATTTTCAATTATTTTTATGATTCTTGAAGTTTTGCCTATAGCAATTTCTACTTCAAAAGGTTGGGCCAACTCTAGCACCAGAGTCAAAAAATATATTAGCAGGCACTTGATTTATCAGAAACGTACCCATTACGACTTCCTTATGTTTACTGGCTTCCGTTGCAGTCATGTTGAATGCTCTCGGCTTGGCTACATATGCCTTCTTTGCATCATTCTCTCTAGGCTTGGGGCAATCCCCAATTCTGTGCCTGTTATCTCCACAATTAAAGCATCCCACCGACTTATCTCCTGGTGCCTTTCCGTTATCACCATATTCTTCAATAAACAACGTATGGCTCACATCAACAGGCGCTTTGAATGTTCGTGGAACCATGGCCTGGAGGGTCTTCCTAATTTCAGCTGGTAAAACCTGGGTATATCTCCTTATCCATACACTTTTAGGTGTCACCAACTGCGGAAGTAATTGGGCCATCTCATTGAATTTAGAAGAGTATTTTCTGTGAGTCAATCCAGCAGCCTTTATGCTTAGGAAAGTGGTTTCCATTCGATCTAATTCACTTTGTGGAAAGAAATTTTCCAATACTCTCCTTTTAAGCTCATTCCACCCCATATTATCGATCCCACGTCTTCCCATCGATGGTTTCACAATATCCAACCAGAAAAGAGCTTCTGACACGAAAGAGTGCGCTGCAAACTTCACAGCTTGATTAGATCCACACTCGCTAATATTGATTACCGCCTCCATTTCATTAACCCATTGTTTCTTCCCATCAAATACTGTTGGGTTACACCCTTTAAAGGCCTTATAATCAAATATGTTACGTCCTTGATTTCTCACTCTTTCCTCTTCCTCCTCTTCTTGTTCCTCAGCCTTATAATCTGTATCATCTTCATCATCCACTTCTTCCTCTTCATGACCACCTTCTCATTTATCCTTGTTTCCACCTTTTGCATGGGGTCCCCATCATGATTTCCTTCTCCCTCGTCTTTGCTCCTCTCTTTTTCATGAAGGTTTTCCTCATTATCTTCATCTTCATCATCCTCTTCCACCACAACTGTTTTCTCTTCCGCTTGTTTTGGGATCATGATCTTTTCTTAGTTGCCGCTTCACATGCGCTGTAGTAGTGTTCAGGATCTTTGGCACTACGATCTTGAATGAAGTGTTGATGTGACAACCAGTACCTTATCGTCCGGCAAGTCTGTACGGTATGTGTACTTTCACATTTTACTGTGCGTAAATACATTATATGAACAATGTTTGTGATAACAGAATTCAAATTTCAAGAAACAGTTGTACGTATTTATCTGAAAACTTAAATACTGTAAGTACAACAATCACGATAAACAATAGTTGTTTGTATTTAGGTGAAAACCAAAATGCAGTTAAGACAACGAATCAAGAACGACAACAGTGTACAGATAAATAACAAGAACATGTTCAGTTGCGATTTGATATCCATAGATGATAGGAATCAGATGGCTGACAAATCAGTATGAAAACAATGTGAAAACAGGATGTTTAGTTGAGTCCGTCAGTGAGGAAACACAATTAAAACACAATTACAGTGTTATTTCAGAATAGTGAACTGACAGTGTGTTTGCGTCGGTGACGATTCACACAAACATATATGTGAGTTTAACATTCTGAAATGGTGACTGGAAAATAGAAAACAAGAATCAGAAAACAAAACCATCGTCGTGTTCGTTCGAGTGACAATTCAAACGAATGTGTGCGAAGGTGACGCGTTCTGACGAAAAGATAATATTTTAAAGAAATTCTTTTATTTAAAATAAGAAAACATAATATTTTACGTTTTACAATTTTGAAACTCATCAAAAGGTAATTAAAGCAATTCTTTTATTTAAAATACGTAAGATTCGCGTAACAACTCGAAAACGCAACGGAGACGAGAAACGAGCAACCGAAACGAACCCGAACACGCTCGGATATAAATACCCTAAATGAGCCCATTTCTTTCATTTCACCACATCCCACTCTCTCTCTAAACCTAATTTTCGGCCACCCTCCCTGTCTCTAACTTCTCTCTAACATTTTTCACTCAAATCTCAACCATTTTGAGATATCTTGGTGCCAAATCAAAGCTACAAACATCCCCTACAAGGAAGTACAACCGATTTGAAGATTTATCCACTGAAAACCGAGGTAATGATGCTTGAAACCCACAAAAAATAGGGTTTTCTAAACCTTTGGTCGACACACACACTTAACCGGCTAACCCTCTCCCCACATCGAACCACATGACCACGAGAAACCCTGGTAGCATAACAGCAACATGAAACAGCCTTGGGACTAGTGAGGCTTGCAGATGGTGATGATGAAGGTGCAGGGTTCGTGGAATACAAGCCATCCGAACCGTGGGTTGGTCGAAGGCTAACAGCTGCAAACCTGACCATCCTCTTGGTCGAACCTTTTCATCATCAGCCGAACCAGTATCACTAGCCGAACCAGTACAACATACTGAACCTCCTGCTGGCCAAGCTTGGATCACCGAACCTATGTGCTGCCATGTCACAAACCTACATGAGTCTAGGGCGAACTCCAAACTGAACGAACCTACGCTGCATCAGCCGAACCTTGGATTAGACGAACCCTTGTTCAGCAAACTCTGGCCAAACCTTCATGTTAGCCGAACGTATGCCCTACTGGATCTCATGTAGGAGCTGCGAACCCTTGCATTTGGCCGAACCTTGCTGGAGCTGTGATCTAGGTGAACCTTATCAAGGTGGCTAAAAGGTTCGCTGAGCAGCTGGAGACCGAACCTTAATCTCAAACGAATCCGAGGTTTGCTGCAATTGGGAACCATCCTCTTCGATTTGTCTAAGTCAAATTTCTTGACCCATGCGGATACATTTAGCTAACACCTTATTAGACCCAAGCATCTCACTTGGCCAAACAAAGTTAGCCGGCCCAAAACTGTGTGCATTAGGCCCACACTTCTTCCAGGCCCAAACACAAACGATTAGCCCACCCAACACAAACGACCCAAGGCTCACCTATATTCGACACAAACTATCATTCGACCCGCATGGGCCTAATATGAAAACATGATTGAACAACTATGTATAATCTAGAAAACTATTCTTTCAAATGAGAAATAATGATATCAACAGGTTGTTGTTTGGATTAAAATCAATAGTATTAACTTGGAAGATATTAACGATTTCCAGTCCTAAACTTAAAACCTAAATTATTATTTAGTGGATACATTAGGTTTCAAGATTCACTACGAGATATCGGTTCATGTCAAGTTAAACACAAAACCCTAACGACATGACCAGTTAAGGAATCAAATGGTTTAAGTGGTAGTAAAATCTGTGACAATCAAACGAGGGCCGAATGATGACCGAGACTAGCAAGTGTTAGCCAACTTTAGGGCTAACACAACCACACGCACAAACAAATACTCAGGGATTCATACTTACAAGTTCCATACGACATCAAATCAATACAGGATCGTGAGTACAACAAGTACAAATAAAGAGCGCGTGCATTTCTTGTTTAAGCTAAGTCAACCACTTCAACAGCAAGGTGAGTTCATATGCCCCTTTTCTAATCTTAACTGATTTTAAACTCTCGGGGCTGAGAAATATGCTTAACTTTTATCTATTTAAAAGTTTTAGTTTAACATATTACTTATACTTTGATTTAGATAATATTGCTAGACTTATTATCGCTTATCATTGTATGCATGCTTGTATGATCATATTATGACAGAGACAACTAAGATGAACATGATAATATAACTTCATAAATCATCAACACAATAGAATAATGTAGTTGTAATATTCTATCTTATAACATTAAATTATTCTTACAAGAACAAACAATGAGATTATCACAGGTGAACATGATGACAATAACAAGAACAAACAAGAATGATATGAAGATAACATGTCTTCCTAATATCATTCCACATAGGAGTCAGTTAAGTGGAATGTGACTAGTTCTATAACACTGAACTTACAACTCGATACGAATTACAAGATAACATGATACAAGTATCATCCACCACCTGAGTCGACTAAGTGTAGTAAGACTAGCTCTTACAACACTGTAGTGGCAACTGGGTGACTATATTGAACAACAAGAATGATAATCATGATAACGTACCTTCATGATAACAACATCATTCACACATCAACTAACATTGTATAATAAGACAAGATCTTATACAACTTTGTTAACAACAACGAGAACATACAACATTGAGAACAAATAACATTGGTGAACACAATACAATTGATTACTATTGAACTATCTGTATTATATCATTTCAATCATGTGCCATGTATTCAAGTTTGATCATTGTAAGTCCCTTCACAAATCATTGACCAGTTAGTTTGATGTGACTAAACCGATGATAACATAGTGGTACCATAGGTTTGAAAAACCTCTAGATTGTAGGGCTAGTATGTTGATCGTATTGATTCATTGGCCGATAACGTATGACCGGTGACAGGGCGACTTCAAGTCAGGGTCTAGAAAGCGACACATGATGATATTAATCTGCGGTGAAATTGTAATTCATCCATCGTTACCCGTTGACTAGTAGACTGAGGAATTTATCAATACTTCGATTTGATAACTAAACCCCTCTTATTATATTATTCTACATATGATATAACGGGTGATGAACACAAACTGATGGGCGAAATGATAATGGGTATCTATAGTTGTATTGCAAGTGGTGTTAAGTTCTTTTAGGTATGTGTTGGGATGTTGGCTGGGGTTTGTTCCCCTACATATGCCCTATATATAAGCATAGCAAATAGGATGAGATACTACTTGCAAATACAATTATGGATAGCCCATTGGGTGAACAAGTAAATCAAATACTTACCAGTAACATGTGTGACAATGGGATTGTGTATGTGAACAAATCAAGGTTTTCAATTATCAAACTTATGAACTCACCAACCTAGTGTTGACTTTGTTTAAATGCATGTTTTCTCAGGTGACGAACATGTTTAGTCATCAGATATCAAGAACATAGCTAGTGGACTTTTAGAAGACCTAGCTACATTTTGTGTGATCATACTTTTGGAATGACAAAACAGTAAATCATCTTTTGTATATCTTGTACCGATACAAGATATAAACTCATTGATTCTTTTGATTACATTTACTTAGTTAAATTATGAGGAAACAATATAATTTAACTTTGTAATTATATTTCATTGTCATGTTAGAATTTCTCATTTATATATCATGTGGTATGTAAACAATTTGATCATTTCGATTATCACAATGATATCACGCCCCGGGAACCTTCCGCCCGGTGGGAAAGTCGATCGAGCCCGCTGACTCGGGGTGTGACAGATTGGTATCAGAGCCAAGGTTATATAGAAATATAGGTCATATTACTTAAACGGTTTGGTTTGGACTATAACCTAGGGACCCTCATGTAGAGATCATATGACTTAGGATTCTATTTGCATGTGTCTTCTGCATCTGATCACTTCACTAACCGATTTTCTTTCGGTTATGGTCAGAATGCCGCCAAGAAAACAACCAGCTTTACTACCACCACCACCACAAGATTCAGCACCGTAATCATCGACACCGACACCACCTGACTCTCCTCCACATCTACCTCCTCCACCTCCTCCGTCGCCACCGCCTGCTCATGAGTTGGACCCCGCTACCATTGCACTGGGCACATTGCTGACCAGTCAACTGAGGGATGTGATCCCTGAGATGATGAACCTGATCAACAGTAACAACAGCAACAACATTGCCAACTCATTTGGAGAAGGCACCGGCAACACCAGACATCATCAGGACTACTCCTACAAAAATTTTGTAGGATGCAAGCCACCGAGTTTCAGTGGCAGTGAAGGAGCCATTGGATTGATCTAGTGGATCAAGAAGATGGAAACGACTCTTGATATTAGTGGTTGTCTTGATCAGCACAAAGTAAGATATGCAGCCAGTTCATTCAACAAGCGGGCGTTGACTTGGTGGAACGCTCAAGTTCAAATTAGGGGCAGAGATGAGGCTCAGTCTATGCCTTGGGATGACTTCAAGGCTATGCTGCAGAGTTTTTCCCAAGGACTGAACTCAAGAAGGTTGAGACCGAACTGTTCAATCTTGTGATGATTGGTGCAGGGCATCTGGCCTACACCACCTGTTTTCATGAGTTAGCTACTTTGGCACCGGATGTGGTGCCAACACTGGAGAAAAGGATCGAACGGTACGTCGGTGGACTGCCGTCTTGCATCCAAGGGCATGTGATTTGTGCCCATCCTACCACCATGGAGATGGCTGTTACGCTGTCGGCAACATCGACAGATGTGATGGTTGCCTCCGGGGCACTCAAGAAAGAAGCTGACTCAACCAAAGCTGGAACTTCAAGGAAGTCGGATAAGTGGCCGGCTAAGAAACAAAAAGTGGTCAACACCTTCGCTGCGACCACTCAGACACCAATGATCAACCAACCGCCACCTCTACAGATCAAGAGGCCCTACACTGGCACTGCACCTTTGTGCAACACTTGTCAGTATCATCATGCACCAAACACCAGTGCAGGCAATGCACTAACTATGGGAAATTTGGTCACTGGGCCAACAATTGCAGGAGCACGGGGGCTCCGAACAGAAACAACAATGCAGCTACTACTGCTGTTGCTGATAACAGGTCTTGCTACAACTGTGGCGAGCCTGGACACTTTTCTCGGGATTGCCCCAAGAAGAATCAGCAAAGGGCTCAAGTAGCACGAGGTAGAGCTTTTCAGATTGGAGCAGCTGCTGCTCGACAGGACCCGAATGTGATCACGGGTACATTTCTCTTATCTGACTTTTATGCATCCATATTATTTGACACTGGTGCAGATCAGAGTTTTATCTCATCCGATTTTGCATGCCATCTTAATCACGTTGAGGAATCTTTAGACTCCCCTTATACTATTGAGATAGCAAACGGAAAACAGATCACAGTAGACACAGTACTTAGGAATTGCCCACTAACACTTGGCGATCACACATTTTCCATCGACTTGCTAGCGATGGAGCTGGGCAGTTTCGATATCATTGTCAGAATGGATTGGCTATCTCTTAACAAAGTAGAGTTTATCTGTTCCGAAAAGCTACTATGTATTCCAGTGGAGAACAATGGGATTTTGGAAATTCAAGGAGATCAAGCGAAACACAATGTCAAGATAATATCATGCATGAAGGCTCGTAAGTACCTCAGAAAGCAATGTATAGCATTTCTAGCTCACGTGGTAGAGAAAGACAAGGAAGCAATCAAGATTCAAGATGTACCAATGGTGAAAGACTATGCGGACGTGTTTCCGGATGACTTACTGGGACTGCCACCTGAGAGATCAGTGCAGTTTCGAATTGATTTGATTCCGGGAGCGACTCCTGTAGCTAAGTCTCCTTACAGACTTGCACCATCAGAAATGCAGGAGTTGTCCAATCAATTACAAGAGCTACTCTACAAAGGATTCATCCGACCGAGCTTTTCCCTGTGGGGAGCTCCGGTTCTTTTTGTTAAGAAGAAGGATGGATCGTTCCGAATGTGCATTGATTAAGAGAGCTCAACAAACTCACCATCAATAATCGGTACCCGTTGCCGAGGATTGATGATTTGTTTGATCAGTTACAGGGAGCTCAATACTTTTCAAATATAGACCTGCGTTCAGGTTATCACCAGCTCCGGATTCAAGAGGAATACATACCAAAGACGGCATTTCATACCCGATACGGTCACTACGAACTTCTAGTGATGCCATTCGGACTGACGAACGCACCGATAGTGTTCAAGGATTTAATGGTTGTACTTAGATCAGTTCGTTATCGTCTTTATTGATGATATACTGATTTATTCAAGAAACGAGAAGGAACAAGAACAGCATCTCAGAACGGTCTTGGAACTCCTGAAAGAGGACCGACTCTATGCCAAATTCTCCAAATGTGAATTCTGGTTAAGAGAAGTTCAGTTTTTGGGTCACCTGATTAACAATAATGGTATTCACGTGGATCCTGCCAAGATTGAAGCAATCAAGAACTGGGATGTGCCCACAACACCGACAGAGATCCGATCATTTTTGGGATTGGCAGGTTACTACAGCAGATTCATTTCGAATTTCTCTAAGATAGCCTTGCCTCTAACCAAACTCACACATAAGAGTGAACCTTTTGTGTGGACACAGAAACAAGAAGAGGCATTCCAGACATTGAAACAAAGATTCTGCAATGCTCCAATCTTAACACTCCCAGAAGGCAACGATGTCTTTGTAGTATACTGTGATGCTTCCCATCAGGGACTCGGATGTGTTTTAATGCAACGAGATAAAGTCATTTCTTATGCCTCACGACAGTTGAAGATACACGAGAAGAATTACACGGCACACGATTTAGAACTGGGAGTTGTGGTCTTTGCTTTAAAGATTTGGAGACACTACCTGTATGGTACTAAATGCACTATCTTCACAGATCACAAGAGTTTACAGCACATATTTGATCAGAAGGAGCTTAACATGAGACAGAGACGTTGGGTTGAGCTCCTGAACAATTACGACTGTGTGATCAAATACCATCCGGGAAAAGCAAATTTTATTGCAGATGCTCTAAGCCGAAAGGAAAGAGTCAAACCCTTGCGCGTTCAAAAAATGGGAATGACCGTGCAAACAAGTCTGAAAGATCAAATTATACAAGCACAACAAGAAGCAGTGGCAAGAGACAATTTGAAACACGAGCTCGATTGTGGAGCCGAGAAACATTTTGAGACAAGACAAGATGGAGTTATCTATTATCTGGATCGTGTTTGGATCCCGGTAGTAGATGAACTTCGAACACTTATACTTGACGAGGCACACAAGACACGATACTCTGTTCATCCCGGTGCCGATAAGATGTACCAAGATCTTAGGTCATTTTATTGGTGGCCGGGAATGAAGAAAGATGTTGCTACTTATGTTGGCAAATGCATCACATGTGCCAAGGTCAAAGCTGAACACCAGAGACCTTCGGATTTGCTGGAACAACCGCAGATACCACAATGAAAGTGGGAACAATTAGCTATGGATTTTATCACCAAGCTACCCCGCACTTCCAGCGGACATGATTCGATTTGGGTCATCATTGATAGATTGACCAAGTCCGCACACTTTTTACCGATCAGAGAAACTTACAAGATGGAAAAGCTACAAGACTCTATGTCGATGAAATAGTACTGAGGCACGGTGTGCGATTATCTTTTATTTCAGACCGGGACAGTCGATTTACTTCGCGGTTCTGGCAATCATTGCAACAATCCTTAGGGACAAGTGTAAACTTGTGTACCGCTTATCATCCACAAACGGATGGACAAAGCGAGCGAACAATTCAAACCCTGTATGATATGTTGAGGACATGCATCCTAGACTTTGGTGGAAGTTGGGATAAACATTTACCACTTATTGAGTTCTCCGACAACAATAGCTACCACAGCAGCATCAGATGTGCTCCGTTTGAAGCACTATATGGTAGAAAATGTCGGTCTCCAATTTGTTGGACTGAAGTGGGAGACAACAGAATCACTGGGACTGAACTTATTCGGGAAACTACTGATAAGATAGCCCATATACAATAGAGATTACAAGCAACAGGTAGCCGCCAAAAGAGTTACGCAGACAAACGCCGAAAGCCTTTGGAATTCGAAGTGGGTGACCGAGTTATGTTGAAAGTGTCCCCATGGAAAGGCATAGTTCGTTTTGGCGCTAAAGGCAAGTTAGCACCAAGGTATGTCGGACTGTTTGAGATAACTCAACGCATAGGTCCTGTGGCATACAGACTCAAACTCCATGATGAACTCAGTGGAGTACACGATGTATTTCATGTATCAAACCTCAAGAGATGTCTCGCTGACGAATCACTAATCATACAGTTGGAAGAAATACAAGTTGATGAGCAATTAAATTTCATTGAAGAACCTGTTGAGATTATGGAGTGTGAAGTCAAAAGACTGAAATGAAGCCGTATCCCTATTGTAAAGGTTCGATGGAACTCCAAACGTGGACCAGAATTTACCTGGGAGCGTGAGGACAACAAGAAGACAAAGTATCCCCACCTGTTCGAGAATTAGAGCCCAACATTGATGCTTAAATTTCGGGTTGAAATTTTTTTAACAAGAGGAGACTGTGACATCCAGTACCTGATCGTCCGGCAAGTCCGTACAGTATGTGTACTTTCACATTTTACCGTGTGTAAATACATTATATGAACAATGTTTGTGATAACAGAATTCAAAATACAAGAAACAGTCATACTTATTTATGTGAAAACTTAAATACTGTAAGTACAACACTCACGAAAAACAATAGTTGTTTGTATTTAGGTGAAAACCTAAATGCAGTTCAAACAACGAATCAAGAACGAAAACAGTGTACAGATAAATAACAAGAACATGTTCGGTTGCGATCTGATATCCATAGATGACAGGAATCAGATGGACAAGTATGAAAACAATGTGAAAACATGATGTTTAGTTGAGTCCGTCAGTGAGGAAACACAATCCAAACACAATTGCAGTGTTATTTCAGAATAGAGAACTGACAGTGTGTTTGCGTTGGTGACGATTCACACAAACATATCTGTGAGTTTAATGTTCTGAAATGGTGACTGGAAAATAGAAAACAAGAATCAGAAAGCAAAACCATCGTTGTGTTCGTTCTAGTGACGATTGGAACAAATGCGCGCGAAGGTGACGCGTTCTGACGAAACGAAACGAAACACGAAACGATCGAGAATAAAATAAGAAAACATAATATTTTACGTTTTACAATTTTGAAACTCATCAAAAAGTAACTAAAGAAATTCTTTTATTTAAAATACGTAAGATTCGCGTAACAACCCAAAATGCAACGGAGACGAGAAACGAGCAACCGAAACGAACCATAACACGCTCGGGATATAAATACCCTAAATGAGCCCATTTCTTCCATTTCACCACATCCCACTCTCTCTCTAAACCTAATTTCCGGCCACCCTCCCTCTCTCTAACTTCTTTCTAACATTTTTCTCTCAAATCTCAACCATTTTGAGATATCTTGGTGCCAAATCTAAGCTACAAACATCCCCTAAAAGGAAGTACAACCGATCTGAAGATTTATCCACTAAAAACTGAGGTAATGATGTTTAAAACCCACGAAAAATAGGGTTTTCTAAACCTTTCGTCGACACACACACTTAACCGGCTAACCCTCTCCCCGCATCGAACCACATGACCACGAGAAACCCTGGTAGCATAACAGCAACATGAAACAGCCTTGGGACTAGCGATGCTTGCGGATGGTGATGATGAAGGCGCAGGGTTCGTGGAATACAAGCCAACAGAACCCTGGGTTGGTCGAAGGCTCGCAGCTGCTAACATGACCATCCTCTTGGCCGAACCTTTTCATCATCAGACGAACCAGTATCACTAGCCGAGCCAGTACAACATGCCGAACCTCCCTCTGGCCAAGCTTGGATCACCGAACCTGTGTGCTGCCATGTCACGAACCTGCATGAGTCCAGGGCGAACCCCAACTTGAACGAACCTATGCTGCATCAGCCGAACCTTGGGTCGTTGTTCAGCAAACTCTGGCCGAACCTTCATGTTAGCCGAACCTATGCCCTACTGGATCTCATCCAGGAGATTCTAACCCTTGCATTTGGCTGAACCTTGCTGGAGTTGTGATTTAGGCGAACCTTATGAAGGTGGCTAAAAGGTTCGCCGAGCTGCTGGTGACTGAACCTTAATCTCAAACGAATCCGAGGTTTGCTGCAAATGGGAACCATCCTCTTCGATTTGTCTAAGTCAAATTTCTTGACCCATGCGGATCGATTTAGCCCAACACCTTATTAGACCCAAGTATCTCACTTGGCCAAACAAAGTTAGCCGGCCCAAAACCGTGTGCATTAGGCCCACACTTGTTCCAGGCCCAAACACAAACGATTAGCCCACACAACACAACCTGTGGCAATCCGACTTTTCGAATTAACTTCACTAACTGAAAATAGTGAGATCACAGGCCCAACAAGACAAATGTAGGCCCAATGAATCAAGGAAGGCCCAATAAGGCCAGAGTAGGCCCAATGGGGTCTAGGTAGGCCCAATAAGACCAAGGTAGGCCCAATGAGGTCTAGGTAGGCCCAATGAGGCCCAAGATAAGCCCAGTTGTAGTTATGAGGCCCAAAAGGATTAACTTAGCCCAATAATGTTATAAGTAGTCCAATTAGTGACAATTCGATATTTTCAGGATTAACTCGGTTAGCAATAATTAGCAGAAATAATCATGATGAGTCAAAAATCAAATTAGAAGGTTTAAGCTTGAACAAAATAGAGTATAATACACTTAGATTATAAGAAATTGACTTATGATTAGATAAACTATCCAATTTTGACTAGAAAAGTCAAAATTCGGCCAAGAAGGTTGGGGGAATTCGAAATTTCGCATCAATAGGCTGTTACAATCGAATTAAACCTGTTATAATCAGTATCTTAATGATTAGTAACGGTTACCAAGTGTTATTAACATCATGAATGATCGAATTTAAGGCCTAATGATAATCAAAAGCCGAAACCGTAGCTTTACTCCTCGAATTCTTATAATTAGATCATAATGTGCACAATTGAAACTTCCTGAACCTTATTTGGCACCCTTAGTATCTTTCCCACATAAGAATTCAAGATCAACAGATCCGGAGCGAGGAATTGGATCGCGAGGGGGCCGAACCTAGGGCTCAAAGTCGTTCTACATCAATTCCATATCAAAACAGGTTAGTAATCGATCCTACATCTTCTAAAACAGCCGACTGAGCATACCCCTATGCTAATTGTGGCTTATAACATCGAATTATAAGGATTCGACCATTAGGGTTCATTGTTTTACTCGTTTCGGGGGTTTCAATCAAATCGATGACGATAACCAAATTAAATTATATGGTGAGTTTCTAAAACATCATCTTAATGAAATCCCTAAGTTTTTCTGATCAAAGAACATTGAATTGTATGAGTTCGATCATTAGGGTTCATATGCAAAACGATTTTGGGGGATTCGGTCGTGATGGGTTTGAAAGTCAAATCAAATGTTGCTATCAGGTTCAGAAACCACCGACTAACAATACCCACGTATCAATTTCATAATATCATAACAAATTGTTAATGATCAAGATCTAGGGTTCTTATGTCAAACGGTTTTAGGGATTTTGGGTTAATAGGGCTTGATATTAAAATTAAATCTACCAGAAAGTTTCGAAATATCATTTTTAATGAAAACCCTATGAATTAGGAATCTGTTGATCATCAATTCGACTGATTTGCTGCGGGATTTAGGGAACTCGAGTTCAAACATGATTCATACTCGATTAATTGAGTTGCAATGAATAATTGTTCAATTAAAATCATCCTTAGGGTCGGTTGGATGCTAGGAACAGAAGCCCCAAGGTCTTGGGTTCGATCGGGTTCGAATTAGGGACCAATTGGGGGTGTGGGTTCGGTCAAAGTAAACCCAAGGGGACCGGTTGGGTTGGGCTTAAGAGTTTTAATCTGAGAAGGCTAATGCGAAACCCTAGCGGGCTGAACTGGTTAGATGCGTGTGTGTTGAGCGGGAGGTCGCGGGTTCGAGCCGTGCCTCGGCCGGTTTTGTGATGAAATGCCATTTTTGGTATTTTTGTAATAACTCTCGCATACGAACTCCGATTTAACCCGTTTCAGTTTCGTTAGAACCAGAATTTCATCCCGAACATATTTGAATAATAAAATTCACATTTTTGATTGAAAACATAATCGCGTATAATTATGTTTATTTAAATAGAATCGTAAATGATTTTATTTAAACGATTTTAAAGACACGCGTATATACGTATGCGTATTTCTAACACTCTAATATACGTGTGTTGACACGTATGTGATTTCAATCAAAACGACTATCTGAATAACACTAGGTTATTATTAAAACACAGGTTCTTCGTAGGAGGACTGTTTACACGAGTTTAAGTGCGTTCGATCATTCGACAACCATCAAAGGTGCGTACACGGCCCCTTTTTTATTTTAAACTGTTTTGGGGGAGAAAACATGTGCAACAAACTCTTTTTAGATACATATCACTTGCATGAGTTAGCTGTTTACATTATGTGACAACATAGCATTTAAAAGTCCTTACACACTTCGAACCGTTTAGTTTGCCGTAACGCAAAGCGTGGTAGTTGGAAATAGATCTATTAGGTTTAACAAAACTCACCTGGTAGATGGGATCTACGTAGGTGTTTGACTGACCAAACATTCATTACTATTGTTTGTGCTAGACAATAGTGGCAAGGCAAAAACATGCTATAGCATGGCAATCGTCAGCTTCGGTGTCGACCACTTATGTAAATAGTTTATATGACTAGCTATCATGACTTTGCATGTGTGATTATGTTATCTGCAAACTTGATATTCAAACTGTTGTTTTGAACATTGTGAATACTTAAAACCTGTGTTATGCACCAACCTTTGTGTTGACTTGATTTACATGTTTTCTCAGGACGCTAAGGTGCGCAACAAAGCTGGCATGGACTAGGAGATAGAGTCGCATTCATGTTTTACATTTATATTGTTTGAATTAGACATTTGGGGATTTTGTTTTGTAATTTACATGTTACAACTGTTCCTTTGGTTATTGTTTTAAAACGCTTCCGCAATCTTTAAAAACTTTGATGTTTTAGACCAAAGTATGTTTTGAAATTCATATAGAGGTCTTCGTTATGTCTAATGATCTGAGATCCTGGTTTGTCACGTTCCCAAACGGTATGATTCCGTTAGTTGAAAATTGGGGGTGTGACAGATTGGTATCAGAGACATTTGTTATAGCGAACTAGGTTTGCATTTGTAGACTTAGACTATGACTGTTAGACATTAGACACATATGCTTACACGTATTACTTAGAAATTACATATGACATTATGTAATTGACTTGTTTACACATTCCATGGCACTGCACTTACATATGGTATTATGTAACAGGCATGGCATCATCATCAGCACCGTATATCTATATTGATGATTCTGGGGATGAGGAGCCGATGGTTCCAGCACCACCATCATCACCAGCACCACCTATCCCATCTCCTCCACCATATGAGAGAGATGATTCAGACCCGGAGGAGGATCTGGAGGAGGATCCAGAGGAGGACCCGGAGGAGGATCCGGATGAGGATCCGGAGGAGGAGCCAGTGGAGGATACTCAGGAGTTCCCTGCTGAGGGACCTTCTACCCATCCACCACCGGTATTGGATGTTCCTGAGCCTAAGAGGCAAAGGAAGGATGCTGAGGAGATCGCCAAATTGCGCGAGGATTTGTACTGGGCAGAAGACAGGATCGCGTATAACTCTCGGGAACTATGGGATGCTAATGAGAGGCAAGATAATCTTGCCCATCTGGTCAATGATATGCGGGATGAGATGATTAATTTGATTGGTCGTCTTGAAGAGTCAGAGAACCGAGCGGAGATTCTGGAAGGCAGACTTGAAGCCTTGGAAGACTTGGTGGCCTCGGAGAATGAAGAGGAAGAGGAAGAGGAAGACGAAGAGGAGGAAGGGGAGGAACCAACACCAGTTGTTGATTCTGATCCTGAATCTACTGTTGAGGATGATTGATTTTCCTTGTTTTGTTTAAACTTATTAGGAACGGGCTGTGTTCCTACATTAGTAGTTTGAAAACTTATATTTGATTTCAAAAGTATTGTACTTAAATCAAATTTCTATCTATTAAAAAACTATTATTTATTTCCAACAGTTGTGTTGATTTATATATTACATGTTGTGTTTGTTGTTTGCTTACACATGTCACATTGGATTTTGATAACGCTCTAACATTTCTTTTAACTAGGAAGATAATGGCAAACGAGAACGTTCAGATGACAGTTGCTGAGCTCAACGAGCTAATTAATAACAGAGTCCCAGAGGCAATCGCACAATATGCTCAGACACACAACACAGGGCCACATGGTCTAGCTGGGGGACTGGTTAACCCACAGGCATGCACGTTCAAGATGTTCTTGGATTGTAAGCCACACAACTTCAAAGGGTCGGAGGGGGCCATAGGACTCCTTCGATGGATTGAAAAGGCGGAATCTGTGTTTGAGATGTGCAACTGCCCTGACGAGAGCAAGGTGAAGTTTGCTACAGGAACATTGGAGGGTCCAGCATTAACTTGGTGGAACTCAAATGTTCAGACTTTGGGGTTGGGTGAGGCTAATGCCTTGACTTGGAATGGCTTCAAAACTTTACTGCAGGGGGAGTACTGTCCTCGCAGTGAGATGCAGAAGCTGGAGGAGGAATATTGGCATCTTAAGATGGAGGGATCAAATATCGAATAGTACACGACCCGGTCACATGAATTGGCCAGACTTCTACCACACATGGCTACTCCAGCCAGCAAGTGGATTGAAAGATATATTGGAGGACTACTGCCTCAGATTCAGGGATTGGTTACTTCTGCAAATCCCACCACCATTCAACAAGTTGTTCGTTTAGCACATCAATTAACTGATCAGGCAGTATTACAGGGGACTCTGCCTAAACGAACATCAGCTACCAAGGTGGGAGACCATAAAAGGAAGTGGGAAGGTAACAATTCCAAAGGTCACAACCAACAGTCGTATCAGCTGAATCGGAAGCAGGATTCAAACAAGTCTTACCATAATTCAAACAGTGGTCAGCAATCATCATCATCAGGGGGTTATATCGGTAAACACCCAAAGTGCAACAGGTGTGGATATCATCATGCAGGTAATCAGTGTGATAGAGCTAGGTGTCAAAGGTGCGGTAAGATTGGGCATGCAGCTAAGGATTGTCGGGGAGCTACAGAACAACCACAATAATAACAATAACAATCAGAACAACGCACAGAAGGGTTGTTTTGAGTGTGGAAAAATGGGGCACTTTAAGAAGGATTGCCCACAACTCAAGAAAGGTGGGTATAATAATGCAAATGGCAACGGCAATGGTAATGGTAATGGCACCAATAACAACAATAACAATAACAACAACAACAATGGTGCTAGGGGCAGGGCGTTTGTGATTGGAGGACGTCAAGCAAGGGAGGATCCCAACATTGTTACGGGTACGTTCCTCTTAAATAATCACTATGCCTCTATGTTATTTGACACTGGTGCCGACCGGAGTTTTGTATCTAGTTCACTTGCTAAGTTGCTAAATGTTAGTCCCACTGCTTTAGATAGTCCATACACTGTAGAACTAGCTGATGGTAAGCTAATTGTAGTTGAACAAATCCTTAAGGGATGTATACTTGATTTGATGGGTCAGACATTGGAAATTGACCTTATGCCTATTGTTTTAGGTATTTTTGATGTAGTCATTGGCATGGACTGGTTGTCCAAACACCAGGCTGATATCGTATGCCATGAAAAGATTGTTCACATACCTCTTTCGCATGGAGAGACATTGTATGTACAAGGAGAGAAGAGCAGTACGCCACTGCGTCTCATATCTTGTATGAAAGCACACAAATGTCTGCGGAAAGGTCATACGGCAGTTATAGCACTTATAACTGAAAAGCCGGTAGCTGAGAAGAGGATTGAAGATATACCAGTAGTTTGTGAATTTCCGGAAGTATTTCCAGAAGACTTGCCGGGATTACCGCCTATCAGACAGGTGGAATTCCGAATCGACCTTACACCAGATGCAGCACCGATAGCCAGGGCGCCTTATCGACTTGCACCGTCAGAAATGCAAGAATTATCTACACAATTACAAGAGTTGTTGGATAAAGGTTTCATACGACCTAGTTTTTCACCATGGGGAGCTCCAGTCTTATTTGTCAAGAAAAAGGACGGGACTTTCCGTATGTGCATCGATTACCGGGAATTGAACAAGGTTACTATCAAGAACCGGTATCCGTTACCTAGAATTGACGATCTGTTCGATCAGTTGCAAGGTTCGAGTTACTACTCGAAGATTGATCTCAGATCGGGTTATCATCAACTAAGAGTCCAGGAGGAGGATATTCCAAAGACAGCATTCAGGACACGCTATGGCCATTATGAGTTCTTGGTCATGCCAATTGGGTTGACAAACGCTCCAGCTGTATTCATGGATCTCATGAATCGTGTTTGTAAACCTTATCTTGATAAGTTTGTCATTGTTTTCATTGATGACATTCTCATCTATTCTCAGACCGAGGAGGAGCACGCTGAACATCTTCGATTGCTATTGGAATTATTGAAACAAGAACAACTGTACGCGAAATTCTCGAAATGTGATTTCTGGATGCGAGAAGTACAATTCTTGGGTCATATAGTTAACGAAAAGGGTATACATGTTGATCCAGCAAAGATTGAAGCGATTAAGAACTGGGAAGCGCCAAAGACCCCTTCCGAGGTACGACAATTCCTTGGTTTGGCGGGTTATTATCGACGATTCATTGAAGGTTTCTCAAAGATCGCTCAACCACTTACAACACTTACGCATAAGGGGACAAAGTATAACTAGACGGATAAACAGGAAGCTGCATTCCAGTTATTGAAACAGAAACTCTGCAGTGCACCTATTCTGTCCTTACCGGAAGGAACGGAAGACTTTGTGGTGTATTGTGATGCATCTGCACAGGGATTGGGATGTGTGTTAATGCAACGTGATAAAGTGATTGCTTATGCTTCAAGGCAACTCTGACCACATGAAAAGAATTACACTACTCATGACTTGGAGTTAGGAGCAGTGGTTTTTGCTTTGAAAATTTGGAGGCATTACTTGTATGGAACTAAGTGTACTATTTACACTGATCATAAGAGTTTGCAACATATCTTTGATAAGAAGGAGCTTAATATGAGACAATGACGATGGGTTGAGTTGTTGAACGATTACGAATGCGCGATTAAATATCACCCGGGAAAAGCTAATGTGGTAGCTGACGCTTTAAGCAGAGAAGATACTTCAACAAGACGGGTTCGTGCACTTATGATGACGATACATACTGACTTACCTAACAAGGTACGCAGTGCTCAGCTCGAGGCCTTGAAAACGGAAAACTTGGTACAGGAATCTTTACGAGGAATGGAAACACAGTTGGATGTTAAGCCTGATGGAATTCGTTATTTCATTAATCAACTTTGGATACCTTTGTATGGAGGTTTAAGGGAACTCGTGATGGATGAAGCACACAAGTCCAGATATTCAGTCCATCCGGGATCAGACAAGATGTATCATGATTTGAAGGCACTGTATTGGTGGCCTCACATGAAAGCTGATATTGCTAAGTACGTTAGCAAATGTTTGACTTGTTCGAAAGTCAAAGTTGAATACCAGAAGCCATCTGGTTTACTGCAACAACCAGAGATACCGATGTGGAAATGGGAACAGATTTTGATGGATTTCATTACTAAGTTACCCCGTACACCGAGTGGTTGTGACACGATATGGGTAATTGTTGATCGATTAACGAAATCTGCACATTTCTTAGCAATCAAGGAAACTGATAAGATGGAGAAACTGACTCGCATTTACATCAAAGAAGTGGTAGCACGGCATGGCGTGCCAATCTCTATCATATCAGATCGGGATGCCCGATTTACTTCCAACTTTTGGAAATCTCTTCATAAGTCATTGGGGACTCGCTTGGATATGAGTACCGCCTATCATCCACAGACCGACGGTCAAAGTGAACGTACGATTCAAATGCTTGAGGATATGTTACGAGCTTGTGTAATTGACTTTGGTGATAGCTGGGAAAACCACTTACCGTTAGTGGAATTCTCTTACAACAATAGTTATCATACAAGTATTCAGGCAGCACCGTTTGAAGCTTTGTATGGTCGCAAATGTCGTTCACCAGTTTGTTGGGCTGAAATTGGTGACAGTCAGATTACAGGTCCTGAACTAGTGCATGAGACGACAGAGAAGATAGTACAAATCCGGAACCGTATGGCAGCGGCCCGAGATCGACAAAAGAGTTATGCTGACAAGCGTCGTAAGCTGTTGGAATTTCAAGTAGGAGACCGAGTTTTTCTAAAGGTATCACCTTGGAAAGGTGTGATACGATTTGGCAAGCGCGGGAAGCTTAGTCCACGTTACGTAGGACCTTTTGAGATCCTGAAAAGGATTGGTCCGGTTGCATATCAACTCAAATTACCGGATGAACTCAGTGGAGTTCATGATGTCTTTCACGTATCGAACTTAAAGAAATGTCTTTCTGATGAGACATTGATTGTACCGTTGGAAGAAATACAAGTAGATGAACAGTTACGCTTCATTGAAGAACCAGCTGAAATCATGGACCGAGAGGTCAAACAGCTCAAACAAAGCAAGATTCCGATAGTCAAAGTTCGGTGGAATTCAAGACGTGGTCCTGAATTCACATGGGAACGGGAAGACCAAATGATGAAGAAGTATCCTCATCTGTTCAAAACAGCAACTACAAACACTGAGAGCACACGTTAAATTTCGGGACGAAATTTCCTTCAACAAGGGGATGACGTGATGTTTCACACATCAACACTTCAGACTTCAAACAGTAAGCACAAACACTTTTATTCAATTGATTTTGTTACAAACATTTGTGCTACATTACATTTTATGTACTATATCTCATATGTTACATGTTATAGTAGTACACACATTTTACTATGTGCGGGGTTGCATAGTACAAATAGTTACAGACACTCACTATGTGTGAGGTTACACAGCACAGTATGATCAAACACAAACAATCACAGTTAGGTGAACTAACTAGTGCACACGGAATGATCAAATCACACTAACACGTACGATTTAAACTCGTAAGTAGTTTCCTAACTACTCCTAACATTTACTAATTTTCGGGACGAAAATTCCTTCAACAAGGGGATGATGTGACAATCCGACTTTTCGAATTAACTTCACTAACTGAAAATAGTGAGATCACAGGCCCAACAAGACAAATGTAGGCCCAATGAATCAAGGAAGGCCCAATAAGGCCAGAGTAGGCCCAATGGGGTCTAGGTAGGCCCAATAAGACCAAGGTAGGCCCAAAAAGGCCAAGGTAGGCCCAATGAGGTCTAGGTAGGCCCAATGAGGCCCAAGATAAGCCCAGTTGTAGTTATGAGGCCCAAAAGGATTAACTTAGCCCAATAATGTTATAAGTAGTCCAATTAGTGACAATTCGATATTTTCAGGATTAACTCGGTTAGCAATAATTAGCAGAAATAATCATGATGAGTCAAAAATCAAATTAGAAGGTTTAAGCTTGAACAAAATAGAGTATAATACACTTAGATTATAAGAAATTGACTTATGATTAGATAAACTATCCAATTTTGACTAGAAAAGTCAAAATTCGGCCAAGAAGGTTGGGGGAATTCGAAATTTCGCATCAATAGGCTGTTACAATCGAATTAAACCTGTTATAATCAGTATCTTAATGATTAGTAACGGTTACCAAGTGTTATTAACATCATGAATGATCGAATTTAAGGCCTAATGATAATCAAAAGCCGAAACCGTAGCTTTACTCCTCGAATTCTTATAATTAGATCATCATGTGCACAATTGAAACTTCCTGAACCTTATTTGGCACCCTTAGTATCTTTCCCACATAAGAATTCAAGATCAACAGATCCGGAGCGAAGAATTGGATCGCGAGGGGGCCGAACCTAGGGCTCAAATTCGTTCTACATCAATTCCATATCAAAACAGGTTAGTAATTGATCCTACATCTTCTAATACAGCCGACTGAGCATACCCCTATGCTAATTCTGGCTTATAACATCGAATTATAAGGATTCGACCATTAGGGTTCATCGTTTTAGTCGTTTCGGGGGTTTCAATCAAATCGATGACGATAACCAAATTAAATTATATGGTGAGTTTCTAAAACATCATCTTAATGAAATCCCTAAGTTTTTCTGATCAAAGAACATTGAATTGTATGAGTTCGATCATTAGGGTTCATATGCAAAACGATTTTGGGGGATTCGGTCGTGATGGGTTTGAAAGTCAAATCAAATGTTGCTATCAGGTTCAGAAACCACCGACTAACAATACCCACGTATCAATTTCATAATATCATAACGAATTGTTAATGATCAAGATCTAGGGTTCTTATGTCAAACGGTTTTAGGGATTTTGGGTTAATAGGGCTTGATATTAAAATTAAATCTACCAGAAAGTTTCGAAATATCATTTTTAATGAAAACCCTATGAATTAGGAATCTGTTGATCATCAATTCGACTGATTTGATGCGGGATTTAGGGAACTCGAGTTCGAACATGATTCATACTCGATTAATTGAGTTGCAATGAATAATTGTTCAATTAAAATCATCCTTAGGGTCGGTTGGATGCTAGGAACAGAAGCCCCAAGGTCTTGGGTTCGATCGGGTTCGAATTAGGGACCAATTGGGGGTGTGGGTTCGGTCAAAGTAAACCCAAGGGGACCGGTTGGGTTGGGCTTAAGAGTTTTAATCTGAGAAGGCTAATGCGAAACCCTAGCGGGCTGAACTGGTTAGATGCGTGTGTGTTGAGCGGGAGGTCGCGGGTTCGAGCCGTGCCTCGGCCGGTTTTGTGATGAAATGCCATTTTTGGTATTTTGTAATAACTCTCGCATACGAACTCCGATTTAACCCGTTTCAGTTTCGTTAGAACCAGAATTTCATCCCGAACATATTTGAATAATAAAATTCACATTTTTGATCTAAAACGTAGTCGCGTATAATTACGTTTATTTAAATAGAATCGTAAATGATTTTATTTAAACAATTTTAAAGACACGCGTATATACGTATGCGTATTTCTAACACTCTAATATACGTGTGTTGACACGTATGTGATTTCAAGCAAAACGACTATCTGAATAACACTAGGTTATTATTAAAACACAGGTTCTTCGTAGGAGGACTGTTTACACGAGTTTAAGTGCGTTTGATCATTCGGCAACCATCAAAGGTGCGTACACGGCCCCTTTCTTATTTTAAACTGTTTTGGGGGAGAAAACATGTGCAACAAACTCTTTTTAGATACATATCACTTGCACGAGTTAGTTGTTTACATTCTGTGACAACATAGCATTTAAAAGTCCTTACACACTTCGAACCGTTTAGTTTGCCGTAGCGCAAAGCGTGGTAGTTGGAAATAGATCTATTAGGTTTGACAAATCTCACCTGGTAGATGGGATCTACGCAGGTGTTTGACTAACCAAACATTCATTACTATTGTTTGTGCTAGACAATAGTGGCAAGGCAAAAACATGCTATAGCATGGCAATCGTCAGCTTCGGTGTCGACCACTTATGTAAATAGTTTATATGACTAGCTATCATGACTATGCATGTGTGATTATGTTATCTGCAAACTTGATATTCAAACTGTTGTTTTGAACATTGTGAATATTTAAAACCTGTGTTATGCACCAACCTTTGTGTTGACTTGATTTACATGTTTTCTCAGGACGCTAAGGTGCGCAACAAAGCTGGCATGGACTAGGAGATAGAGTCGCATGCATGTTTTACATTTATATTGTTTGAATTAGACATTTGGGGATTTTGTTTTGTAATTTACATGTTACAACTGTTCCTTTGGTTATTGTTTTAAAACGCTTCCGCAATCTTTAAAAACTTTGATGTTTTAGACCAAAGTATGTTTTGAAATTCATATAGAGGTCTTCGTTATGTCTAATGATCTGAGATCCTGGTTTGTCACGTTCCCAAATGGTATGATTCCGTTAGTTGAAAATTGGGGGTGTGACACAACCGGCCCAAGTCTCACCTATATTCGTCCCAAACTATCATTCGGCCCGCAAGGGCCTAATATGAAAACATGATTGAACAACTACGTATAATCTAGAGAAATAATGATATCAAGAGGTTGTTGTTTGGATTAAAAATCAATAGTATTAACTTGGAAGATATTAAAGATTTCCAATCCTAAACTTAAAAGCTAAATTATTATTTAGGGGATACATTAGGTTTCAAGATTCACTACGAGATAACGGTTCATGTCAAGTTAAACACAAAACCCTAACAACATGACCAGTTAAGTAATCAAATGGTTTATGTGGTAGTAAAATATGTGACAATCAAACGAGGGTCGAATGATGATCGAGACTCACAAGTGTTAGCCAACTTTATGGCTCACACAAACACACGCACAAACACATACTCAGGGATTCATACTTACAAGTTACATATGACATGAAATCAATACAGGATCGTGAATACGACAAGTACAAATAAAGAGCGCGTGCATTTCTTGTTTAAGCTAAGTCAACCACTTCAACAGCAAGGTGAGTTCATATGCCCCTTTTCTAATCTTAACTGATTTTAAACTCTTGGGGCTGAGAAACATGCTTAACTTTTATGTATTTAAAAGTTTTAGTTTAAGATATTGCTTAGACTTTGATTTAGATAATATTGCTAGACTTATTATCGCTTATCATTGTATGCATGCTTGTATGATCATAATATGACAGAGACAACTAAGATGAATATGATAATATAACTTCATAAATAATCAACACAATAGAATAATGTAGTTGTAAGATTCTATCTTATAACATTAAATTATTCTTACAAGAACAAACAATGAGATTATCACAGGTGAACATGATGACAACAACAACAACAAACAAGAATGATATGAAGATAACATGTCTTCCTAATATCATTCCACATAGGAGTCAGTTAAGTGGAATATGACTAGTTCTATAGCATTGAACTTACAACTTGATACAAATTACAAGATAACATAAAACAAGTATCATCCACCACCTGAGTCGACTAAGTGTAGTAAGACTAGCTCTTACAACACTGTAGTGGCAACTGGGTGACTATATTGAACAACAAGAATGATAATCATGATAAAGTACCTTCATGATAACAACATCATTCACACAACAACTAACATTGTATAATAAGACAAGATCTTATACAACTTTGTTAACAACAACGAGAACACACAACATTGAGAACAAACAACATTGGTGAACACAATACAATTGATTACTATTGAACTGTCTGTATTATATCATTTCAATCATGTGCCATGTATTCAAGTTTGATTTTTGTAAGTCCCTTCCCAAATCGCTGACCAGTTAATTTGATGTGACTAAACCGACGATAGCATAGTGGTACCATAGGTTTGACAAACCTCTAGCTTGTAGGGCTAGTATGTTGATCGTATTGATTCATTGGCCGGTAACGTATGACCGGTGCAGGGCGACTTCAAGTCATGGTCTGGAAAGCGACACATGGTGATATTAATCTGCAGTGAAATTTTAATTAATCCATCATTACCCGTTGACTAGTAGACTGAGGAATTTATTTTCTCTCATGTCATAATACTAGTAACCGTTTCGATGAGGCCTATGGTAATACAAAGTGGTAGAGGTAAATCGGATGCATTGTAATCTGATTACGTGAGGATTGCAATGGATTCCTTTTAGGCTCTGTGCACTTCAAGTTGAGAACAAATATCAAATGGTTAACTAGCACTCTTATGTTTAACAGTGATTAACAGTTAACCCTGCAAGTAATAGAATAATAACAAGGATCAGATTAAATTAATCTAAATTCCTTAACACATTGAGGGTTTATCAATATTTCTATTTGATAACTAAACCCCTCTTATTATATTATTCTACATATGATACAACGGGTGATGAACACAAACGGACGGGCGAAATGATAATGGGTATCTATAGTTGTATTGCAAGTGGTGTTAGTTTTGTTAGGTATGTTGTGGGATGTTGGCTGGGGTTTGTTCCCCTACATATGCCCTATATATAAGCATAGCTAACAGGATGACATACTACTTGTAAATACAACTATGGATAGGCCATTGGGTGAACAGGTAAATCAAATACTTACCAGTAACATGTGTGACAATGGGATTGTGTATGTGAACAGATCAAGGTTTTCAATTATCAAACTTATGAACTCACCAACCTAGTGTTGACTTTGTTTAAATACATGTTTTCTTAGGTGACGAACAGGTTTAGTCATCAGATATCAAGAACATACTTTTAGATGACCTAGCTACATTTTCTGTGATCATACTTTTGGAATGACAAAACAGTGAATCGTCTTTTGTATATCTTGTACCGATACAAGATATAAACTCATTGATTCTTTTGATTAGATTTACTTAGTTAAATTATGAGGAAACAATGTAATTTAACTTTGTAATTCTATTTCATTGTCATGTTAGCATTTCTCATTTATTTATCATATGCTATGTAAACAATCTGATCATTTCGATTATCACTACGATATCACACCCCGGGAATCTTCCGCTCGGCGGGAAAGTCGATCCAGCCCGCCGGCTCGGGGTGTGACAGTTGAACTGTGATGAAATCGTTTTCTCCAGATCAATAACTATCATTTCTCCAATTGCTTCACTTTTGCCAGAGGATTTCTCCCAAGTCTTTGACTTTCCTCGGCCTCTACCACGTCCAACCATAGTGTAGTATAATTGATGCACAAAATGTTTACCTAAGTTTTAATCTTGGAGCATATATTAAAGTGTCTTATAAATAATTACAGAGCACATTGTACTTATTTACTATTCAGATTAATATTTCACCAATTTCACACTAGGTAATTCTAGTAATGCTAATCTATATTCTCTGTAGGAATTTTTCTTACGTATAGAAAGTTTTAAAGTTCTCAAGGTGTAGGTACTTTGTTGTATTGGATTATCTCTTAAAAAGGTTGGGTTGTAGTTCTGTTATTCCCATTGAGTCCTGGTTTAAGTTTAAGTATACTTTCGTATCTTATTTCGCTTAAACCGAGGGCTCTGATACCAACTTGTGGTGCCCGGACTCCCGAAGTGACCACTCATCACATAATAGAAATATATGAATGATTTTATGCAAGTACATAAGCAGCGGAATAACATTGATCATTCATATAAACAGAACTTTCATTCAAGTCAATGTATCTAGAATGAATGTTTACAATCCAAAAGTTTTCATTACATAAGAGTTATCCTATTATGCAACAAAACATAGCCATCCAAAGGAAATAATGGGGAGGAAATCTTCTCGCAACAGTTTTCCTGAGTTGTCTCGCTTATTCCTCCATTACCCTACGCATTTGCTTTAACCTTATTACCCTTTCCGAAATTATTTCCAGACACATAATGAAAACAGCCTAAGTATAAACTGGTGAGTTCTCTGACGCTCTATTTCAAATATGTTTTGAGCTAGCACATAATCATTTATATGTTATTATAAATATATAAATTTTGTTTTGTATTGTGATTATGTCGCAGTCCGGCCCTCCCGTCCCGGACGGGGGTGCGACTCGACTGATCTTGCAGGATCGCAGTCTCGGGTCACACAATTCTGCAAGACCTACATGTCTGGTTGCATACGTACATCCAATAACTTGGATAAAATAGTTTAGTAAAATCAGAGTTGCGGAAGTTTGATAGTATAGACATAGATAAAGTTCATAAGTTGCGGAAGCGTTAACTAAAACAGTTTTCAAAAATGAACATTAAGTAACAGTGCGGAAGCGATTTAGATTGTTTAACAACACACAATAAAACAAAATGATAATTGTTCTGAAATCCTAAGACAATGATATTGATGCATCGGACTCCCTCCTAGCATCCTATCCTCAAGTGCGTCCCTTAGCTACCCGAGAAAACATGCGGTAAAAAGAGTCAACACAAAGGTTGGTGAGAGCACAGGTTTTATGTCAGCAGTAAACATCAAATGTTTAAAGTAAATGTTATGCAGGTCTACATTTCAATCAAATGCAATATCCATTGATAGCTAGTCAATATGAGTTATACCATATGCGGGTTTGCAACCGAAGCTAACATGCTTCCTCCCGCCATATCCATCCAAGATATGGCAATGTTGTTTGGTCAATTATGCACTGTTCTGACCTGCAGTTGGGGTGGCCATACGGCGCGCAACAGTGGGGCTTGTCAGGCCCAAATAGTACTATTCAGAATTACCACGCTAAGCGCAACGCGCAATTAACCAGTTTTGTGGATGAATGCCACACATATGCATATACGATATCAGCATGTACAAATGTAACCAAAATGTGTATGTTTTTCAAAAACAGTTGTATGCAATGTTTTCTCCCCTAAAGGTAGAAAATGTGAAAAGGGGCCGGGAACTCACCTGGTTAGCAGTTCCGGTATGTGTGTAAGTGTTCGTTTCTGCGAAAGCTAGCACCTGCTAGTATGCACCTATAACCATATAGGTGTGAGTATGTGTTTTGTGGTGTGTTGTAATCCATACAACTCCAAGTGTCGGTGTGCTCAACCGAGTGTGTGTGTGTGTGTTGACTTGTGAGACTCGACGAATCGTTGGTGACACGATTGTTGTGTTATGACCATCCAATGTGTCACAAGCACAAGTAGGACACTTATATGCATCCTATGACTCTAATCATACAAGCTGCCAATTTTAGAAAGTTTCCAATTTAGGAAAGTGTAGTTATGAAATCCCATTTCATGAAACTAATACCATTAATATGTTTATCAAATCATGTGTTAACATTTAAAACACATCGTTTGCTCATAAATCATCATTTACGCCGTTTTGCCCAAATAAAGTTTCCTTATATGGAAAGTATCCGTTTAAAAGCTCGTTTTCACAAAACAAAGTTTCTAAATAGGTTGAAAATCATTTCTAAACATGTTTCGTCAATCAAAGTTAATCAAAACACTTTAAAACTTCAAAAGCCCTCTTTTGATTTTGAAAAGATTCCATAAATAGTAATTTTCTACAAAACCATGTTTTTGACAAAATCAAATATCCCAATGTGTTTCTAAACACTTCAATATACATTTAACAACATCTAGACATGTCTAACATGTCTAGATCATCACAAATCCATAACTTGCAACATAAAAGTTTCCTTTTATGGCAAGTGTACCAAAATCATCATTGAATCAACCTACAACTCAACCAAACTCAAATCTAACATTCCTAGACTCTAGAATCAGTAATCTAACCCATCTAATACATCAAATCACCAACAAATTTGAGCACAATAACCATATGGAGTTGCATGTGGGTTTTTACCCGTTGCATGTACAATCTAACAACTATTAAACAAGTAAAAGTACCTTTGATGCTAGGATTCGAGTTATAACAGATGCAACAGGTCCTGGAAATGGATGGGGATGATTCTTCAATGTTTTGATGGCCTTCAAGAACTCCTATGATGCTCCAATGGCTTCAAATCACCAAGGATGGCTTCCAATAGTGTCAACCAAGGTTTGGGGCTAATTTTTAGAGATTTGGGTCGAGGATTGACGAAAAGAGTCGGAGAAAATGGAAGAAGCTCGACTGAAATGAAAGGGGTTGGTTTAATAAGAAATTTTGATCTAAATAGCCTTCGCGTACCGCGAAGGCCGATCATAATTATTCTTCGCGTACCGCTATGTGATTCGGGAGTCTCGACTCCCAGTTTGTTTCGTGTAACGCGAAGCCTTTTGCCAAGGGACCTTCGCGTACCGTGATGAGTCCCTTTTCTTGTTTTTCGATTCCGATGATTCGATTTCGCTCGTACTTGATTCCTAACGTTTATCCTAAGCACCTAATGCATGCTTAGCACATAATCATATAATAACACATAGTTTGATTGATCACCAGCGTTCGTGAGCCTCGTGTGTGTTTTTCGATAATTCCTCAAATTATCTTCGATAGTTGTTGTTCGTGTGTTACGAAGTGTTTGCACGCTTGATTAATCCTAATCAATGTGTGATGCACAATTCAATTGTGTTTGTGTTTGCCACACTTGGTTTCCAAGACCAATGTGCAATGTATGATTCGGTAATTCATCGAACTATCGTCTCGCAGTTGTGTGTGTTTGACTCATCTAATTAAACATAATTAAATGAAATGCAACAAGTATGACTGGGAAATATAAAGAATGTAAGAGTCCCAATTTACCTGAAATTGCCGGGTGTCACAGATTATAACTCATGCATGGAATCATATACTGTGGGTCTCATAGTGTTGAGATTTTACCCATTCGCTCGGGGAGGAATAGCACTGACAATGGTGTCATTTTATGGGGGTTATTTGATCAATTAACTGAGACGACTGGCCTGACAGAGGGTGAACATGACCCTAAGACAATGACTTATTTGATATGATTGCTTAGTTATCTTTACAACTTTAAAATATATGTGATTAAATGATAGTTCAAAAGATGTCTTGTTTTGTTTGGGGTTCTTAAATAAGAACTGTGGAATTATCAGAAGTAATTGTAATTACCTTCACATATAAAGAAGTTTTGATTATGCTTAAAACTTAGAACTTACCAGTTTATATTGAGACTGTTTTCATTATGTGTCAGGAAATACATCCGAAAAGGGTAATAAGGGAAAAGCAAAGGAGTAGGATAATGGAGGAATAAGCGAGATAACTCGTATGAAAAACCGTTGCGAAAAGATCTCCTCTCCATTATTTCCTTTGGATGGCTATGTTTTATTGTATAAAAGGATAACTCTTATGTAATGAAAACTTTTGGGTTGTAAACATTCAGTCTAGACACATTGACTTGAATGAAAATTCTATTTATATGAATGATCAATGTTATTCTGCTGCTTATGCACTTGCATAAAATCGTTCATTTATTTCTTTTATCGGATGAGTGGTCGCTTTGTGAGTCAGGGCGCCACAAGTATTTACTTTTTTCGGCACTGATTATCTTCAGCATTTATTAAGCACTTATTGCTCGCTAGTTATAATTAAGACCATCCAATCTTTCAGACTCTACAACTCTGTATTAATTCCTTTTCAATTGTATTATTTATAACTAATATGTCATAGCTTGTCAAGTCGCATAACACTTATAGTTTAAGATTTAGTTTGATTTACTAACTTAATCTATCTTGGAAATTATGTGAGTATACATATATAACTCTTAGTATAGAATGTTAAAGTATTTACCGCATGTTTATATATTGTATTATATAGTATTAACATATTTTTGATAAAGTCGTTCGCGTTTGCGAACTTGGTCAAACTTTATACCCTGGTTGATCACAATTAAGCTCGACCGAATAGACGCTTAAATCAAGCGAGACGGTCTCAAACGAGATGCTAATAAAGACCCCCCTTTAATTTAATTAAGTGTCGTCTTAAAGTCATCAAGAAAATCGATGGAAAACAATGATCATGAAAAAAAAATTCATATAACGATCCTCGTAAGCAATTGTAGAAACATTCTACCAAATTTCCGACCATGTTGAGCTTTGGTCTAGTCATGGAAGGAAACAACGTTGCAAGTTCAACCTAACATACTACTAAAATAGCCTAATTAAATAAAAAATGCCACGTTATTTGAAGTAAGAACGTAACTTCATTATCTCCATGATGACATGGGACGATCCTTTCATATACCTTTTTATGATAGAAGAGAGCCACTTGAATACTCTTATTACAAACTTGTTCAAATGATAGTTGCTATATGATGAAAAGAACACAATGGTTCAATAATAAGAATAAATTAACGGAAATATACGATTAAACAGTGCGGAAATGTAAAATTGCCAATTACTTAATATGAAAAAGTGTCGCCAAAAACGGTTGTTTCTTGAAAGGTTAAAAAATGCAACTAACTAAGAAGGTAATAAAATCTGTTAATGTTTACGTGTACAAAAACGGAGACATGGTAGTACCTAGCTTTGCGGTACCCTCGTGATTTTTTCCCAGATGTCTTCGGTTCGAGTCTATCAATCTGGAAGCAATTGTTTCCAGATGAGCAAGAGATTTTTCTCAGTGTGGGTTTCCTCGTAGATAGTGCAGTCAAGTTACCAGTTTACCGGCTCGTGCATGATTTAATGGTTCAACAAACTTGTTAGCTTTAATTTCACAGTATCGTTATAAAAGCGAAACAAAATAAAATATATAGCATCGTTAGATTTCAATAGAAAACTAAATTTGTGTTTTGCGCATACGTTGGATTCATTTTCGCCTAATTCGGTTTTGCTACAATCCAATGAATAAGTGTATTTCTCTACATCAAAACTATCTCCAAAGGTCGAACTTTGCAAATTTGCTTTTCTTTTTCAATCCTATTTTTCGTTTGGACATAGAGACAAAAATTCAAGTGCTTTTCGGGCATATTTCTTTAGCATTTACAAGACTGATTGGATATTATATATTTACCAATTTTATCTCATTTATTACCAATTGATTAATTTTAAGAGTTTTTTTAATATATACATAGAATACATGAAATCTTGAAAAAAGAGCATAGGAGGTTATGTTATTTAATTTAGCTATGCAGCTGAAAAAACATGGATGTTATATATAAACTGTAAATTTTGTGATAAAAGAGAGTTTATATATTTTGCTATAGTTAGACAACCCTTTGGTAGTTACCTCATATGATTTCTTTTAGTCATCGTGATTTTTATTTGACAAACTACTTTTTTGATACTGATACCTACCTTTTAAAAACAATATTAAAATAAATGAAAGATAACTATTTTTTATGTGCAATTCTAGAAAAATTCAAAACGAGTTCATCATTAATAAGTATTGCATTAAATTTAATAAACTGCCTTTGGTAAAAATCATATGTAGTTATGTGTGAACCCAATGTAAAGAAAATTTCCTTAAAAAATAAATACATGCTTCACATTAAACAATATTTTTTATTCAAATCCCAATTTTTTTCAGTTTAATGTGGATCACGTATTTATTTGCCAGATTCAAAATGCGTGGCACAGATAGAGTTTTAAAGTTTTCTCCAATATTAGGTTTTCAAATGATACAATCCATATATATACATATTGTGACACCCGGCAATTTCAGTTAATTGCGACTCTTACACTCTATATATTTCACATTCATACTTGTTGCATTTCATTTAATTATGTTTAATTAGATGAGTCAAACACACACAATTGCGAAACGATAGTTCGAGGTATTATCGAATCGTACATTGCACATTGGTTTTGCAAACCAAGTGTGGCAAACACAAACACAAACACAATTGGATTGTGCAAATACATGTTGATTATGGTTAATCAATCATGCGAACAGTTCGTAGCAACGAACACAAACTATCAAAGATAATTCAGGAAATTATCGAAACACACACACGAGTCTCACGAACGTTGGTGATCAAACCTATGTGTCATTATATGATTATGTGCTAAACATGTATTAGATGTTCAGCATAAACATTAGGAATCAAGTACGAGCGAAATCGAATCATCGAAATCGAAAAACATGAGAATGGATCCGTCGCGGTACGCGAGGAACCAAGGCGAACGGCTTCGCGATACGCGAAGCAGTAGCGGGGACACTGAGTCCCGAATCTCTCCGTGATACGCGAAAAACAAATTTGATCGGCCTTCGCGGTACGCGAAGGCCATGCAGATCGAAAATTTCTATAAAAACCAACCTTTTTCATTTCATTCGGTTCTTCACTCATTTCTTCGAAACTTCCACTCAATCCCTCGACCAAAACAATCTGAATTCACACCCCAAGCCTCTGGAATCAACCTAGGAGCTATCTATATGCATTTCTTGGATATTTGAAGCCATTGGAGCTTGAAGAAGGTGTTAGGAGCCATCAAGAGCTTGGAACAACCATCAAACCAGTAGCTTGTCGGCATCAGAAGCTGTTCTAGCTTGGATTTGTAACTCTAAGGTAGTTTTAAACATTTACATAGTGTTAGATCATACATGCAAGGGTTAAAAACCCACATGCAACTCCATACGGTTATTGTGCACGAATGTGTTGGTGATTTGATGTGTTATTGTCATAGATCAACTAATTTTATAGTTTAGAAATGTTAGATTTAAGTTTTGTTGAGTTATTGGTTGATTTGATAATGACTTTGGTACACTTTCCATTAAAGGAAACTTTTATGTGCAAGTCTAGGATTTGTGATAATCTAGACATGTTAGACATGTCTAGATGATGTCAAACGTGTGTTGGAGTGTTTAGAAACACATTTGGATACTTGATTTTCTCAAAAAAATGGTTTTGTATAAACCTGCCAAATATGGAAACTTTTAAAAATCAAAAGAGGGCTTTTGATGTTTTAAAGTGTGTTGATGAACTTTGAGTATTGGAATATGCTTAAGAATGATTTCTAAGCATATTGGAAACTTTGATTTGTGAAAACGAGTTTTAAACGGATACTTACCAAATAAGGAAACTTTATTTGGGCAAAAGGGCATAAATGATTATGTATGCGCAAACCATATGTTCTAAGGGTTTTTAAACGTATTTTACAAACATATTAGAAGTGTTAACTTTATGAAACGGGATTTCATAACCACACTTTCCTAAATTGGAAACTTTCTAAAAATGGTAACTTGTATGATTAGAGTCATAGGATGCATATAAGTGTCCTACTTGTGCTTGTGACACATTGGATGGTCATAAAACAACAATCGTGTCACCAACGATTCGTTGAGTCTCACTAGTCAACACACGCACTCAGTTGAGCACACCGACACTTGGAGTTGTATGGATTACAACACACCACAAAACACATACTCACACCTATATGGTTATAGGTGCATACTAGCAGGTGCTAGCTTTCGCAGACGCGAAGACACAAACACATACCGGAACTGCTAACCAGGTGAGTTCACGGCCCCTTTTTACATTTTCTACCATTGGGGGAGAAAACGTTGCATACAACTGTTTTTGAACAACATACACACTTTTGGTTGCTTTTGTACATGCTAATATCGTATATGCATATGTGTGGCATTCATCCACAAAACTGATAAGTCCTCATTAAACACACCTCGAACCGTTAATAGCGTGTTGCGCCTAGCGTGGTAATTCTGAATAGCATTATTTGGGCCTGACAAGCCCCAATGTTGCGAGCCGTATGGCCACCCCGACTGTAGGTCGGAACAGTGCATAATTGACCAAAACAACATTTACCATATCTTGGATGGATATGGTGGGAGGCAGCATGTTAGCTTCGGTTGCGAACCCGCATATGGTATAACTCATACTGACTAGCTATCAATGGATATTGCATTTTATTGAAAAGTAAACCTGCATAACATTTACTTTAAACATTTTGATGTTACTGCTGATTATAAACCTGTGCTCTCACCAACCGTTGTGTTGATCCTTTTACTCGCATGTTTTCTCAGATAACTAAGGCACGCGCAGAAGGAATAGGATGCTAGGCTGGAGTCGCATGCATCTGTTTAAGTGTCTTAGTTTACTAAACATTGTTATCATTTGGTTGTGTTAATTATGTATTGTCAAACTAATTTAATCGCTTCTGCAACTATTATTACCTATCACTTTGAAAACTGTTTTAGTTAACGCTTCCGCAACTGTTCAACTATATATGTTTGATATTATCAATTTTACTTCCGCAACTCTGATTTTACAAAACTGATATATCCAAATAATTGGATGTACGTGTGAAATTGGACATATAAGTCTCGCAATAATGTGTGACCAGAGACTGCGATCCTGCAAGATCAGTTAGCCGTAACACTCCCGTCCGGGATGGGAGGGCCGGGGTGCGACAGATTGGTATCAGAGCTAGGTTATTGCGAATTAGGTTTGCATTTAGTGAACTTATTCTATAACCAGTAGCCTCCACACAAAACTTAGTACTTAGTATTGTGATACTTGCACACATCTCACATCTTTTATGCACTACATTTATCACCACCTGTGACTACCCATGACGGGAAGAGCCGATAGCTCTACATGTTTTCCTTTCATTACCTACCGCACACCCTATCTTGGTCATTGGATAAAACTCTAACACTTATTCTCGCTATGAAGATCAAGGATGGATGACGTGGAGGACGCAGGAATGCGGGTGGACGTGGAAACATCAACCTGACACAAGCTGAATTGAACGCACTTATCAACAAACGAGTTGAAGAAGTGCTTGCTTCATGGGAAGCTGCCCGTAATCAAAACCCACTAAACCAAGGTGATGAGTCTTGTTTCCTATTCACCTTGCGTCACAATCACTCGTTTCCAATTTAACATATTTTCCGATACTGAATCCAACTTAATTCTTGCGTATTTCAGGAACAAATCCTAACCCTCCACTTTGCACATTCAAAATGTTTCTAGACTACAAACCCCACTCTTTCAGCGGCATAGAGGGTGCTGTCGGACTATTACGTTGGATAGAAAAGGCTGAATCGGCCTTTGCTATGAGTAACTGCAGGAACGAGGACCGGGTCAAGTTAGCTGCTGGAACTTTTGAGGGAGCTGCCCTCACTTGGTGGAATGCCAATGTTCAAAACCTGGGGTTAGATGCAGCTAACGCCCTACCTTGGGATGATTTCAAGAGGATGTTGAACCGCGAATACTGCCTTCGTGGTGAAGTGCAGAAGCTGGAAACTGAATTCTGGAACCATAAGATGATTGGTTCTGAGGTTGAGGCATACACTGCCCGGTCATATGAATTGGCAAACCTATGCCCGGAAATGGCAACCCCACCTTTCAAACACATAGAGAAGTATATTGAGGGACTACCATCTCAAATTCAGGGCATGGTACTTTCTGCTGACCCCATCACCATGCAACAAGCCATTCGATTAACCCGCAAGCTCACTGATTCGGCTGTTGTATAAGGACTCTTGCCACCCCGTGGTGCTGTTACCACCACCAATGACAAGAACAAACGCAAATGGGATGACACCCTGAGCAAGACTTCCACTCTCCAACCACCACCACAGCAATGCAAGTTTGGATCGACCCAAGCTTACGCACCACCTATCCCAACCACTAGGAACCAAGGAGGCTATGCAGGAAAACAACCCAAATGCCACAAGTGCAACTTCCATCATGCACAGGGTCAGTGTGGCCGTTTTCAATGCCAGCGCTGCGGAAAAGGGGGACATGCAGCCAAAGACTGCAGGGGTGAGCTGCTTGCAAAGACCCCACAACCACAACAATAGCAACAACCTGAAGCACCAAAGGGTTTCTTCAAATGTGGCAAACCAGGGCACTTCAAGAAGGAATGCCCACACCTGAAAAACAACAACAACAACAACAACCAACAGAACAACAATGGGAACAACGGCACGAGGGGACGAGCCTTCGTGATCGGGGCCAAGGAGGCCAGGAGGGATCCCAACCTTGCTACCTGTACGTATCTCTTGAACGATAATTATGCTTCTGTATTGTTTGATACTGGAGCTGAGAAAAGTTTTATATCTAAGGATTTTAGTGAGATACTTGCCATTACCCAAACACCCTTAGAAGAAGAGTATACAGTAGCGCTAGCTGATGGTAAATTAATTGTGACTAAACACATTATGAGAGAATGCACTTTAGAGCTAGCAGACCATAAGTTTAAGATTGACCTCATGCCAGTTACACTAGGCAGTATTGATGTCGTAGTGGGCATGGATTGGTTGTCTGAGAACCAAGCTGAGATCATTTGTCACGACAAGGTTGTGCGCATACCACTCCCAGGCGGAGAAACTCTAGACATCAAAGGCGAAAGGAGTGACACTCCTCTGAACATCATCTCATGCATGAAAGCTCATAAATGCTTACGAAAGGGATACACAGCCATTGTGGCGCTTATCACTAACAAGACTGAAGAGGAGAAGAGAATCGAAGACATCCCAGTCGTATGCGACTATCCCCACGTATTTCCTGAGGATCTACCATGACATCCACCACCTCGACAAGTGGAATTCCGCATAGATCTTGTGTCGGGAGCAGCACCTATTGCACAGGCACTATATAGACTTGCACCTTCGGAGATGCAGGAACTGTCCAATCAACTGCAAGAGCTGTTGGACAAGGGTTTCATTAGACCAAGCTTCTCACCTTGGGGAGCTCCGGTCTTGTTTGTAAAGATGAAGGATGGCACATTTCGTATGTGCATTGACTACCGTGAGCTAAACAAAGTAACGATCAAGAACGGTTATCCCTTACCTCGGATCGATGATCGGTTCGATCAACTACAAGGATCAAGCTACTACTCTAAGATTGATATGCGATCTGGCTACCATCAACTAAGAATTCAAGAGGAAGATATCCCAAGACTGCTTTTCGCACCCGGTATGGCCATTACGAGTTTTTGGTCATGCCATTTGGTCTCACAAACGTACCCGCAGTATTCATGGACCTCATGAATAGAGTGTGAAAACCATACCTCGACAAGTTCATCATTGTCTTCATAGATGATATTCTCATCTACTCCAAAACCCAGGAAGAACACAAAGAGCATCTTCAATTGGCTGTTGAATTGCTACAACAAGAGAAGTTGTACGCTAAACTCTCCAAATGCGACTTCTGGATTCGAGAAGTCCATTTTTTGGGTCATGTTGTCAATGAACAAGGGATTCATGTGGATAAATCTAAGATAGAGGCAATCAAGAATTGGGAAGCACCAAAGACTCCAACTGAGGTGCGACAATTCCTAGGATTGGCCGGCTATTATCGACGATTTATCGAAGAATTTTAAAAGATGGCCCAACCCCTTACGGCTTTAACCCATAAGGACAAGAAGTATCTCTGGACAGACAAACAGGAGGATGCATTCCAACTTCTCAAGCAGAAGCTCTGTAGTGCACCTACCTTATCTCTTCTTGATGGAACGGATGACTTCGTAGTATATTGCGATGCTTCGATACAAGGACTCGGCTGCGTGCTGATGCAACGAGACAAGGTGATCGCATATGCTTCTCGACAACTGAAATTCCACGAGAAGAACTACACCACCCACGACTTGGAACTTGGAGCCGTGGTATTTGCACTCAAGATCTGGAGACACTACCTGGTATAACTCATATTGACTAGCTATCAATGGATTTTGCATTTTATTGAAAAGTAAACCTGCATAACATTTACTTTAAACATTTTGATGTTACTGCTGATTATAAACCTGTTCTCTCACCAACCGTTGTGTTGATCCTTTTACTCGCATGTTTCTCAGGTAACTAAGGCACGCGCAGAAGGAATAGGATGCTAGGCTGGAGTCGCATGCATCTGTTTAAGTGTCATAGTTTACTAAACATTGTTATCATTTGGTTGTGTTAATTATGTATTGTCAAACTACTTTAATCGCTTCTGCAACTATTATTACCTATCACTTTGAAAACTGTTTTAGTTAACGCTTCCGCAACTGTTCAACTATATATGTTTGATATTATCAACTTTATTTCCGCAACTCTGATTTTACAAATAATTGGATGTACGTATGAAATTGGACATATAAGTCTCGCAATAATGTGAGACCGGAGACTGCGATCCTACAAGATCAGCAAGCCGTAACACTCCCGTCCGGGATGGGAGGGCCGGGGTGCGACAGACTGGTATCAGAGCCAGGTTATTGCGAATTAGGTTTGCATTTAGTGAACTTAGTCTATAACCACTAGCCTCCACATAACACTTAGTTACTTAGTATTGTGATACTTGCACACATCTCACATCTTTTATGCAGTACATTTATCACCACCTGTGACTACCCATGACGGGAAGAGCCGATAGCTCTACATGTTTTCCTTTCATTACCTACCGCACACCCTATCTTGGTCATTGGATAAAACTCTAACACTTATTCTCGCTATGAAAATCAAGGATGGAAGACGTGGAGGACGCAGAAATGCGAGTGGACGTGGAAACATCAACCTGACACAAGCTGAATTGAACGCACTTATCAACGAACGAGTTGAAGAAGTGCTTGCTGCACGGGAAGCTGCCCGTAATCAAAACCCACTAAACCAAGGTGATGAGTCTTGTTTCCTATTCCCCTTGCGTCACAATCACTCGTTTCCAATTTAACATATTTTCCGATACTGAATCCAACTCAATTCTTGCGTATTTCAGGAACAAATCCAAACCCTCCACTTTGCACATTCAAAATGTTTCTAGACTGCAAACCCCACTCTTTCAGCGGCATAGAGGGTGCTGTCGGACTGTTACGTTGGATAGAAAAGGCTGAATCGGCCTTTGCTATGAGTAACTGCAGGAACGAGGACCGGGTCAAGTTCGCTGCTGGAACTTTTGAGGGAGCTGCCCTCACTTGGTGGAATGCCAATGTTCAAAACCTGGGGTTAGATGCAGCTAACGCCCTACCTTGGGATGATTTCAAGAGGATGTTGAACCGCGAATACTGCCTTCGTGGTGAAGTGCAGAAGCTGGAAACTGAATTCTGGAACCATAAGATGATTGGTTCCGAGGTTGAGGCATACACTGCCTTGTCATATGAATTGGCAAACCTATGCCCAAAAATGGCAACGCCACCTTTCAAACACATAGAGAAGTATATTGAGGGACTACCATCTCAAATTCAGGGCATGGTACTTTCTGCTGACCCCATCACCATGCAACAAGCCGTTCGATTAACCCATAAGCTCAATGTTTCGGCTGTTGCACAAGGACTCTTGCCACCCCGTGGTGCTGTAACCACCACCAATGACAAGAACAAACGCAAATGGGATGACACCCTGAGCAAGACTTCCACTCTCCAACCACCACCGCATCAATGCAAGTTTGGATCGACCCAAGCTTACGCACCACCTATCCCAACCACTCAGAACCAAGGAGGCTATGCAGGAAAACAACCCAAATGCCACAAGTGCAACTTCCATCATGCACAGGGTTAGTGTGGCCGTTTTCAATGCCAGCGCTGCGGAAAAGTGGGACATGCAGCCAAAGACTGCAGGGGTGAGCTGCTTGCAAAGACCCCACAGCCACAACAACAGCAACAACCTGAAGCACCAAAGGGTTTCTTCGAATGTGGGAAACCAGGGCACTTCAAGAAGGAATGCCCACACCTGAAAAACAACAACAACAACAACCAACAAAACAACAATGGGAACAACGGCACGAGGGGACGAGCCTTCGTGATCGGGGCCAAGGAGGCCAGGAGGGATATCAACCTTGCTACCTGTACGTATCTCTTGAACGATAATTATGCTTCTGTATTGTTTGATACTGGAGCTGAGAAAAGTTTTATATCTAAGGATTTTAGTGAGATACTTGCCATTACCCCAACTCCCTTAGATGATGAGTATAAAGTAGCGCTAGCTGATGGTAAATTAATTGAGACTAAACACATTCTGAGAGAATGCACTTTAGAGCTAGCAGACCATAAGTTTAAGATTGACCTCATGCCAGTTACACTAGGCAGTTTTGATGTCGTAGTGGGCATGGATTGGTTGTCTGAGAACCAAGCTGAGATCATTTGTCACGACAAGGTTGTGCGCATACCTCTCCCAGGCGGAGAAACTCTAGACATCAAAGGGGAAAGGAGTGACACTCCTTTGAACATCATCTCATGCATGAAAGCTCATAAATGCTTACGAAAGGGATACACAGCCATTCTGGCGCTTATCACTGACAAGACTGAAGAGGAGAAGAGAATCAAAGACATCCCAATCATATGCGACTATTCCGACGAATTTCCTGAGGATCTACCATGACATCCACCACCTTGACAAGTGGAATTCCGCATAGATCTTGTGCCGGGAGCAGCACCTATTGCACAGGCACTATATCGACTTGCACCTTCGGAGATGCAGGAACTATCCAATCAACTGCAAGAGCTGTTGGACAAGGGTTTCATTAGACCAAGCTTCTCACCTTGGGGAGCTCCGGTCTTGTTTGTAAAGAAGAAGGATGGCACATTTCGTATGTGCATTGACTACCGTGAGCTAAACAAAGTAACGATCAAGAACGGTTATCCCTTACCTCGGATCGATGATCTATTCGATCAACTACAAGGATCAAGCTACTACTCTAAGATTGATATGCGATCTGGATACCATCAACTGAGAATTCAAGAGGAAGATATCCCAAGACTGCTTTTCGCACCCGGTATGGCCATTACGAGTTTTTGGTCATGCCATTTGGTCTCACAAACGCACCCGCAGTATTCATGGACCTCATGAGTAGAGTGTGCAAACCATACCTCGACAAGTTCATCATTGTCTTCATAGATGATATTCTCATCTACTCCAAAACCCAGGAAGAACACAAAGAGCATCTTCAATTGGCTGTTGAATTGCTACAACAAGAGAAGCTGTACGCTAAACTCTCCAAATACGACTTCTGGATTCGAGAAGTCCATTTTTTGGGTCATGTTGTCAATGAACAAGGGATTCATGTGGATAAATCGAAGATAAAGGCAATCAAGAATTGGGAAGCACCAAAGACTCCAACTGAGGTGCGATTTATCGAAGAATTTTCAAAGATAGTCCAACCCCTTAGGGCTTTAACCCATAAGGACAAGAAGTATCTCTGGACAGACAAACAGGAGGATGCATTCCAACTTCTCAAGCAGAAGCACTGTAGTGCACCTACCTTATCTCTTCTTGATGGAACGGATGACTTCGTAGTATATTGCGATGCTTCGATACAAGGACTCGGCTGCGTGCTGATGCAACGAGACAAGGTGATCGCATATGCTTCTCGACAGCTGAAAATCCACGAGAAGAACTACACCACCCACGACTTGGAACTTCGAGCCGTGGTATTTGCACTCAAGATCTGGAGACACTACCTGTATGGAACAAAGTGTACGATATACACTGACCATAAGAGTCTCTAACACATATTCGAGCAGAAGGAACTGAACATGCGACAGCGTCGCTGGCTCGAACTCCTAAACGACTATGAGTGTGCTATCAAGTATCACCCGGGGAAGGCCAACGTGGTGGCCGATGCCCTGAGTCAGAAAAATATTTCGAAACCCAAGAGGGTACGAGCTTTACAGCTTACCATTCATCCCAATCTCCCTGAGCAGATACATAATGCCCAAGTTGAGGCACTTAAGGCAGAACACCTAGTGGCCGAATCATTAAGGGGAATGGAAAAACAACTAGAAGTCAAAGCCGATGGCTTACATTATTTCATGGAACGCGTCTGGGTTCCACATCACGGAAACTTACGAGACCTTGTGATGGATGAGGCTCACAAATCCCGATATTCCATTCACCCTGGATCTGATAAGATGTATCATGATCTGAAGATACTTTACTGGTGGCCACACATGAAAGCCGACATTGCCACCTATGTGGGCAAATGCTTAACTTGCGCCAAAGTCAAAGTCGAGTACCAGAAACCCTTTGGATTACTCACACAACCTGAGATCCCCATGTGGAAGTGGGAACAAATATCCATGGATTTCATTACCAAATTACCCCGTACTCCTAGTGGATGTGACACTATCTGGGTAATTGTGGACCGACTGACCAAGACAGCACATTTCCTTGCGATCAAGGAAAACGAAAAGTTGGAAAAACTAGCCAGAATCTATGTCAAGGAAGTGGTCTCGCGTCATGGAGTGCCAATCTCCATCATTTCTGATCGAGACGCCAGATTCACCTCTAACTTCTGGATATCATTGCAAAAGTCGCTTGGCACACGGTTGGATATGAGTACAGCTTACCACCCACAAGCTGATGGCCAGAGCGAACGAACCATACAAACATTCGAAGATATGCTACGAGCATGTGTAGTAGACTTTGGAAATAGCTGGGAAACTCACCTACCATTGGTGGAGTTCTCCTACAACAAAAGCTACCACACAGCATCAAGGCAGCGCCTTTGAGGCACTCTATGGCAGGAAATGCCGATCCCCTATCTGTTGGGCGGAAGTGGGCGACAGTCAGCTCACTGGCCCGGAACTTGTACACGAAACTAATGAGAAAATAATGCAAATCAGAAACCGCATGGCAGCAGCTCGCGATCGTCAAAAGAGCTATGTCGACAAACGCCGAAAGCCTCTGGAATTTCAGGTAGGAGATACGGTTCTTCTGAAAGTTTCACCTTCGAAAGGCGTTATTCGTTTTCGTAAACGAGGCAAACTGAACCCACGGTATATTGGACCCTTCGAAATCCTGAAGAGGATTGGTCCAGTGGCATACCAACTCAACTTGCCAGCCGAACTCGACGGAGTTCGCAACGTATTTCATGTCTCGAACCTGAAGAAGTGTTTATCAGATGAGACACTTATAGTTCCACTGGATGAGATCCAGGTGGATGAACAACTACGGTTCGTGGAAGAACCGGTAGAGATCATGGACCGAGAGGTCAAACAACTCAAACAGAGTAAGATTCCGATTGTTAAAGTCCGAAGAAACTCAAAACGTGGACCTGGATTCACGTGGGAACGTGAAGATCAGATGATGCACAAATATCCCCATCTCTTCAAACAGACAACGTCGAACGCCGACAACAAATTATAAATTTCAGGACGAAATTTCCTTTCAACAAGGGGATGATGTGACAACCACAAAATTTTTGTTTCTCAAACATTCTTGCTACTCAAACGCTACCAACAACAACCAAATTTTGGGACGAAATTTCTTTCAACAAGGAGATGATGCGACACCCGGCAATTTCAAGTAAATTGCAACTCTTACACTCTGTATATTTCACATTCATACTTTTTGCATTTCATTTAATTATGTTTAATTAGATGAGTGAAACACACACAACTGCGAAACGATAGTTCGAGGAAATATCGAATCGTCCATTGCACATTGGTTTTGGAAAACAAGTGTGGCAAACACAAACACAAACACAATTGAATTGTGCAAATACATGTTGATTATGGTTAATCAAGCATGCGAACAATTCGTAGCAACGAACACAAACTATTAAAGATAACTCAAGAAATTATCGAAACACACACACGAGTCTCACGAAAGTTAGTGATCAAACCTATGTGTCATTATATGATTATGTGTTAAACATGTATTAGATGTTCAGGATAAACATTAGGAATCAAGTACGAGCGAAATCAAATCATTGCAATCGAAAAACATGAGAATGGATCCGTCACGGTACGCGAGGAGCCAAGGCGAATGGCTTCGCGATACGCGAAGCAGTAGCGGGGACACTGAGTCCCGAATCTCTCCGCGATACGCGAAAAACAAATTTGATCGGCCTTCGCGGTACGCGAAAATTTCATACCCCAAGCCTCTGGAATCAACCTAGGAGCTATCTACATGCATTTCTTGGTGATTTGAAGCCATTGGAGCTTGAAGAAGGTGTTAGGAGCCATCAAGAGCTTGCAACAACCATCAACCAGTAGCTTGTCGGCATCAGAAGCTGTTCTAGCTTGGATTTGCAACTCTAAGGTAGTTTTAAACGTTTACATTGTAACACCCCGACCGATGGCGGAAACGTCGGGATGCCACGAGGGATGTGTAGATTGTTCAAACGCTCGTGGGCATCTAAATCAAATCATCATATAGCATTCAATCAACCAAATTAATTACACAAAAATCATGTTCATCATGAAATAGTTACAACAATTACAAAAGAGATTTGGCTATCTAACTAAATTCAATTCGTTAGAATTTCAGTTAATTAGCTAAGTCCAAGATCCTATATGATGACGTCCAAAAGTTTGAGTTCTTCATCCTCAACCTACTTTGCTTCATTACCTGAAACATGTAGGAAAATCAAGTGTCAACTACTAAGTAGTTGGTGAGTAATCATAAGTTTTTATACTTAAAAGGATTTTATAAGATGAGTAGAAAGGTTTGTGTTTGAAAATAGTTTTATAAAAAGTTTTAGAAAAATGAGTATAAAAACTTATAGTTTATCTATGAAGATCCACAAGAGTACCTGCGTGACAATCCAATACATATCCCAACAAAATCAATCAAACACATTAACAATCACGTAATCACATAAATGATAATCCATAAAATAATGATAATTATATAATGTGAATATCATATTGATAAACAGGTATTATCCTTGTGTTATCAAAATAATATTTAAATTGGTATACATGTTTCACCTCCGAGTTTTAAAAAAAAACAGTTTAAAGAAAGGGAGGTTATGAGAACTCACCTGAGTCCTTAGATCCGGTGTTCTTGAATTATGCGCGCTCGTGTACGTAAACTCAAAGCAACTCAAAGATCTGTAATTAGCGTGTGTTCGTATTCATAAGCATACGTGTCAAAATCTAGTTAAGCGATCTTAAATGTTTACTTTTAAATTACCAGTGTTTCCTTAACTTAGTTCTTTTATCCCAAGTTAGGTTGTTACACTTAAGAATTTAATATTTATCATTTCACAAGAATAATTCACACTTGTTAGTGTTGATTTTCTTATATATATGATGATCTTTTATATAATATATCAAAGTTATATAAGTTGCAAAAGATTGATTCCTTATAAACCTATAATAACATTGTCATAGTTGCATGCATGTAGGGTCATTATAGTCACCACAAGTTAAGTTATTAAAACCCATTTTCTTAGTTTAAAGAAAACATGTTTGAATTACTCCTGTCAATTACTTTTATCGATTAAAAATCTTACAACTTAATTTATGTGTTTAAACGGAAAGGTGGCGACTATTGGCATTCATGCATGCATGGTTACCCATGATTTTCCTTAGTTCTTGACTCCCCATTAACTCTAGTTCATCACCTAGTTGTTGACATCTAAAGAGGGCAGCGAACCTTCCCGTCACAAGAATAGGTTCGGCTCCATTTGTTAAGGTTCGGCCCATGCTAAGGTTCGGCCCATGTTAGTTCAACCAAGGGTTCGTCTAACATAAAGGCTCGGTCATCAGCAAGGGTTCGCCAGGGTGGTTCGGCTATGCATGAGAAAGGTTCGCTGGCTCACGGGGTTCGTAGCTAGCTAATGTAGGTTCGGTCAGCTGGTGTTTGTTCCACAAGGTTCGGCTCATGTTCAGCCCAGGGTTCGTGGGTGTTGGCACCAGGGTTCGGCTTCAAGTTAGGGATAGGCTAGGGTTCGCCGGCTTAACTTCCCCATGCAAGGTTCGGTGCCCCTACTAGGGTTCGCCGATCAAAGGGGTGGGGGTTCGGTGATCATGCATGGTTCGCTGCCAAAGTGACTATGATGTAGTTGCTGTGCAAGGTTCGGCCAACCCCCTAAAGGTTCTCCCGACTTCACCAGCACCCAGAAGGTTCGGCCACGATGTCACAGGGTTCGGCCGCCTGTTGCCTCCTTCTTCACGAACCAGTCGATCCCCATCATCATGTTCCTTTAGTTTTTCAGGTTATAAGATCATCCATGGCTACTCTCATGTCCCTACTATTCTTTCAACAAATCTAAACCCTATTTTCGATTTAAAGGTTGACAACAATGTATATATCACGCTTTTAAAAAAACCCGAACTTAAAACTTTAGATTTACGTCTAATGTCGCCCCAAACTTCAAGTTTCTTCGTGGATCCTTGTTCCCCTTGATTAGATGAACGTTTAGGCTCCAAGATCTTGTAATTCCGTGAAGAATCGAGAGATTTCTCTTAGAGAGAAGGTAGATGAGGTTGTGGGTGACGAAAATGGTTCTAGAGAGAGAGTGAGTGTTGAGAAAATGAAAGAAGAAAGACGAGAACCTCTTTTCTTATATCGCGTATTATACTCGCGTGCTCGATCTCGCTTTTATCGCGATAACTCGTATTAAATGTTTGGTTTTTAACGTAAAATATATTTAAACACAAGATGTTTAATACATTATTTCATTTCAATTAAAACGATTTTAATTAAAATGGTTTCGTAAAAATAGTTTCGTTTTCATTACTGTTAAATTATTTATTTAATAAAATAATTTGATCGTATTTGTTTTTAGGTTGCGATTCTTAATAAATATTTTTAATTTCCATTATTTAATTTAATATCGTCTGATATATATTAGTTATCTCGTCGAAACGCGTTACTCGCGTACGTATTCGTAAAGATCGTCACCTTTGCGAATCCAACGCTCGTATCGTATTTCGATTTGATTTATAATTTAAGGAATATTATTTCAGAATATTATTCTTAATAATTATATTCGTGTGAATCGTCACCCACGCGAATACCTTTATTAAGTTAATATTTCTGAATTTATATTCGCGTTTAAATTGTGTTTGTAACGTCACCATCGCGTAATTAATTCCAATTACACCCCCATTATTTATTAACTTTAATATTATTAATTCCCAATCCAAAACCCACTAAACCCAAGTCACTGAGACATCCATGATAGACCGAAATATGCATATGTATAGGGCATATGTAAGGGTCATTCGCAACTGCGCTAGCCACCGTCCCACCGCTATTTCGATAAACCATGACCATGTGTCCTTGACAATGTTTAGCAACCAACAACTATCAACCCTTAATCCCATTCCAGTCCAACCCAATAATCCATAATCATCAGAGTTTTCATCTGCGATAAACTCTCTGGTTCTGTTTAGTTGAGTTACAACTAAACTTCTCATGGTTTACGCGTATAATATGTTCTAAACATGTATACTAGGAACAGTGATAATCATCAAATAATGTATCAATATTAATAATTACAAAATCTCAGGTCGTAACAGTACAATCGTACAGGTGTACGGATGTACGGACGACCGGATATACAGTGATGTTACAGTCTCCCCTAGTTAAAGGAATTTCGTCCCGAAATTCAACTTGGAGTGACCGTAGTAAATAAATGTGGGTACTTAAGCTTCATCTAATCTTCCCGCTCCCAGGTGAACTCTGGACCCCGCTTCGATTCCCAACGTACTTTGACAATTGGAATTCTACTGCGTTTGAGCTTTTTAACCTCACGATCCATTATCTCCACCGGTTTTTCAACAAAATGCATAGTATCATCGACGCGACTGTCATCGAGTGGTACCTGAAGATCCTGATCAGCTAAGCACTTCCTTAGGTTGGACACATGAAACGTCGGGTGCACGTTACTAAGTTCAGGAGGAAGTTCCCATTTGTAGGCAACCTTCCCGATCCGTTCAAGAATCTTAAAAGGGCCAACATAACGTGGAGCAAGCTTACCTTTCTTCCCGAATCGTACAACGCCCTTCCAAGGCGATACCTTAAGCAATATCACATCCCCCACTTCGAACTCTAAAGGTTTTCGTCGTTTATCCGCATAAGTCTTATGTCGACTGCGTGCAGCTAACAGATTGTCACGGATCTGGCGGATCTTGTCAGTCGTTTCCTGAATAATCTCGGGACCAGTGATCTGCGATTCGCCGACCTCGGTCCAACAAATAGGTGACCGACATTTCCTGCCATAAAGAGCTTCAAACGGTGCCATACCAATGCTCGCGTGATAACTGTTGTTATACGAGAACTCAACCAATGGTAAATGGCTATCCCAATTGCCACCAAAATCGATGACATAAGCTCTCAACATGTCTTCTAATGTCTGAATCGTTCGCTCCGTCTGTCCATCCGTTTGAGGATGATAGGCAGTGCTAAGATCCAGTCTTGTTCCAAAGGCTTCATGAAGTGATTCCCAAAATTGTTCCGTGAAATGAGCATCACGATCCGATATTATGCTTAAGGGAATACCATGTTGGCTAATGGTCTCATCAATGTACATACGAGCTAACTTCCGCACAGGGTAAGTTTCGCGTATCGGTAAGAAATGAGCCGACTTGGTTAATCTATCAACTATCACCCAAATGCTATCTTTACCGTTCGCGGTTCATGGGAGTTTAGTAATAAAATCCATAGAGATATTCTCCCACTTCCACATCGGTATTTCTGGTTGTAATAACAATCCCGAAAGTCGCTGGTGCTCAGCCTTGACTTTAGCACAGTTAAGGCACTTAGACACATATTCAGCAATATCCTTCTTCATTCCAGGCCACCAGTACAAGTCCCTAAGGTCTTGATACATCTTATCAGAACCCAGATGGATTGAGTAACGAGACTTATGAGCTTCATCCAAAATCACCATCCTTAGATCACCGCTGTTCGGTATCCACAACCGATTCAAATAATACATTAAACCATCATCCTTAGTTTCCAATAAGATTTCAGCCCAGCAAGACATCTCATTTTTCAAGTTATCTTGAGCTAATGAGTGTTGTTGGGCTGTGAGAACATCATTTCGGAGACTAGTGTGCACTCGGACACTATGGATCTGAACTTGACTTTTGCGACTAAGCGCATCTGCTACTACATTCGCCTTGCCAGGATGGTAGCGAATTTCACAGTCATAATCGTTCAATAGTTCAACCCTTCTCCGTTGTCTCATATTAAGTTCCTTTTGATTTAGAATATGTTGCAAACTCTTATGGTCAGTGAACACTATACACTTAGTTCCATAGAGATAATGTCTCCATATCTTCAAGGCAAACACGACTGCACCAAGCTCCAAGTCGTGTGTAGTGTAGTTCTTTTCGTGTATCTTCAGCTGCCTTGATGCGTACGCCACAACCTTCCCCCGTTTCATGAGAACACAACCGAGGCCTAGGTTGGAAGCATCACAATAAACAACAAAATCATCATTACCATCAGGCAGAGTCAAGACAGGAGTATCACAAAGTTTCTACTTCAACATCTGAAATGCCTCTTCTTGCTTCGGTCCCCACTCGTATGGTTTGTTTTTTGTGTCAAAGAAGTGAGAGGAACAGCAATCCTGGAGAAATTCGAAATAAACCGCCGACAGTAACCGGCAAGTCCAAGAAACGATCGAATCGCCGTCGGTGTCTTCGGTGTACTCCAATTCTTCACCGCATCAATCTTCGCAGTATCCATGTGAACACCTTTTTCATTGACTATGTGTCCTAAGAATTGAACTTCCTTAAGCCAAAATTCACATTTAGAGAATTTGGCATACAGTTGCTCTTTTCTTAAGATCTCCAAAACCAACTTAAGGTGTTGCTCGTGTTCTTCCTTGGTCTTTGAGTATATCAAAATATCATCAATGAATACAATCACAAATTTATCCAAGTATGGCCTGCAAACTCGGTTCATGAGGTCCATGAAAACCGCCGGTGCATTGGTAAGGCCGAAAGGCATTACCAGAAATTCATAATGGCCATATCTTGTTCTGAAAGCCGTCTTGGGGATATCATCATCATGTACGCGAAGCTGATGATACCCAAACCTAAGATCGATCTTTGAAAACCATGCCGAGCCTTGAAGCTGATCGAAGAGATCATCGATACGCAGCAGTGGATATCGATTCTTAATTGTGAGCTTGTTTAATTCGCGGTAGTCAATGCACATTCGGAATGACCCATCCTTCTTCTTAACAAACAGGACCGGTGCACCCCATGGTGAATGGCTCGGGCGAATAAATCCTTTTTCAGTCAGTTCTTGCAGCTGGCTCGCCAATTCTTGCAACTCTGAAGGTGCAAGTCTGTAGGGAGCTTTGGCGACAAGGTTCGCGCCAGGTACTAAGTCAATTCGAAACTCTACTTGACGTTCTGGTAGAAGACCCGCAAATCGTCTGGAAATACCTCTGGAAAATCTCGTATCACTGGAACATCTTCCATTTTCTTTCCTTTCTCTTTCTTCTCCACAATGTGAGCTAAAAATGCTATACATTTCTTCCTAAGGTACTTGTGTGCTTTAGTGCATGACATCATCTTAAGACCCTTGCTAGAAGTTTCTCCAAAGACTCTTAAAGTTTCACCCGAAGGTAAAGGAATACGAATGTATTTCTCATGATATATAATCTCCGCTTTGTGGGTGGCTAACCAATCCATGCCTATGATAACATCAAAGCTACCAAGATGCATAGGTATAAGATCAATTGGGAAAAAGCGATCATTTAAGTTAACGGTACATCCGATAATAACAGTGTCAATATCAATAGTGTTTCCGTCAGCCACCTCCACATTTAACGGTTTATCTAAATATGTACGTGTTCTACCAAGCAAGCATTCAAAATCATATGAAACGAAACTCCTATCGGCACCAGAATCAAATAAGACAGATGCATAAGAGTTGTTGATCAGAAATGTACCATTGACCACGTCCTGGTTGGCTTGAGCAGCTGGAGCATTCAGTTGGAATGCCAGGCCCCTTGCCACCCTCTGATTATTTCCTGTCAACTTTGGGCATTGATTTCTGAAGTGACCCACTTCACCACACTCATAACAGGCTCTTGCCTGTGCTTGAGGTACCTGGCGAATGGGCACAGCTAGAATAGGTTGTGCATGTGGAGCAGGCAGTGCAAGCGGTGCTTGTTGCATCCTTTGTGCTTGCGGTGCGCTCCTACAAACATTTGCATAATGACCATACTTGCCGCAGTTGTTGCAGACATGACATGGCAAGTTAGGTGCATGGTGATGTCGGCAGGTATTACATTGAGGAGTGTTCCCATCATAATTCCTGGCAGTAGTGTTGTTTGATGATTGTTGCGCAGTCTTAGCAGCATGAGCAGTGACCATGAAATTCGTGGTCTTTCTCTTTTTGTTGCTGCTTTTAGATGAACTAGCAGCTTCAGTCTTTACCTCAGTCTTTGTTTCTTTTGCAGTAGATTTCCCCTCAGTTTTCTTCGCCCCTTTTCTTGTGAGTGTTCCATCTTTGACATGATTATCGTTGAGTGTAGCAGATAAACAAATCGTAGCCTCAAGTGTTTTGGGGTTGCTCCCGTAGACAGTGTCTTGAATCTGCATAGGCAACCCGCCTATATACTTCTCAATAGCTATCTCAAGTGGTGTAACAAGATGAGGCACCAACAGGCTATACTCATGGAACTGAGTATTGTAGATTACATTCTCCACGCTGTCCTGCTTGAGTTCCCAGAACTCAGTCTCAAGCTTCCTCATCTCACTGCGAGGACAAAATTCAGTGGTCATCAGATCCTTAACCTCATTCCATGTTAGCGCTAAGGCAGCATCAACTCCCCTAGTTCGTTTCTCCCCATTCCACCATGTCAGTGCTCTCTTTTGGAACACACTAGTGGCATAACGAACTTGCAGGTTCTCGGGGCAGTCGCTGGTGATGAAAGTGTTCTCCATATTCTCGAACCACTACAGCAGACCAGTGGCTGACTCAGAACCTGTAAACTTTTGTGGATTACAGGAGTTGAAGTGTTTGAATGTGCAAGTTGGAGGGTTTGCACCACCTCGGTTCTGGTTTATGTTCTGATTGGCTTGAGTTAGTTGAGTCACCAATCTAGAAATAAGGTTTTCTAACTCTTGTATGCCGGAGTTGGCATTACCATTAGCATCCTCTGAGTTCGTATCGTCTCCGTTGTGACGGCGTGGCGGCATGTTTCTGAGGAAATTAGAAACATGTTACTACCGTTTACAACGTAAGTCATACAAACAATGGTCAAACGAGTTCATTAGACAGTTAAGATTACATATAGGAACAATATTTTTCTCCTATCTGTCATTAAACTCATAAAAATTTTAAATTTCCAAGAATTATGCTAAGTGTCCTAGTTGGTCATAACTAATATTAACTAACTATTCCTAAGTTTCATACATTATCCACCCTATACCAACACTAACAACCTCCCGATGCAATGCAACAAGCTTATATATAGGGCATATGTAGAGGTAGATCGCAATCCCCCCTACACCGTCCCACCACCGTTCCATTGCACCACGATTATGCCCTTGTTAGCATTTAGGGTGTATCATGTATCTTACCATAGTCTCACTTCACAAACCTTATCCAAGATAGGATAATTTTGAGTGAAGTGGATCTCCAGTTCCCTTGGACAATTAGGTTCGCCCAATGTCTAAGTTCACCTGACATGTAGATTTACCTATTTCTAAGTTCAGCTAATGTCTAAGTTCACCTGACATTAAAGTTCCCCTAATGTCTAAGTTCACTAAGTTTCATACCAAATCTCAATGTCCATAATCATCAATAAGGGTTCATATCATCACTGAGTGCTCTTATTGTCACTAAGTGTTCATATCCTTCCCATAACTTATTCTCGTCAAGTGTCCATACCATCACTAAGTGTTAGTATCATCACTATGCGTTTATATTATCTCCAAGTGTCTATATCATCACCCAAGTCTTACCATCCATTACTAATCGTTCGTATAGTTCGTTGATCCTATGCACCCTTCGTGTCCAATCAGTGTGTTTCATAAGTGAATTTATAAGTGTTCATCAAGTGTGATCATCCCTGAGTCAATCCAAACCACTCCAACAACCATACCATCAACATCCTTCAACCATAACCTTAAAGCAATTCCTAATAACATCCTAAGTTCCTGACACTGACAGACCCCCAATATACTACAAATGGTATATGTATAGGGCATATGTAAGGGTCAGTCGCAACTGCCCTAGCCACCGTCCCACCACCTTTGTAGTATACTACGAGTGTGTCCTTGCCTGGAGTTTATAGATCAAACAAATAGTTCCCTAAAGCAGATAATACCTAAGTAGTTAATTTCCTAAGCATATAATTTCCCCAAACGGGTAGTTCCCAGATTCTTCAATACTGACATCCACCTAATGTACCGTAAATAGTATATATATAGGGCATATGTAGGGGTCAGTTGCAACTGCCCCAGCCAACGTCCCACTACCTTTACGATACACCACGTGCATGTCCTTATCGAATCATTAGGGCACACGTAAGCAAGAAATCAGTAAGTAGCATATGCTTATCAAATGTATAACAGGGGTTCAAATAACATGTAATAAACACATAAGCATGAAATCCTGAATATACTAAGTAGTGTATGAATTTATTCATACTAGGGTATCCTACGGTTATAGAGTAGGTCAACCATTTCTAGTAACCTAATTCCCTATAACTCAGGCTCTGATACCAATATGTAACACCCCGACCGATGGCGGAAACGTCGGGATGCCACGAGGGATGTGTAGATTGTTCAAAAGCTCGTGGGCATCTAAATCAAATCATCATATAACATTCAATCAACCAAATTAATTACACAAAAATCATGTTCATCATGAAATAGTTACAACAATTACAAAAGAGATTTAGCTATCTAACTAAATTCAATTCGCCAGAATTTCAGTTAATTAGCTAAGTCCATGATCCTATATGATGACGTCCAAAAGTTTGAGTTCTTCATCCTCAACCTACTTTGCTTCATTAACTGAAACATGTAGGAAAATCAAGTGTCAACTACTAAGTAGTTGGTGAGTAATCATAAGTTTTTATACTTTAAAGGATTTTATAAGATGAGTAGAAAGGTTTGTGTTCGAAAATAGTTTTATAAAAAGTTTTAGAAAAATGAGTATAAAAACTTATAGTTTATCTATGAAGATCCACAAGAGTACCTGCGTGACAATCCAATACATATCCCAACACAATCAATCAAACACATAAACAATCACGTAATCACATATCAATTTAGTCATGGACAATCAGAGCTAATCATAGTCAATAATAGATAATCAAACACGTAATCACTCAACCAATCTCAACATCAATATTCTCAAATAATATCTGTGACTATACATGGTCATTATGTAATTAACATAAGTTAAAAAACATGATCCATGGAGTGGAAGCTATCCACGTGACAATACATGAAACCAATGCAGTTAACCAAGGTTAAAGGCAATGTTTCACGAAGTTGTGATAATCCAAGTGGCAATACATGTAATCTTTGTTATTGACCGGAGTCAATGACAATGTTACACGGATATATGATAATAAATGATAATCCATAAAATAATGATAATTCTATAATGTGAATATCATATTGATAAACAGGTATTATCCTTGTGTTATCAAAATAATATTTAAATTGGTATACATGTTTCACCTCCGAGTTATAAAACAAAACAGTTTAAAGAAAGGGAGGTTATGAGAACTCACCTGAGTCCTTAGATCCGGTGTTCTTGAATTATGCAAGCTCGCGTACGTAAACTCAAAGCAACTCAAAGATCCGTAATTAGCGTGTGTTCGTGTTCATAAGCATACGTGTCAAAATCTAGTTAAGCGATCTTAAGTGTTTACTTTTAAATTACCAGTGTTTCCTTAACTTAGTTCTTTTATCCCAAGTTAGGTTGTTACACTTAAGAATTTAATGTTTATCATTTCACAAGAATAATTCACACTTGTTAGTGTTGATTTTCTTATATATATGATGATCTTTTATATAATATATCAAAGTTATATAAGTTGCAAAAGATTGATTCCTTATAAACCTATAATAACATTGTCATAGTTGCATGCATGTAGGGTCATTATAGTCACCACAAGTTAAGTTATTAAAACCCATTTTCTTAGTTTAAAGAAAACATGTTTGAATTACTCCTGTCAATTACTTTTATCGATTAAAAATCTCACAACTTAATTTATGTGTTTAAACGGAAAGGTGGCGACTATTGGCATTCATGCATGCATGGTTACCCATGATTTTCCTTAGTTCTTGACTCCCCATTAACTCTAGTTCATCACCTAGTTGTTGACATCTAAAGAGGGCAGCGAACCTTCCCGTCACAAGAATAGGTTCGGCTCCATTTGTTAAGGTTCGGCCCATGCTAAGGTTCGGCCATGTTAGTTCAACCAAGGGTTCGTCTAACATAAAGGTTCGGTCATCAGCAAGGGTTCGCCAGGGTGGTTCGGCTATGCATGAGAAAGGTTCGCTGGCTCACGGGGTTCGTAGCTAGCTAATGTAGGTTCGGTCAGCTGGTGTTTGTTCCACAAGGTTCGGCTCATGTTCAGCCCAGGGTTCGTGGGTGTTGGCACCAGGGTTCGGCTTCAAGTTAGGGATAGGCTAGGGTTCGCCGGCTTAACTTCCCATGCAAGGTTCGGTGCCCCTACTAGGGTTCGCCGATCAAAGGGGTGGGGGTTCGGTGATCATGCATGGTTCGCTGCCAAAGTGACTATGATGTAGTTGCTGTGCAAGGTTCGGCCAACCCCCTAAAGGTTCTCCCGACTTCACCAGCACCCAGAAGGTTCGGCCACGATGTCACAGGGTTCGGCCGCCTGTTGCCTCCTTCTTCACGAACCAGTCGATCCCCATCATCCTGTTCCTTTAGTTTTTCAGGTTATAAGATCATCCATGGCTACTCTCATGTCCCTACTATTCTTTCAACAAAACTAAACCCTATTTTCGATTTAAAGGTTGACAACAATGTATATATCACGCTTTTAAAAAAACCCGAACTTAAAACTTTAGATTTACGTCTAATGTCGCCCCAAACTTCAAGTTTCTTCGTGGATCCTTGTTCCCCTTGATTAGATGAACGTTTAGGCTCCAAGATCTTGTAATTCCGTGAAGAATCGAGAGATTTCTCTTAGAGAGAAGGTAGATGAGGTTGTGGGTGACGAAAATGGTTCTAGAGAGAGAGTGAGTGTTGAGAAAATGAAAGAAGAAAGACGAGAACCTCTTTTCTTATATCGCGTATTATACTCGCGTGCTCGATCTCGTTTTTATCGCGATAACTCGTATTAAATGTTTGGTTTTTAACATAAAATATATTTAAACACAAGATGTTTAATACATTATTTCATTTCAATTAAAACGATTATAATTAAAATGGTTTCGTAAAAATAGTTTCGTTTTCATTACTGTTAAATTATTAATTTAATAAAATAATTTGATCGTATTTGTTTTTAGGTTGTGATTCCTAATAAATATTTTTAATTTCCATTATTTAATTTAATATCGTCTGATATATATTAATTATCTCGTCGAAACGCGTTACTCGCGTACGTATTCGTAAAAATCGTCACCTTTGCGAATCCAACGCTTGTATCGTATTTATATTTGATTTATAATTTAAGGAATATTATTTCAGAATATTATTCTTAATAATTATATTCGTGTGCATCGTCACCCACGCGAATACCTTTATTAAGTTAATATTTCTGAATTTATATTCGCGTTTAAATTGTGTTCGTAACCTCACCATCGCGTAATTAATTTCAATTATACCCCCATTATTTATTAATTTTAATATTATCAATTCCCAATCCAAAACCCACTAAACCCAAGTCACTAACACATCCATGATAGACCGAAATATGCATATGTATAGGGCATATGTAAGGGTCAGTCGCAACTGCCCTAGCCACCGTCCCACCGCTATTTCGATAAACCATGACCATGTGTCCTTGACTATGTTTAGCAATCAACAACAATCAACCCTTAATCCCATTCCATTCCAACCCAATAATCATTAATCATCAGAGTATTCATCTGCGATAAACTCTCTGGTTCCGTTTAGTTGAGTTACAACTAAACTTCCCATGGTTTACGCGTATAATATGTTCTAAACATGTATACCGGTAACAGTGTTAATCATCAAATAATGTATCAATATTAATAATTACAAAATCTCAGGTCGTAACAGTACAATTGTACGGGTGTACGGATGTACGGACGACCGGAAATACAGTGATGTTACATACATAGTGTTAGATCGTACATGCAAGGATTAAAAACCCACATGCAACTCCATACGGTTATTGTGCACGAATGTGTTGGTGATTTGATGTGTTATTGTCATAGATCTACTGATTTTATAGTTTAGAAATGTTAGATTTAAGTTTTGTTCAGTTATTGGTTGATTTGATAATGACTTTGGTACACTTGCCATAAAAGGAAACTTTTATGTGCAAGTCTTGGATTTGTGATAATCTAGACATGTTAGACATGTCTAGATGATGTCAAACGTGTGTTGGAGTGTTTAGAAACACATTTGGATACTTGATTTTGTCAAAAACATGGTTTTGTATAAACCTGCCACATATGGAAACTTTTAAAAATCAAAAGAGGGCTTTTGATGTTTTTAAGTGTGTTGATGAACTTTGAGTATTGGAATATGCTTAAGAATGATTTCTAAGCATATTGGAAACTTTGATTTGTTAAAACGAGTTTTAAACGGATACTTTCCAAATAGGAAAACTTTATTTGGGCAAAAGGGCATAAATGATTATTTATGCGCAAACGATATGTTTTAAGGGTTTTTAAACGTATTTTACAAACACATTAGAAGTGTTAACTTTATGAAACGGGATTTCATAACCACACTTTCCTAAATTGGAAACTTTCTAAAAATGGCAACTTGTATGATTAGAGTCATAGGATGCATATAAGTGTCCTACTTGTGCTTGTGACACATTGGATGGTCATAACACAACAATCGTGTCACCAATGATTCGTTGAGTCTCACTAGTCAACACACGCACTCGGTTGAGCACACCGACACTTGGAGTTGTATGGATTACAACACACCACAAAACACATACTCACACCTATATGGTTATAGGTGCCTGCTAGCAGGTGCTAGCTTTCGCAGACGCGAACACACAAACACATACCGGAACTGCTAACCAGGTGAGTTCACGGCCCCTTTTTACATTTTCAACCTTTGTGGGAGAAAACATTGCATACAACTGTTTTTGAACAACATACACACTTTTGGTTGCTTTTGTACATGCTAATATCGTATATGCATATGTGTGGCATTAATCCACAAAGCTGATAAGTCCTCATTAAACACACCTCGAACTGTTAATAGCGTGTTGCACTTAGCGTGGTAATTCTGAATAGTACTATTTGGGCCTAACAAGCCCCACTGTTGCGAGCCGTATGGCCACCCCGACTTGGAGGTCGGAACAGTGCATAATTGACCAAAACAACATTTACCATATCTTGGATGGATATGGTGGGAGGCAGCATGTTAGCTTCGGTTGCGAACCCGCATATGGTATAACTCATATTGACTAGCTATCAATGGATATTGCATTGTATTGAAAAGTAAACCTGCATAACATTTACTTTAAACATTTTGATGTTACCGCTGATTATAAACGTGTGCTCTCACCAACCGTTGTGTTGACCCTTTTACTCGCATGTTTTCTCAGGTAACTAAGGCACGCGCACAAGGAATAGGATGCTAGGCTGGAGTCGCATGCATCTGTTTAAGTGTCTTAGCTTACTAAACATTGTTATCATTTCGTTGTGTTAATTATGTATTGTCAAACTACTTTAATCGCTTCCGCAACTATTATTACCTATCACTTTGAAAACTGTTTTAGTTAACGCTTCCGCAACTGTTCAACTATATATGTTTGATATTATCAACTTTACTTCCGTAACTATGATTTTACAAAACTGATTTATCCAAATAATTGGATGTACGTATGAAATTGGAGATATAAGTCTCGCAATAATGTGTGACCGGAGACTGCGATCCTGCAAGATCAGCCAGCCGTCACACTCCCATCCGGGATGGGAGGGCCGGGGTGCGACACATATACAGGAAGGTTCACAAGAAAACTATCACTTTTTAAGAAAACCAAGAAAACCTCAATTGACCAATAACAAATTTTTTCACTTTTTATTTTTTTATTTATTCAAAAGGGTGTTAAGGTGATTGTATATCAAATCTAATATAGGTAAGTATCTTATTTCTTTTTAAATCCCATGTTTATCTCCTTAAAAATTCAAAAAGCTTTTTTGAAATTCTAGAAGATGCAAGCTGTCGTCTCCATTCTTCATCCTAAATCACACACACATTCTTTTCATTATCATCGATTCAATCCATGTGCAGCCTCAATCACTAGAGGCTAACAGTTGACCAAAAGATCCGGTAACCCATCCTCGAGTGTGGTCTTCAAAACTGAAACGCCATAGCCGGAAAATTCAAAGGCATATCAGTCGACCAAAAGATCCCGTAAATCATTTGATTACCACCATCGCATACCACCTCCGACCACCATTTCATCTCGCGAAGAGGTTTTAGATCATTGGAATATAAACGGAAGTTTAAGGCCTTCGTGATTTGTGGCCAACGATGATGATAAAGTTTTGGAGAAGACGAAGTCTTCTGGCGACCGAGTTCGTAATGAGACGGTTTAATTTTGTCAATGTTTTATTTATTTTGTATTTAATTTGTTTCGCGTCTGCTTTGAGGAATAATGCGTCTCTGAGATCTATAGCATTTTGTTAGTTTTTCTATATTAGTCTATGGTTTAGATTTCTTATAAAATTCTTGATACTGTGCACCTTCTAATGGCTGATTTGTCCCGAAATTGTTTGAGAAATTTGGATGAAAATGTTGGAGACAGTGATCCATATTTTGTTGATTACATATATGTAATCAGATGATGTATGCTTTCATATGTGCTTATATTTGTTTTATTTGGTTGATTACGTATATGAAATCAGGTATATATATGAAACCATGTATATAATTATATATATGAAATCATAAAATCAGGTATAATCAAATAGATTATTACATATACAAAATGCACTTTTAATTTGAATTGATTACATATATGTAATCAGATATAAGTGTAATTAGATAGATGATTACATATATGTAATCAAGTATGTAAATGTAACCAAATATATGATTACATGTATGTAATCATAAAATGTAGATTTGGTTGAAAAAAATTAGATTTTTTAATGAAATAATCCAGATTCTTTGAATTTAATTTTTGAAGTAAAAAAATGTAAATTTTTTAAATTAAATTTATTAAAATAAATAAAGAAAGCAAAGAGAGAAGAGAGAGGCATTATTTTAGGGATTTATTAAATATGGGAGAGAGAGAAATTCGTTTCTGACTATTCTACCCTTGATAATTATAATTAAATCATTTAATTATTATTTTTAATTTGCAATCTTGCCCTAAATGATCTCAACCATTGATAACATTAATGAATGGTGTATTAGTGGTTTTCTTAGTTTTTTTCAGATGCAGGGTTTTCTATGGAACCCCCTATGTATATATATATAAAGCATGTTGGTGAGATAAATATTCAAAGTCTTAAAATTAAGAAAAGTATAACTTGAGGAGCTTGTGGCACAAGCATTCTATGCAAGAAATCAATCTGGTGTTTTATTATTTCTTTTTTTCTATGAAAACCCTGATTTTTACTTTCCTTCTCTCCTAAACATCCTTTCCCTTTCTCTTCTTCATTTCTCCCAATCAAGAAATCTTTCAATCTATAATTGGTCCCCTTTGATTATGGTTTCCTTAATCGATTACTTTCTCAACCAGGTGAATGGGATATCAGAACTAGGTAAGAAATCTGTCTATGTTTCCTGTTAAAAATTCAAAACTGTAGAAAGAGACGCTCCTCTTTCAAAATTCAAAATGTCCGTTGAAAACCCTACCTCTCTCCCTTTTTTATCCAACAAGCATCACTAATCATCCCTTCCTTCTCCAGCCATCATCAATTTGCTCAGGATCTATCGTTTACATCGATCGTTTCTGTCATATTTTTGCCACCGTTCGGTCGAATTATGCTACTGAGTCGTTGATACTGCCAGCTCTAGGTTCGACTCCCTCTTTGAAAGATCAAATAGATCGTGTTATTTTCTGTTTTTTTAATTTTTTTGCAGACATGTTATTGCTTTGCGGCTTATGGCTTCATCTAAGGTTCTTCATCAATATTTGTCATGTCTTCTGCTTGGGGGTTTATGTCCTCATCTTGGATTCTGCCTTAACATTTGTGCTTTGATAATAGAGAACTGAATTTCAACTCAACACCTTTTGAGTGAGATTTTTGCATGAGTTGCTCTGTAAAAACCTTCTCCTAACCAAACTTTAGGCCACTTGAGCAAATTCAAAATTTTTAGGTTTTAGATATTGTTTTAGGATTTCATTTTACATGTATGTTTGTGCTTTCTTCATGTCATCACGTAACATTGTTTGTTTCCGTAACATCACTGTATTTCAGGTTGTCCGTACAGATGTACGACTGTACTGTTACAACCTGATATGATAATTATTAATGATAATTAATTTTTGGATGATATTATTGATGATTGGTATACATATTGAGAACATATTATTACACGCGTAAACCATGGGAAGTTTAGTTGTAACAAAACTAAACAGAACCAGAGAGTTTATCGTAGTTGAATTCACGGTTGGGGAATGGAAGGGGATTGGAGTTGGTTGTTGTATGGTTGCTAAACATAGTCAAGAACACATGGTCATGGTTTATCGAAATAGCGGTGGGATGGTGGCTGGGGCGGTTGCGACTGACCCCTACATATGAAAACTAAGAAATAGTTATTAGGAATCACAACCTAAAACGAAACCGAATAAATCGTAGTAATTAAATAATTAATTTAACTAAAATAAACGGAGACATTGTTTTCAAACGCTTTCACTTAAAATTTATTTTATTCAAACCGAAACTTATTTGTTTAAAAGTTTTATGCTTTTATATGTGTTACGATAGAAACCGAGCGTTTTAAAATAATATCGCGATACAAACGAGACCGAGCACACGGGGATGACACGGATTAATAAAGAAGAAGATTATTCTTTTCTTCTTCATTTCAAACAAACCATTTCTCTCTCTAAACACCAAAAACGCCATAGCTTTCTCTCTCTAACTTCTCTCTAAGAGAACTCCTCCAATTCTTGTTGGATTCACGAGATCTTGGTGACTAGACGACCGCACGATCGAGGAGAACTAGAATACAGGAAGAAACTGTAAGTTTGGCCGGTATTTCGAGGTAAACCTCAGGTTTTACTTTTTGTTTTCCACCTAGCCATAACCGATTTACATCCACATGCTTTAAATGAAATTTTTATGCTTGAAAGACTTTAAAATGAGCTAGTAGGTCAAGTAGGAGTGGTTGGTTAAACCTGCAACAGAATATGTAAAAGATGGTGATGATGAGTAGCCGATAAGGTGCAGGGTTCGTGGGTGAGATAGCCGAACTTGGGCTAACCTGGCCGAACCCTTCAGCCGCCTCTCATGGCACTCACGAACCTATCCCATGAAGACCACAAACCTTGTGTAGTCCCAAACTCTACGAACCTCTAGGGGCCAAACCTTGGTGCATGGTTGAGTAATGGAGCCAGACGAACCTAAGGGTTGTCTGATTTGGCCGAACCTAGGTCTAAGGATGGGTCTAATTGACCAGCGAACGTAGGTCTAAGGATGGGTCAAGGGCTGTTGAATTTGAAATTATAAAATTAGAGCTAGGGTTAAACAAAGGTATGAAGGGATATATATATATATATATATATGTGTGTGTGTGTGTGTGTGTGTATATATTCATGCATGCATGATAATTCATGGTTACTACCTTTTCTAATAAGAACAAGGTTGTACCTTAATGACTTATGAAAATTGAGAAGTTGTGAAAAGAATTTAACATTTATTTTCTCAAACTTTAATGTATATTTTTACAACTTAAAGTTATAATGGATTACTCATGGGATATTCATGCATGCAACCATGAATTTTATATCCATAAGTTAATAAGTTAATAAGGATGAAACCTTTACAACTCACATAACTTGGATACAATATGTAAAATATCATCATAAATTGGATAGTTAACATTAACAAGTTTGAATTATCCCTGTAAGATGATAAATAAGAAAACTTTAGGTAATACAATTTAACTCATAATAAATAACTAAGTTAAAGAGTAAATTAATGATTTAAAAATGAACACTTATGATACTGGAAATAAAACGCAAATGCTTATGAACACGAAACACATGAAAAATAAAGGTTGATTGAGTTGATTGATTTCTCTTACGTGAGCGTGCATATTACAAGAACTCTAATTCTAAGGACTCAGGTGAGTTCTCATAACCTCCTTTTAAACTATTTTGTTTTAAACTCGGAGGTGGAACATGTATACCAATATTTAAAATATTTTTTTGATAACACATGGATGACACATGTTTATCATTATGATATTCATATTATGAGACTTTCATTATTTATGGATTATCACGGATTATCTCTATTCCATGAGTCATTGTTGTTGACTTTGGTCATCCGCAATGATTGCATGTATTGCCACTTGGATTATCACAACTCCATGAGACATTGCTGTTGACTTCGGTTATCTTCAATGATCACATGTATTGTCACGTGGGTTACCACAATTCCGTGTGTCGTTGTTGTTGACTTCAGTCATATACAATGATTACATGTATTGTCACTTATACTACTTGAGAATATTGATGATTGAGATTGGTTGAATATGTATGTGATGGATTATCTATGATTATCTATGATTATTTGAAAATATGTGACTTTGTGTTTGTGATTGTGTGATGGGTTATGTGATTGATTATCTCGCAGGTGCTCATGTGGATTGTCTCAGAAAACTGTAAACTTTTATAATCAGTTTGAAAAATATTTTTAAATATAAAAATTTATGATTACTCACCAATTACTTCGTAGTTGACACTTGATTTTTACATGTTTCAGGGAACGAGGAGAAATAGATAGGGCAGGATAGCTCTACACTTTTTGGGGACATCATCACTTAGGTTCTTGGACTTAGCTAAATAACTGAAATTCTGAAGATTAGAATTTAGTTAGATAGCTAAATCTCTTTTGTATTTGATGTAACTAATTCATGATGAACATGATTTTTGTGTATTTAATTTGGTTGATTGAATGATATGTGATGATTTAATTATATGCCCATGAGCTTATGATCAATCTACACATCCCTCGTGGCATCCCGACGTTTCCGCCATCGGTCGGGGTGTTACAGTTTCCATACATTCTTTAATCCATAGTGTTGCTTTCTGGTAACCTATGCTTTGAAACATGTTGGTTCATTTTGATGTTTTTCATCAATATTATCTCTTGTATGAAGACCAGAAACATTAAAAAATTTGATCATATGACCTTGTAATTTGACCCTCTGTTTGTTCATTTTAAATGCTATCTTTGTTATAATATTTTGAAATGTTATTTTTGCAGGGTGAAACTAAAAAAAATGCGATCTTTACATGGTCATATTGAACAAAGTTTTGTTTAGTTTGAAGGTGAGGGTGCTATTGAAGAAAAAGTATTGCTATTGAACCGTCATCAAAAACCGGACCACAATCTTTGCGTTTTCAGACAAAGATTAAAGTAAGTGTAAAATATATAAAAAAAATCTGATTATTGTTACAATATCGACCACTTTCTAAATTGATTTGATTCTCCAGGCTCTTACTTCAAGCGTACTATTTGTTGGGTGTAGATCACATGAGCAGATTACGAATCCAGTTGGGAATGAATGTCATCACGGTTAAGCAAAGATCTCTTAAATAATTTTGACAAGATTATTAATTTGATTTACATTAAACACTTGACATAGAACAAGCAAGTGTGCTCTTGAATAATTGTTTTAATATTGGTATCTATAATCTTTGTTTTATAAATTAGTTGATAGGTTGGTAAGGCTCGTCGCATTGATAAATTATCACAAAATAAGTACCACATCGTAAATTGTGAACGCCGCTGCATCGCGCGTGTTTCCGACTAGCATACTATACAACACACATACACCATACATACTACCAGTCATGTACATGTAACTGTATATGTATATTGAGTGCTAGAAGTTGTTTGTTTTCCTTATTTGTGGACATACTAAATCTACAAATCCTAATATTAATTTAAAGCATATTGACTTATTTATTTTTCTTTTTACATAAACTAGGAATATTGCCTTGGCAAAATGAAGAAAGTTTTGTAGATTTGATAGGTCTGTGAAGATATGTGCTTAAACAATACAGCTGGCACATGGATTTTTAACTTTTAACTTAATGTTTTAGACCAAAATTTGTTATTTGTGTGGTCTGGTTTCTATTTTCCAGATCATGTGATTACAGTAGATTATTTCCATATTTGTGTGTTATTTAGCCAAAATTTTTAAAATCATGGCACTGATAAACGACACTGATGTTACCGAAAAGAAAACTAACCAGAATATTATCTATATCATGAAAATATTTATAAATTAACGATAAATGAACATTGTGTTGTATATTGTTGTTTCTGCCGCTACATCGCGCGGGTTCCATACTAGTATACATACACACACACACATATATACATATTTAATATTATATAATGAATATTGGTGAGATGTATATCCAAGGTCTTAAAATTAAGAAAAATACAAGTTAAGAAGAATGTGGTACCAACAATCTTTGCATCAATTCAAACCCGTTCTCTCTTCTTTCTTATTTTTGATTGAAAGCCTGATTTCTACTTTCCTTCTCCCCAAATATGCTAATACCATTCTTGGCTTTCATTATCCCAACTAGGTAATATTTAGATCTATCGTTGTTCCAAGAGAAATAAAGATGAGAAGAGAAATGAAGGATTCAAAAACATGATTCAAAATTCAAAATTCAAAATTCAAGATACGTAATGCAAACACCTCAACGAAACCCTAACCCCAATCGCTGTCTCATTCTGTTCGGCGACCACAGCCACACCACCTCTGATGGATACCAGCGGCTTAGCCACACCATTGTTGGATTTGAAAATTCCTTCTTCCACAAGTACAACATGCGGTGGTGGTGGCTGGGTGGTATATTGCACATGATACGCCTCCACACACGCGACGACTGTGGTTGCAGTGGTACTAGGGTTACACCCTAAGACTTGGCGTGCTTTCGATAGAAGAACACCACCACCCGCAATGGTGTTGTTGACTTGGTGTTTCTTTTTCTATTCGACCTGGTAAGGTTCTCGGATTTCTTTTTCTTAGAGTTATTGTTGACTATTAGCATTTAACTGACATGTCTAAATTTGTATGTGTGTGTGTGTGTATATATATGTGTGTAAGTTAATGATATGAACAATGTAATCTTTAGATGTATTTGAACATATCTGTTCAATTATAAATCACCATTGTGTTTAGTGGTGCTTGTTTCATATCGTTATGGAAAGCATTAGAGTTAATCAGATGACACCATAATCTAGATGCTTAATTCCTTGGCAAGATAGCCTACCTTATATAAACTATTTTACAATCTATGAAAATTTACATCTACGACAATTGTGTTGGGATTTTGGTATCACTCAAGTTGTTCCAGTGGTATTTTTTTAAAGGATTGATCATAATAATCTTTTTTACATTGTTGATTACTAATCTTATTGGATTTAAAAACATTTGTTGTTGTAGGCTTAGAAGAATGTACTTGCAGCTGGGAAGGAGGTAAATGCTATGTTAGTATGGACAATTGCATGCTTGAGAGGCTCCTTATGTCTTGAGTATGTATATATTTTCCATTTAAAATTCAAATTTATTACTTGTGCTTGAGTGGCATCATAACATGTTTTCTCTATATATAAACTTGTGCTTTCCTTTTCATTTCATTTATTTCTATAAACTATATATTTCAGTTAAAAAGGTTATAGAAAACAAATCAAGGAGGGATCCCACGCCTTACAACATTGTTCCTATTGAAGCACCATTCGACAAATGCTATTGGGTTATATCCATAAGTAAGTTATATTACTATATAATGATAATCGATCAAAAAGTTAATGGCTCGAATGAGTCGGAGTTGATACGTTTTGAAAAAAAAAATTGAAAATTTGGTTATTGAACTGTATGCTAAAATGTTCAACTCCAATTAAATCTGCATTGCTTTTATAGCAGTGAACAAATGCTTTTGCATTTAAAGATCTAGATATTAGATTTGTATATGAAAAAAATTCAAACTGATTCAATATGTTGGGAAATTGTATTATAGTTACATTTTGTGTTTTATGATTTGTTTTTTTGGTGGTGCTCGACATGTGGAGTGATTTGTTTTGGATTTCTTATGATTGTTGCTACTGTGTGAAAATTTTCGTCACTTGAACATGAACAATATGTTTTAATGCTTATTTACTTTTAACTGTTTGAAGCTTTACTAAATTTACTCATTGTTCATTGTATTGTTACATCTTTTTCAAAAAAAATTGGAATAAATCATAGATTTGTTTGTTTTCCAAGCAAAAAAAAATTGTGATTGAAATCGTTAGATTTAAGGTCTGATTTTTTAGAAAGGATTAGTCTCCATCGTTGAATTTAGGTAGAATGTGACTTGAGCTTTTTCAATCCAATAATTCTAATATGAATTCTAAAAATCTCAATCATTTATGTTAAAACCAGGTACTAGCATTGTAATTGCTGTCAAGAGGTTAAACTACGAAGGTATTAAAGGTCATCAAGAATGGTTGGTAAGCATAAATTTTTGTATGTTCTTTAGTTGATAAATTAAAGCAAGGGTGTTTGGATATGTGTTCTGGAACTAATTATTGGGTTTGGTTTATACTTCAGGTTCCTACCTTTGATTGAATTTGGAGTTTTGTTAGAAATCTGACGTACGTGGATATTGGAGGGTTAACTCATTAGATTACAAAGATAGTAAGTGTATGTTTGCATATGTATCAGGTGTATAATTTGATCAATCGTTGATTTTTGAACCAATGTTCTTGTTTATTATCAATTATTAGTGCTATGTATTGTATTTTTTGTTTCCATTATCTATGTTGGTAAATTATTGTAGGTCGCAAACACCGGTTGTTGTATTTGATTTTGCAGGGCCGTTAGATTTGTTCTTTGAGTAGTGTTTTTGTGTCATATGTGTTTTGTCAATTCACAGCTACGCATAAGCTAAAGGTATTTGAGTATATCATTGCGAAAAAAAGTATATCCCTCAATATAAGGCAACAACATGAGCTAATTTCTTGACAAAGGTTGTGCAATATAATGATAATATCTTCACCTACAGGTTAGTATGTGTTGGACTAAAAGAACCAATGAGCCTGATCAGAAAAACCTTTAAGTCTCACAACACACACAACAACTGAAGAAGAACACATCAGCTGAAAGTCACATTGAAGAATTACAAGATCTGAAGTTATTCACAACAGCTGAAGTGTTAGTCTTCAGATGTTGTGATGTCTGTTTTTGTCTTCAGTAGTTTTCTTTCAGTAGTTGTAAAAGTCTGATGAGTACTTTACTCATCAGATGTTGTAGTTTACTTTCAGTAGTTTAGTTCTTCAGTTTTTGTAAGAGGATGTCTTCAGTCGTTGTAAACATCCTCAGTAGTTTTGTTTATTTCAGTTGTTATCTTTTGTCTGTTAGGTGTCAACATCATGTGACATCATCAGACGTCACTGTTTCTATATAAGGGCAGTTGACATAGTGTATTTATAACGAAGTTAGAGCGTTGAATGATATTATTCCTTTTGCAGAATTCTCTTTCTATAACAACTTGTTCGTTACTGTTTTATTAAAAGTGTTCTTGCTAATTCTATGCTAATTCATCTCTGAATTCCGCTGCTATAACCTAATATTGATCAAATGAGAACAACTGATCCTACAACTGGTATCAGAGCAGGTTAATCATTGATCGATTAAACAATTGATCTCTGAAACTGCTCAATTCAGTTCTCTGGTTGATCGAATTAACCGATTAGTAAGAAATTGTTATAGTTTGAAGTTTTCTGATAACTTCTGTTGATTTGTTTTTCAATATCAATTTGTTTTGAATCAATTGGTTGAAGTTTGTGTTAATTCATTTGAACTCAGTTGATATTGATTGAATCTGAGATCATGACAACTCCAGACAATGATCCGCACAACACAGGCTCCGCAACCAAGCCTCCGATGCTGGTTCGGAGTGAGTACAACATTTGGCAACGTAGAATGCTACATCACCTGTCAATTAACAGTGCAGGATGTTGGAAATCTGTAGTGCATGGTCTGTATAAACCCATGATCACTGATCCTGAAACTAAAATCATGATTCCGAAACCATCGGATATGTATTCGGATGAGGATATAAAATTGTTTGAAATTGATGCGAAAGCTCATGGTATTCTAGCCATGGCTTTGCCGAATGAGATTATTCAGGCTTGATGCATCATGATACTGCTCATGATCTTTGGGTTGCACTGAAAGAACAATTCGGTGGAACCGATGAGGTTTTAGCAAATACTAGAGAAATCCTTGCTCAACAGTATGAGACTTTTTCTCATAGAAAGGGTGAGTCATTGACTCAACAATTTGAGCGGTTTTCATGCTTGATTTCTGAATTGAAATTGGTTAAGCAGGAGTATACAAATAGTCAGATGAACAACAGATTTCTCAGATCACTGCCTGAGAGATGGGACACTTATACTATTGTCTTACGCTCTAATGCAAATCTAGAGAATCTATCTCTCACCCAACTCCATGGGAAACTCTTAACTTTTGAAAGAGAGGTAGAACAGAAGAGAAAACTGTCTTCATCTGGAAAACTCACTGATGATTTCATTTCTGGCAATACTGCATTGATAGGTCAAGAGTCAGAGTATACTGGGTCTGAGTGTTCTTATGATGAACATATTGATTTCTCTACTAATAGTGCTGAACATGCTTTTGTGGGAGTTGATGGTAATGCAGGTACATATGGTGATAATCTGTGTTTTGTGATGGATGATTTGAAGGGAATTCCAGATGATGATCTGGAGGAAATGGATATATTAAGTTAGATGGCATTAATCAACATTAGATCTCAAAAATTCTACAAAAGAACTGGAAGAAAATTTCCCGGATTAACTGGCAAAAGCAAAGTTGGTTTTGACAAAGGGAAGTTGAGATGCCACAAGTGTCATAGGCTTGGTCATTTTGCTAGAGAGTGCAAATCTACTGGACCTAGCTCCTCTGCACCCTTTGTGACCTTTCCTAGTAATAACACACCAAACAAAGAACAACAATCTTCTGTATCTGGTCAACAAAAATTTTATCCAGCCCATTTTGTTCCACAAAGCCCTATGCCTTATCCATATCCTTGCTTCTATATGTCACAACCCACTCACACTCCAGCAATAATCCCTCCTCAATCACCTGCTCTTCCTGACCCCAGCAAATCTCAAACCAATCAACAGCCACAACAACAACATCAGAGCTTCTTCACCCCTGGAGTAGCTGAATGGAGTAGCTTACCTGATGACTTATCTGATTTCAATATGCAGCTGTACTCTGAAGCTGGTCCACATGGTGGAGACAATCCATTTGGGAATCTTGCTTTGATGGCTATAGATTCAACTGACACCTCATGTCCAACTTCTTCAACATCACAGGTATCATCTGAATCAAAAGCTAAGTTGTGTTCAGAATCATGCATTTCAGCATTTGCTTCTATCAGGGAAATAAATGTTGAATTAATAAATAAGAAATTTGAGTTAGAAAAGGCTGTGGCTAAAAACAAAACTGAATTTGAGAAAGCTTTAAATGAAAAAGAGTCTGAAATTTATAAGCTCAAATGTTTGTTATCTGATGAAAAGGCTAGAGTGGAAGTAATGCTTGTGAAACATAATGACTTGAAGCAAACACTTGCAGCAACCCATGTAAATTGTGAAAAATGGGTTGAGTCTTGTAAGGGGTTTGAGATGTTGTTAAACAAACAATCAACATCGAATGTTAAGTTTGGGATTGGTTACAATCACACTGCCCCCCCAGCTGATTATACACCAAAAAGTTATGATTGTGAGTCTGAAGGGGACAGTGTATATCAATCCACCAAATCTTCAGAAATGTCTGATTCTGTAGATATCTCTGAAGGAGAATCAAGTGCATGCAAAATTGAGTCTGAAACTGTTGAAATTGAGACATATTCTTATTCTATTGGATGTACAAATGTCATTCAGGGTGACACATGTCAGGATAGTGTTTTAATTGAAATTGATCCTGATGAAAAAGTTTCAAATGATTTAAATTAAAAAGGATTGAGTCAGATGGGCATGGCATTGGACAGAAAGATGCACGGCTTCTGATAAGCCAAAGTGTCTCATCAGCAGTTGTAGAAAAAGCTGGTAATATTACAACTGATGATGAGAAATGTGTTGATAGACAAGTGCTGAAGAATAACTCTTCAGAGGTTGTCAACACATCAGTTGTTGTCAAAATGTCTACAAATACTGAAGCCCCAAATGTTCTGAAGAACAAAAATTCAGTATCTAAGTCTTCAGTACTTGTAGATACTCACAAGGAGAAGCACAAGAGGGTGCCTTGTGAAATTTGTAGGTTGTTTAATCATTCTTCTGATGAATGCTGGTACAGAAAAGGTTCTAAATTCAATAAAATAAAGCCCAAAAACAAGAACATAATCAAAATGAAAAATGAATTTAGTTCCAAGTTTGTACCAGAATCATCAGTAGTTTCAAAAACTGGAAAACCCTCACAGGGAAATGAATCAAGTAAATCCAAGAAAAGTAAAGGGGTTTTTCCAGATTCAAAGAAACAACACTTGAAACCTTCTTCATTACCCAAAGAAGTTAAGGAAATGAAGCACAAAAATTTGATGTCAAGTATTGATGTTTCTAAGGAAATCAAAACTTTGACTCAAAACCAGCATCAATTGGTTATGATGTTGCAACATCTGCTAGGAAGAGCCAACCTAGTAGATGCCTCTGTTGCTTCATTTCATAAGAAGAAACCAAAATCAAAAGTCAAGGCTAACTCTTCTGAAAAGAATGATTCAAGTGTTGCTTCAAATGAAAATGTTAATTTTGTTTCTTCATGTATTAACAGACCCAAAACCAAACTGGTTTGGGTCCAAAAGTCTAACTGAGTGTGCTCATGTATGCAGGGTCCTTCAGCATGCCAAAATAGCATCTGGTATGTTGACAGTGGAGGATCCATGCATATGACTGGGAGCAGATCTCTTCTTAATGACTATTTTACAGGAAGGAAGGGATTTGTTTCTTTTGGAAATGATGCTAAGGGTTACATTATAGGGAAAGGATATGTGTCAAATGGTGAGATAAGGTTTGATGATGTGAATCATGTAGAGAATCTCAAGTATAATCTCCTGAGTGTCAGTCAGATGTGTGATAAGGGTCACATTTCTCTTTTCACCAAGCAAGACTGTAGGATACTGTCTTCTGAAGTGTTGCCTCTGATTGGCAAAGTCTTGGATGAATATACTCTCCTTAAGGCTAACAGAGTGGGAAAGGTTTATGCCTTTGATCTGTCAAAGAAAATCTCTGTTAAAGGTCATCCTTGTTTATTTTCTAAGGCCTCTTTCAAGGAATCTAATCTGTGGCACAGAAGGTTGGGTCATGTCAATCTCAAAAACATGAATCAACTGGTGAAACATGGTTTGGTTCGAGGTCTTCCAATGAAGGATTTTAGTTGTGATGAGAATTGCACTGCTTGCTTGAAAGGGAAGCAACACAAGGTATCTTTTCCTTCAATTGGCGATCCCAAATCCACTGCTTGTCTGCAAATATTGCATATGGATTTGTTTGGGCCAGTAAAGGTCATGAGTATGGCAAAGAAGAAGTATTGCTTAGTAATTTTTGATGATTACTCCAGGTTTGTCTGGACTTTCTTCTTGCACTCAAAAGATGAGGTTGCTAAGTCTGTTATAAACTTTGTGTTGTATGTTGAGAAACAATATTCTCTTCCTGTCAAGTGTGTAAGGAGTGATAATGGAACAGAGTTCAGAAATCATATTATGGATGAATTTTATCTATCAAAGGGAATCAAGAGGCAGTACAGCATCCCTAGAACTCCTGAACAAAATGGAGTAGTTGAAAGGAAAAATAGAACTTTAATTGAAGCTGCCAGAACAATGCTTGCTGATTCTGGCTTGCCATTGACTTTCTGGGCAGAAGCTGTCAATACTGCTTGTTATGTGCAAAACAGGGTTTTGGTGAATCAAAGATGGTTGAAAACACCTTATGAAGTGCTTCATACTTTGACCCCTTTGATTTCCTTCTTCAGAGCTTTTGGTTGTCCTTGCTATATCCTCAATACCAAAGATCAACTTAAAAAGTTTGACTCCAAAGTTGATGCAGGATATTTTGTGGGATATTCTTCAACTTGCAAAGCTTACAGAGTGTTTAATTGCAGAACCAAGATTGTTGAAGAAACTCTCCATGTAAAGTTCAATGAATCACCAAAAGATCCCATCCCACAAAACCCTGCAGAGATGTTTGATTTGGATATATTGCAATATGTTCCATATCCATCTCCAGATGAGTCTCTTATTCTGGCAGATAATGTATCAACAGCTGCTAAAGGAAACTTACAAGGTAGTACCGATGATGATGACGTTAGTACTCACCTGTTCAGATTTAGTGATAATCTGCCAATCTCTGCTAAACCTGATGCTCCTCCTGCTCCAGTGGTTCCTCCTAATACAAATGCTGATGAAATTCTGGAATCTTCTACATCATTTGTAATTCCTGCTGAATTGTTTCCTGGATCTTCATCAACATCTGCAGCAACTGAACCTCCTGCCAACACTTGCACTGATCTTATTCCATATCAAGAACTGAAGGATCATCCATTATCTCAAGTTATGGGTGACATTTCTGCTGGTGTTTCAACAAGAAGCCAATTGTCAAATTTTTGTCTCTATGCTTTATTTGTCAGTCAGCAAGAGCCAAAGAACTATCACACAGCACTCAGAGACAATGGCTGGGTGGAGGCTATGCAGTTGGAGTTGTTGCAGTTCAAGAAACAACAAGTCTGGGAGCTGGTTCCTTTACCCCAAGGTAAGTGTGCAATAGACACTAAATGGGTGTTTAGGAATAAAACTGATGAAAATGGTCAAATAATTAAGAACAAGGCCAGACTGGTTGTACAGGGGTTCTCTCAGGAAGAAGGTATTGATTATGATGAAACTTTTGCCCCTGTAGCCAGACTAGAAGCAATTAGGTTGTTTTTAGCATATGCTGCCTTACACAAACTAAAGGTTTTTCAAATGGATGTCAAAAGTGCTTTCTTATATGGTAAAATAAAAGAGGAAGTGTATGTGTGTCAACCACCAGGTTTTGAGGACAATAAACATCCTGATTGGGTGTACAAGCTTGATAAAGCTCTTTATGGGCTGAAACAAGCTCCTAGAGCCTGGTATGACACTTTATCCACTTTTCTCCTTCAAAATAATTTCACTAGAGGCTCCATAGATAAAACTTTGTTCATAAAGAAAGTAGGACAGCATAAGCTCCTTGTTCAAATTTATGTTGATGACATAATTTTTGCTTCATCTGATCCAAAGTTGTGTGCTAATTTTACTGAGTTAATGACAAAGAATTTTGAAATGAGTGCCATGGGGGAATTACAGTTTTTCTTGTGTCTTCAAATCAAACAAAATCCTGATGGCATCTTCATTCACCAGTCCAAATATACAAAAGAGTTGTTAAAGAAATTTGATTTGCAAAACTGTAAACAATGTTCTAACCCCATGAGCAGCACCACACAACTTGATGCAGATTTGAAAGGTAAATCAGTTGATGAAACACTTTATAGATGTATGATTGGTTTCTTGATGTATCTCACAGCATCTAGACCAGACATTATGTTTGCTACATGTGTTTGTGCTAGATTTCAGGCTGCACCTAAAGAATCTCACTTGATTGCTGTAAAAAGAATTTTTAGATACTTGCAGGGCACTCAATCACTGGGAATTTGGTATTCCACTGGGCATTCCTGCAAGCTGGTTGCTTTCTCTGATAGTGACTATGCAGGATGCAAACTTACCAGAAAATCAACTTCTGGTGGTTGTCAGTTTCTAGGAAACTGTTTGGTTTCTTGGCAGAGTAAGAAACAAACATCTGTGGCTACCTCCACAGCTGAAGCCGAGTACATTGCTGCTGCAAGCGGCACTTCCCAAATTCTCTGGCTTCAGACCCAACTTTTGGATTATGGCATCAAAGAGTCTAAGACACCATTGTTAATGGATAGTGCCTCAGCTCTTTGTATTGTCAAGAATCCAGTTCAGCACTCTAGGACCAAACACATTATAATCAGACATCATTTTATAAGGGACTGTTTTGAAAAGGGTCTGATTGATCCAAAGTTTGTTCCTAGTGCTGATGAACTTGCAGATATCTTTACTAAGCCTTTAGACACTTCAACTTTTCAAAATTTAGTTCTAAGGCTTGGTATGCTGCAACTTGAATAAATTGGTTTTCATACTAATAAAATTCCATCCACCAGATAAAATTTTCAAAAATACAAAAATATTCACCTTTGTCAAAACTCAAATTTTTGTATTACCTTGCAACTCCTGATATTTTCAGTAAGTACTGATAAGTATCAGAAGTACTGATTCAAGGAAACATCTGACCTTTACCAATATTCTCAGTTAAAAGTACTGATGGGTTTTGGTTGATAAAGTACTGAAGGTCAAAAATATTTCACAAAGCCTGTTGAACAACTTTTGTTCACAAGTTCTGATGACAAATTTTTCACAAAATCTGATGAGCAAATCTGATGTTTCATAAAGTCTGATGAGTAACTGATGAAAACAGCTGATGCACAAATAATGTCAACAACACCTGATGAGTAAACTTACTCTTCAGATGTTTCAACCACTGCTGTTTTCTCTTTGTAACATCTGAAGAACAAATTCCAATAACTATTTAATCCAAACCCTCTTCAGTTGTTTCATTACCACTTCATCAGAACTTTCAATCTTTTTCAAAAACCTATCTTCCCTCTCAAGTCCCTGCTTCCATGGCGACAATGAACCTTAAACCTCGTCATAACTCAGTCGCATATCTCACCAAATCATCTTTCTGGTCCAAATTTGATGAAGCCGTTGATCTTATGAATGCATCCCAATTCCAAACATCGTTTCTTATCAATCCAACAATCCATGTTGAATCCATTCATCAATTCTGGACAAATGTTGAGCTTATCAATGTCGGCACTGGTGTCATCTCCCTTCGCTCAACAGTAAATGGACACAATGTGCATGTCAGTCCAGCCGAACTGCGGGATGTTCTTCAACTAGATGATGCTAACTTGGTCACTCAATTTCCAAAGAACCTAACTGACCTCTGTTTCACAAGTCACGAATACCAGGGTGACTTGAGTGACTCTACTCTTTACAAGAAACACTTCAATGATCCTGAACGTCTCATTTTCCACATGATCAACATCTGTCTAGCTCCAAAATCATCTTCATGGGACCATATGTCCTCAAGGTGGCAGCAGGTACTTTTCGCTATTCTGGAATCCCAAAAACATAATTTTTCACAAATTTTATTTTCAGAATTAACTGAACATGCTGCTAAACCTGTTTCCACAAGATGGCTTCTTTACCCACGTTTTATAATGGCCATCATTGAAAAACAATTAAAACAAGAAGGCCTTGTTGGTCAGGGAATCTCGGCTCCAGCAGTTTTGCTAGAGGTATACTCCCGGCACAACTCTAACCTCACACTCAAAGAGGCTGCCCGAAAGCTAAAACCCAAGCATAGGGAACCCACAGTCTCCACTTCCAAATCAAAATCCAGAGTCCCCACCAAGTCACATACCAAAAAGCCGAAAAAGGCTGCTCAGGGAAATGAGTCCCCTGAGTCTGCCCATGCCTCACCAAGGCATGACATGGCCACTGGCAGTAGTCAGCCAGTGGTACACCAGACTCCACCAGCTGATACCACCCAAGATTCCTCTCAACAGGAACTTGGTGCAACTATTGAAGGGGTAGACACACATCTAGAACCTCTTTCATTTGAAAAGGTTTCTATTGAACAGCAGAATTCTCCCCGGGTGCACTCTGCTTCACAGCCTATTACTACTGAAACCACCCAACAAAGCCCCACATTTGTGATTGACCAAATCCTGGATCAGCTTAACACTCCAATCCCTACCCAGACACCTATTACAACTGGGATTAACTCCAACATTGAGGGGGAGGATCAAAGTGTTTCTGATAACCCACAGGATTTTGACTACAATATCAGATCTCCTAGTGTGGACAGAGAGATTCTGATTTCTGACAGGGCTGCTACTTCATCACTTACATCATTTGGAGTGATTGATAGTAGTAACATTTCTAAGACCCTGCCAGAGGCGACAACTGATGAAGGGTTTATCCCTGAGGTTGGAAGTCCCCAGTACCAAGAACAAGGGGCACCTGAAAATGTTGAGCCACACTCAACTCAGGTTAATCCTGATACTATCAGGAGGTCAGCTGATTTAGCCAAGGCTAATGATGACCAACGGACCTTATCAGCTGTTCTAAAACAGAACAAGCTTCTTGAGGCTGAGGTCTGCAGACTCAATGAGCTGCTCACCAAAATGTCCAAGGACAAAAGTCCATCTGCCCTTCCAAACCCACAGATGGCACCTTCAAATCTTGAGGGTCCCCCAAACACCTCCACCACTACTCCACAACAAGATAAACCTCCAGCCTCTGCTTCAGGCACTAATCCTTTGGGTTCAAACCCCCCAGAGGCATTAGTTGCTGCTTTTATCACTGCCCTCCCTCTCATCACTCCTTTGCTAAAGAATATAATAACCCAAGCTCTTGATGAGAGGCTTCCATCCCAAACTCAACTCCAGCAAATGATTGATGATGCAGTTGATGCAAAACTTTCCACCTTTCAAACTCCTTCTTCCCCTGCAGCCAAAAAGGGAGAGTTAGTAAAAGATTCAGGTGCTGCAAACAAAAGATCAAAAAATGAGGAGGAGGATGATGCTTCTGAAAAGTCTCCTGTCATACAAGTCACATATAAGAGACAGAAGAAGACAAAGTCTATAGATATTGCTATTAATGTTGAGAAAGAGGTTGAGGAGGAGGTTGAGAAAGAGGTTGAGGAGGAGGTTGCAACAGATGAACCTGAAATGGATCAAGAGATTGAAAAAGAGGATGATCAGGCAAAGGATGGTCAAGATCATATGATTGGGGTTGAGAAGGTTGTAAATGAGAAAGAACCTTAAGTAACTGAGGTACAAAAAGAACAAGTCAAACCTTCTACTCAATCAACCCAACTGATTGCTGATGATGCACCTCCCAAGAAAAGGAGAATTTTAAGGATTCAAGAAGAAGAAGATACTGATGAAGAAGACATGCTTCCAATTTCTACTGCGCTGCAAGCAAAAATCCAGAAGCCTGAGTCTTCAAAAGCTGGTTCAGAGCAAGTGGCTCAGAAAAGAATAGTCAAGTTGACAGCTAACTATGTAGCAGAAAAGGCTTTGGTGTTTGGTCAACATCCCAAGATAACTCCAGAATCTCAGAGACTAGATGTAAAGATTAAGCTTGAAGAAGAAGAGAGTCAGAAGAAACATGATGAAAATATTCTGAGGTTAGTTGATAAGGAGTACCCTCAGACATCAACCATCATAGCAATGAAGAAAGAAGCACAAAGGTTGTATGCTCTAAGGTTCACATATCAATATAGAAAAGAACAAATCAGGATGTGGCCTGATCCAAGGTTGATAGACAGAATCCACAGGAGAGATGCTCCAGCTGCATATGCAAGAAGAATCAGAAAGGTAATCAGTGCTGATATAATGTTGGGATCTGTGCTTGATCCTTGGGAAATAATAGGACATTTTAAAAGTGTTTACAACTCTGGATTGAAAGCTCCTAAGTTTTTAGAAAATAAAATGATCAAGAAAGGTTTAGTGTACAGGAAACTGGAAGGGGTGAAACAGAATGAGTTACCACTATTTTTGGAAGGAAAGCATCCAGATGAGTTTGTATACAGAGAAATCACAAGGGTGGAACTCTATGATGGGACAACGGCCAGGTACTTATCTGAGTATTATGGGCCTGAGTCATTCTTTGAAGGAGAACCAGAAAGGCTTACACCTGAAGAGAAAGTTATTTTGTTGGAAGCATATGTCAGGGAGTCTTTTAGACTCATTTATGATCAGTAGCTTCAATGAGAGGGGTAAATGCTCATAGTCCATTTTCCCAATGGAGTTCCCTCTCATCCTTTGCCAGTCAGATTTTCAGAAGCTACTGATTGCCAGGCCTGTACTTAATTGGTCATTTTGAAGCTGATCTCAAAGAAAAAGACAGATCTTTCAGCTGAAAGTCACATTGAAGAATTACAAGATCTGAAGTTATTCACAACAGCTGAAGTGTTAGTCTTCAGATGTTGTGATGTCTGTTTTTGTCTTCAGTAGTTTTCTTTCAGTAGTTGTAAAAGTCTGATGAGTACTTTACTCATCAGATGTTGTAGTTTACTTTCAGTAGTTTAGTTCTTCAGTTTTTGTAAGAGGATGTCTTCAGTCGTTGTAAACATCCTCAGTAGTTTTGTTTATTTCAGTTGTTATCTTTTGTCTGTTAGGTGTCAACATCATGTGACATCATCAGACGTCACTGTTTCTATATAAGGGCAGTTGACATAGTGTATTTATAACGAAGTTAGAGCGTTGAATGATATTATTCCTTTTGCAGAATTCTCTTTCTATAACAACTTGTTCGTTACTGTTTTATTAAAAGTGTTCTTGCTAATTCTATGCTAATTCATCTCTGAATTCCGCTGCTATAACCTAATATTGATCAAATGAGAACAACTGATCCTACAGTATGTAGCTATTAACAATTACTTGATTCAGTTTTGGCTATGGTCTGGACAACCTGCAGGTAGGATGGATGGGTAAATTGAAGTCGATATTAGGGACAAGAGTTGAACTCTCTGTTAGCCAGCCATTACCAACTGGTAGGACATAAAAGCATTACCATCAGTAATCATAGAATTTGCTGTTGTTATTGAATCCAAGTGTTCTAACTTTATCGTTATATATTTGGTTCTCTATATTGCAGCTAATGGATTGTACAATGTGTTTGGTTCTCACATCTGTAGCCATCTTTCAAAAACTCTTGTTTTCACAAACATGTTATTCCTGAAACTTGCATTGGATGCTATCAATAATTTAAATTATATGGTTCTTATTTTAGATGACAGATTATGCTGGTTGGGTGACAAGTAATTTTTTGTTTGGATTGAAATGTGTCTGTTTGGATTCACTTGAAATACTTTTGTTCAATAATTTAAGGTTCCCAGAAATAAATGTGGTGTTACATGATCTATGTTTATTTTTAATTATATAAATATAACTATAAATTGTGTAGAAACTTTAAATATTAATTAGTTAATAAATTAGTGCAGTATCACGAGTGATTATTTGTGTTACACAAATTTAGTATGAATATATATTATTATAATTTTTAGTGGTGTTTATCTAGGTTGTGTCATTTGTTTTTCCTCACATCCGTAGCCATCTTTCAAAAGTTCCTATTCCCATAAACATGTTATTACTGAACATCATTGAACATGCTCACAAACCATCGGTTTGGTATATCAAAACTACTCAGGATTCTTTAGACGTCCACGTGGAATGGAATTCAGTGCAAAGATCAGGGGGAGATGATGCCCATGATTTTCGCATATAACAATTTATGTTATATGTCACTAGTTATTTTTGACCTTTTTAACCCATTTTTTTCTCTTTCACAAGTTTTTCAAATATGCCCTGTTAGCTTCAAAACAAAAACCAAATCGATATGTTCTCAGATTGCTGAGTTGATCACCACACATTTTTTCTTAAGCTGACATGATAAGAAAATTCCATGCTAGTCTTTCTTCACAACCTATGAGTATAGATTGGCATATTCATTTGCGGCTATAGTTTTGTAAAATGGGTCAATTTTGGCCATGTATCTTTAATAGGCATAACTGAAAATGGGTTGAAAGTAGAAGGATTCAATTATGGTCATGTATCTCTAATGGGACAAAAGTTGCCAAAAGTGCATTTTTAGTGAATATGATCCTCATAAATAGGTTTTATTCATTATACGTGGATTTCACTAATTTAATTTGAGCTAGATTGCTATAACACTACTTGCTAATTCAACAAATGCTTATCTCAGCCTGAGAAGGTTGATTTCTGCTACCTTCTAAATAATTAATATTACATAACATTTATGTAACGAATACTAAAAGATGCATTGAATGCTAATTTTGTTTAGCCAAATTCAGACGGATACTGAGAACAATCGTGTTGGAATGCTTCCGCTTGTATTTGATGATACATTTGGGTAAGTTTGTTATGATTTTATTTTATTTACGTATCCAATAAATCCTTGGTTTTGATGACATCAAATTTGAGCAGTATGTTGAATATGCTATTGACGTCCCTATGTATTTTGGCTATGAAAAGAAAAAAATATCGATCGTGCCAGATTGTCCTTCAGGGTTTGACTCTATTCTTATTAGTCAATTTGCTGGAGGATCATGGAGAAGATATGTTTTTTATGGGTTTCTAATTATATTTCTTAACACATAATGAACTAGGTAGAAATGTATTTTAAATTTTATTTTGATAGGTACTAGTTAATGTATGACCACAAAGGAAAAATTAGTAAGATTTTCATTTTTTGTTTGTTATCTTGAGATTTATATCTAACTATTTTTGTTTTTTTCTTTCAACAGAGAAAGATCATTATGTGTAGGAAGAGGTGTTAATCTTCAAGCTTCATATCAAAAGGGAGAAATAGATTAGTTTGTCTAGAGGTGGTGTAGGAAAATATGTGCTATTGAGCTTATCAACAACGTTGTAAAAGCTCATTGTGATGCAATATTAAAATTTTAAGATTTTGATTTCATTTAAAATGTGTATACATAGTTTATCTTTCTTTTTTTTACATATGTTGTCTCTCTCTTTGTTGATGTTGGTGAACGTACTCGATGGTTGCGTCCGACTAACGACATCGATAAACACCGCAGCGGCAACGCGCGGGTTCCCTACTAGTATACATATATACATATATATATATATATATATATATATATATATATATATACAGTAGAAAAACCGCGTGATGTGGCGATGTTGACTCATTTCCAAATCGTTAACTATCACACCATACTTTTAAAAGTTAGTATTAGACATGCAGAATTAGAGTCCCAAATTTTATAAAAAAATAGGCATGACTCACCTTGAAAAAAGTAATTTCCTTATGAAATATAAACATGCTCATATCTATATTTATATAATAAGTGAATTATTATCAAAGCTTAATAACTGTTTCTGCTGCTACTACTAATATATCCTCGCAGATTCTTGTCTTCACCAAGGAACCCGAGAATGCTGGAAGAAGACTACCTTTGTGGCTAAAAGTGTTCCTTCAACGAGGATTACCACTACTGACCCTGTACTTGTTTCTAACAATGATATTTTGAGTATGTTTCAACAGGTACAACAACAAATGATGGATCAACAACTGATGAATCAAAGACTTCTCAGAGAAATGGAAAGCTTAAAGGCTGAGAAGAACAAACAAGTTGAAGTTACTACACCAATAGCTCCAAGGATCCTTGATTTTGGAACATCAGGGATGTCTGGGAATCGTTCCAGAGATTTTATCCCTATGCAAACTAGCATCGGAACTTCGTCAGGATCCCAAAATTTGAAGATCTCTCGGGATAATCTCCTTATTCCTAGAACATCACTTCACACACCCATTACTGGTAAAGCTTACAAATATTCTCCGATTGACAGTACTATCTTTGGTTCCACACAGGAAACAAGAATATTTCCTCAAGTGACTAAGGAAATACAAAAATTCGGGATATGATTTCAAGTGTTCCAGTAGTGGTCAAACCTATCCCGGAGGTGCCGGCAATCACTCACAGGATATCCAGATTTGCTCCACCTATATGTGATGCTGATATCCCGAAGAGATTCCAGACTCCTACCATGAAATTGTATGATGGGACCACGGATCCTGAGGAACATGTGGCGCAATATAAGGAGAGAATGGAGACCAACCCAATTTGTCCACATCTAAAGGAAGCTTGCTTGTGCAAAGGATTCGGATCAACATTAACAGGAGCAGCCTTTAAATGTCTACTCAATGTTCCTCCTTATTCGATTACATCGTTTGACCATTTGATTAAATTATTTAATAATAAGTTCTCATGCAGTAGAACATTCGAAAGACTAACCAGTGATCTCTACAGGATAACGCAGGGACCGGATGAATCTCTAATGAGTTATGTTAACAAGTTTGGTAGGGAATCCTTAGATATCCCTAACTTGGACATCACTACGGCTATCCAAGAATTCAAAATGGGATTACAGAAAAACTCACCTTTTATGATAACTTAGTTATGAATCCTTGTAGGAATATGGATGAAGTCCGGAACCGCGCATTAAGGTTCATTAGATTGGAAGATGATAAAGAAATCCACAAGAGGATTACTCCAACGCCTCCCAGTGACCAAGGCAAAACGAAACTAGACTCGCCCACCAACAAGTCATTCAAACCCAAGCCATAGTACAAATCCGAAAACCACAAGATCAATTTTGTGGATGATGATGAAGATGATGAAGAATATCATAAGATATCTGATTATTGCTTTTCTGTAGATATCCCTGAACTAATGTGTGCCATGCAAGATTTAGGGGTGAAAGCCAAGGTAATAAACTTTTTCTCTGGTGGGTCTGACATATGTGATACCTCTTATTCTACAGCCAGAAGACACGCTAAAGAGGCTTAGATGGAGAATGGAGAGAGACCAGCAAAGGCGTCAACCTTAACCACAGAAACTATGTTATCCTTCGAAGAACAGGATAGGGAAACATATTGGATCCTCATCACGATGGGTTAGTAATTACCTTATATGTTGCTAACCATTATGTCCGCAAGATACTCATAGATGGAGGAAGTTCGGAAAACATCATCCAATTAGAAACACTCAAAAGCTAAAGCTACTGTTGGAGAAATTAAACTTCCAGTATATATCGAGGAGGTAAATTCTATGAAACGCTTTTGTATTATAGATTCTTTGTCCTGTTACAATATCATACTAGGTAGGCCATGGATACACGATATGAAGGCGGTTCCCTCAACATATCATCAGTGTGTCAAACTACCTACACCATGGGGAGTGGTGAAGATCAACAACGATCAGCATGAAGCTAAGGAGTGTTATTCATCTTTAATGAAGGCAACAACGAAGCCATCATCAACATAGCAATCAAAGAGCGACCTTGGGGATAATCAGGTATCCCAGGAAAAAGAAGTAAAAGAAGTACTACTTAATCCCGAGGATCCCAAAACCAAAGTTCTCATAAGAACTGATATCCCCAAGGATATTGAGGAGAAATTGATTTCCTTCCTGAAATCAAGAATTTCTACCTTTGCTTGGAAGCACGAGGATATGACAGGGGTATCCTCAGACGTAATCACACATAAGCTAGGAATAAATAGAAGCTTTAAACCTATCCACCAAAAAAGAAGGAAATTTTCCCCTGAAAGGAATATAATCATTCTAGAGGAAGTGGAACAACTTCTCAAAGCCTAGATGATTAGGGAAGTAAAATTTCCAAGGTGGCTAGCTAACATAGTTGTGGTTCAAAAGAATAATGGAAAGTGGAGAGTTTGTGTAGGTTACACAGACCTTAATAAAGCCTGTCCAAATGACCCATTTCCATTACCACACATAGACTCAATGGTAGACGCAACATCAGGCCATGAAATGGAGCCTTCGGATCAAGAAGATACTACCTTCATGACGCCGACATGGATATATTGCTACACAGCAATGCCATTTGGCCTAAAGAATGCTGGAGCCACATATCAAAGGCTTGTCAACATGATGTTCAAAGATAAGCTAGGGGACACTATGGAGGTATATATCAATGATATGGTATTCAAATCAAAGATTACCAAGAATCATCTTAAAGATCTTCAAGAATCATTCGATATCTTGTATCAATACAATATGAAACTTAACCCCTCTAACTGTCATTTTTGAATAAGATCAGGAAAGTTTTTAGGATATATGGTCACTAAGAGAGGAATAGAGGCCAGCCCAGAACAAATCCAAGCTATCTTGAACTTAAAATCCCTAACAAACGTAAAACAAGTGCAAAGGTTAACAAGAAGAATGGCTGCACTTAACAGATTCATCTCTAGATCATCCGAAAAAGGATGAGCTTCAAGAGAATGATTCGGAGTTCTTGCATAGTGTAACCGTGCAGTACCAGACACGGGATCACTAATAGAGAGTATGGTAAGTAAGAAATAAGTTTAAAGGATTCTACGATATACTCAAAAAGAATAAGAAGTTTCAATGGGAGGAAGAGCATGAGAAGGTGCTTCAGGATTTGAAAGAAGACCATCCTCACCGCCACTACTCATGAAACCTGAAGATCGTGAACCACTATCCTTATACCTAGCAGTATCCCGAAATACCGTAAGCGTTGAATTAGTTAAAGATTATCAAGGATCACAACATCCTGTATATTATGTAAGTAAGAGCCTATTAGATGTTGAGACCAGGTATTCCCACCTCGAAAAGCTAATCCTAGCTTTGATCATGGCTTCAACAAAACTTAGGAATTACTCTGAGACGCAGAGGATACATATTAAGACAAATTATCCAATTAAATATGTGCTAAGAAAACTTGAGTTATCAGGAAGAATGGCTAAATGGTTAGTGAAACTTAGTACTTACGATTTAAATTACGAACCAAGAACAACAATTAATTCTCAAGCATTAGCAGACTTTGTGGTAGATTTTGTTAATGATATTCAACTGGAAGTAGATTCAGAAGTCAAACTTTTGGATGAGGATACTGGTGAATGCACCTTATATACCGATGGAGCCTCAAATGTAAGAGGGACAGGATTAGGGATCATACTAAAATCACCACATGGGGACATAATACCCCAATCGATCAAATGTGAATTCCAAGCAACTAAAAATGAAGCTGAATATGAAGCCTTGATAGCAGGACTTCAATTAACTAGGGATATGGACATAAGAAATCTCCAGGTTTTTGTCGACTCCATACTAATAACAAACCAGTTTAATGGTTCCTATATGGTTAAAGTGGATAGATTGGCAAAATACTTAGAGATAGTCAAGGATACAGTAAGATATTTCTACACTGTTGATATCACGCAAGTTCTTAGAGAATATGCATTCGCAAACCTCGCATCATCTCTTAAAATATGTGATGATATCAGTATCCCTATCCTACATATCCTAAATCCAGCAATAGATATAGAAGATTCGAATCAAATTCTTGAACCAAAGAATGTTGATACACACAAAATATCCTAGATTATCCCTATCAGGGATTATCTCCAAACAGGAAAAATAACTGATGAAGAAACAAATCCTAGACCCTTTAAAGCTAGATTATCCAGATACACAATCATTCGGGATATCCTATATAGGAAATCAGTAGCTGGTCCATATCTGAAATGTTTAGAAAAACCAGAAAGTCTGGAAGTAATGAAGGATATTCACGAAGGCGATTGTGTGAATAAAACTGGGGGCAGAGCATTACTTTCAAAAATTCTAAGAACAGGATATTTCTGTCCCACTATGAGAAAAGACACAATGTCCTATTCCCAAAACCGTGATGCTTGTCAAAGACATAGAAACAATCTGCATCAACCAGCTGAACCTTTGTATATGATAGTCTCATCATAGCCATTCATGAAATGGGGAATGGATATAGTAGGAAAATTACCAAAAGCACCACGAGGAAAGGTGTTCATGCCAACCATGACTGATTATTTTCGAAATGGATTGAAGCCGAAGCCTTCATACAGGTTAAAGAAAAAGAAGTAATCTCATTTATAAAGAGAAATTTCTTGACCAGATTCAGGATACCCCCCGAGATAACTTGTGATAATGGATCCCAGTTCATCGACAGAAGAACTACAAACTTATGTGAAGCCTGGGCATAAAAATGATTACTTCTACACCGGTACATCCTCAAGATAACGGTCAATCAAAATCAAGTAATACAATTATCATAAACAATCTCAAAAAAAGTTGGGATCCAAGAAATGAAAATGGGCCGAGGAACTCCCATTTGTCCTATGGGCAGATAGAACAACCACAAAAAATGCGACTCGTCAGACACCATTCTCGTTGGTATCCGGTTCTGAAGTTGTAGTCCCAAGCGAGATGATTATCCCTACTGCGAGAACAACCTACAAACTATAGAAGCTAACAATGAAGTATTATCTGTGGATATAGACACTATCGACGAAATTAGAGATATAGCAAAAATCAGAATGGCTACTTATCAACAACAGATGGCTAAATCCTACAATAAGAATATAAGGAACAGAAGATTCCAAATTGGATATTTGGTTCTAAGAAATGCATTCTAGAATACCACCAACCCGACAGATGGAAAGCATGCCCCAAAATGGGAAGGACCTTATAAAATTGAATCCAAAGCTAGAAAGAGGGCATACAAACTAACCACTATGGAAGGCGAACATCTTCCAAGGGCATGGAATGCCATTCACCTTAAAGCCTACTTTATATAATATTTTTACATCTTATATCTCTACATTTATATCCTGATATATCCATAAAATATCTTCGTACTAACTAAAGCATCGGAGGGGTATTAGGATTCCGGATTCCCACCCATGCAAAAATCTTAATGTTTTGAAGGTAATAGCTGGAGAAGATACAAGGCTATATGTCTCAACCCAATTTTTGACCTGAAATCAAAACTTGATCAAGATCCCCGCAGAGACTATATGTCTGGTTGCGAAGTGTAACATCAGTGCCGGACGCGTGCCGGAACAGTGATCGCAATAGTAAAACGCACAATAACTCAGGTACACATTACGTGAAACTATGTTTATACTATTGATGCATTCTGATTAACATGAAACTATTATACGATTGTCTGAATCTGACTGAAACCTTAGGGTTTAACAGACATAAATATGTCAGACAACACAGTGTTGAAACATAAATACTTGATTTGATTCTATGGTGTATAAACGTATGTGAGGTTAAACAAAACAAAATTATAACAATTGTTGTTGCGGAATGCTAAACTGACGAGTTATTTGTATAGGTGACGATATGTACAAATGAGTCTGATAGTTTAACGTCTTGTAATAATGATTTAACTGTAGAAAACAAGAATCAGAAAGCCAAACCATTGACGTGTTCGTTCGAATGACGATTCGAACGAATACGCGCGATGGCGACGCGATCTGATGAAACGAAAACGAATAACGATACGATCGATCATAAATTTAAGGAAATAAAATATTTCCTACTTTACAATTTTGAAACTCATCATAAAATAAATTAAAATCAAACTATTTTATTAAATCGCGAACGAATTAACGAAACGCGCACAAATAATTTAATTCTAAAAATAAATAAACGCAACGATATTTAAAATAATTTCTAATGATATTCGTATTCTAAATGTTCTAAAATACTTCTTTTAATTTTAATTACGAAAAAAAACACGCGTAACGACCCTGATACGCGACGAAAACGCGAACCGAGCAACCGAAACGAACCCCAATACCCGCGGGGTATATAAACAACAAATGAGGAGGCTATCCTCATTTATTTCTTATACTTCTTCTCTCTTGCTCCAAAACCTGGTTTTCACCTTCACCACCAAATTTCAATCTTTGTAATCTCAAAACTTATTCGTTTCTTGGCCGATTTGAGTGATTCTTGAACCTACGTGAAGCTATTGATCTCCCCTACAAGGAAGTACAACAGATCTGAAGCTTTGGCCACTGAAATCGGAGGTATATAAGCTTGAATCTCAAAAAAATCATGGTTTTTCCCAACCCTTGGCCGACCCTCCTTTAAACAGCTGTAAAGCCTCGATCGACCCAACTTAGGCTACCTTCATGTCGTCCACGCAAGTTAGATTCAAGTGGTAAAAGTGGGAGTAAGCCATGAGAGAACCTACAACCATGGGTGATCGAGTTGAGCATGATCCGCGAACCTACAGTTATTTCTTGGCCGAAACTGTGAGTTTTAGGTTTAGCCGAACCTACTCACACATGCTGGTCGAACCTTAGATATGGGAGCCAAACCCTTGAAGCCACGAACCTTCCAATCGATGAACCCTACGCACAAACCTTGGTAGAAGCTGGCACCAGCCGAACCCTTGTGTCGACCGAACCTTCCATAGACGAACCCTTAGGTATCCCGCGAACCCTGGCACCCTCCCCGAACCTTGATGCTGGGCAACGAACCTTAGAGAGTTGTCATGAACACATCATGGAGACGAAGCCTAGCTGAGCCCTGTTGGCAGCCGAACCATTCTAGTCAAACGAACCCATGGGCGGCTATCCTATTGCATGTGGCGAACCCATGGTTGACGTACCTCGGGACTGAAATAGACGAACCATTTACCATGCACAGAGCCGAACCTAGACATGAAACCCAAGAGGTTCGCTGGTGATGCTGCCATTCTTGCTAAAATCGTCGACACTATGCAGCCCTACTTAATTCGGCCAAAGCAAGGTGTAGCCGGCCCATACCACTCCTATAGGCCCACATGAATTTGATTTGTTCTAGCCATGGTGTCATCCAAGTTTCACGGCCCAAATACAATACTTCGGCCCAATGTGGCCCAGTTTAGACGACAAGCCCAACAATGATTAACAGGCCCACAACAATCTCCTCGACCCATTCGCATACAATTGGCCCAATATTATTGATTTGGCCCAACAGTGGTTATTTGGCACATTAAACAATCTAAACGACCCATGTTGGCCCAATTGGCCCATGGTCTAATGTTCGGCCCACATGACTTATTTTATAACCTAATACACTATAGTAACGCAAATGAAATTACATATGCGACACTCGTTTATCAAAAAGGTAGTTATGATTATGATTTCATGAAGTTAACAAATCTCAAAACATGAAGCTTATACAAGGGTGAAGTTAGTCTAAGTGCACAACATCAAGTCATAAGTTAAACACGAGACTTGATGCGTATACTTGTGAAACTTTATACTTTAAACATGAGACTTGATGCCTATGCTTGTGAAACTTTATACTTTAAACATGAGACTTGAGGCTTATACTTGTGAGAACTTTGTGCTTAAACATGAGACTTGATGCAAACCTATGGGATTCATGATGAAACTATGTGTGGACACTTGAAAACTTTATGCTTGAAACTACTACTTGCGCATGAAACATTGTACATGTGTCTAATCATAGGCTACGTAATTGCTAAACGATTGGTAGTCCAGAGCTTGTACCTATGGATTGAGATACATGTAAAACATAAACGTAAAGATACTAAGCTATTATCTATATAAGAGACATGTAATTGCTAAACTTCTGGTAGTCTAGAGCTCTTGTCTGCTTATATGAGGTATGTAATTGCTAAACATAAACATAACGAGACTAAGCTATTATCTATATAAGAGACATGTAATTGCTAAACTTTTGGTAGTCCAGAGCTCTTGTCTGCTTATATGAGGTATGTAATTGCTAAACATAAACATAACGATGCTAAGCTATTATCTATATAAGAGACATGTAATTTACCAGCTTCTGATTGTCCAGAGGTCTTGTCTGCTTATATGAGGAATGTAATTGCTAAACATAAACATAACGATGCTAAGCTATTATCTATATAAGAGACATGTAATTGCTAAACTTCTGGTAGTCCAGAGCTTTTGTCTGCTTATATGAGATATGTAATTGCTGGATTACTTGTGTATGCATGGCTTGTGTTTATGTATAAGATACGTAATTGCTAAACGACTGCTAGTGCAGAGCTTGTATCTTATATAGGAGACACATAATTGCTAGACTAAGCTTAACTAATATGTGAGCTACGTAATTGCTAAACGACTGCTAGTGCAGAGCTTGTACTCACGTAGGAGATTAGGGACAGCTAAACTATGATGCTTGATAAACATACTTTGAAACTAACACTCGTGAAACATATAGCCTTGTAAACTTTGAAACAGTAAACAAAAGCTTTGATGAAGAATGGGTTGATTGGTAGGTAAAATGCTTAATTATTATTAACAACAGTGTCGTATCCGGATTAGTATGCGTTGGGATGTTGGCTAGGGCTTGTCCCTTACATATGCCCTATATATAAGCATACCAATTTGGATATTACATGTGGAGTTAATGAGGTTAAGGTTTTAACGAATGAGGTTTGTGAAAACTATTTTAAACTTATAAACTTTATGAACTCACCAACCATTGTGTTGACTTTGTTTTCTTACATGCATTCTCAGTTGAAGAACAGGTTTAAGCTAAGGCTTTTGGATTTGCATACTAGGCTGCCCAGATAGAGGACCTAGTAGACTTTTGAGAAGCACATCTTTTGTTGATGATACATTTTACTTTTGTTGATTATCACCCGCGATATCACGCCCCGGGAACCTTCCGCCCGACGGGGACTCCGATCCAACCCCGCCGGCTCGGGGTGTGACATATTGGTATCAGAGCTCAAGGTTATAGAGAATAATAGGTTATTTACTAAAACGGTTTGGCCTAGACTATAACTTAGGGACCCTCATGTAGAGAACTTAAGAGAATAATAGGTCATTTACTAAAATGGTTATAGAGAATCGCTGTACTAACCAAATACTTTTGGTTATGATCAGAATGCCGCCGAGAAAACAACCGACTCCGCAAGTCTCTGCACCACACTCTTCGACTTCGACCCCACCTGATTCACCACCGCCACCTCCACCTCCTCCACACTCTCCACCACCAGGTTCAAGCACTGCTCAGACATTAGATCCTGCTACCATCGCCTTGGCGACACTGCTGAGTACCCAACTGACAAGCCAACTGAAAGATGTCATTCCAGAGATGATAAATCGGATTCAGGGACATGGCAACACCTCTGTCCATACCCCCGCAGAGGCTAGTGGAAACACTGGTCATACTTCTGACTGCTCCTACAAATCCTTTGTAGGATGCAAACCCCCTAGCTTTACTGGAGTCGAGGGAGTTGTTGGGCTGATCCAATGGCTCGAGAAAATGGAGAACACTCTGGACATAAGCAGTTGTCGAGAACACCATAAAGTTCGCTATGCAGCTGGTGCATTTAGCAAGCGAGCACTGACATGCTGGAATGCTTAGATCCGAGCAAAGGGAAGAGATGAGGCAATGGCGATGCCTTGGGCAGAATTTAAGCTTCTTCTGAGGAATGAGTTTTGCCCGAAACATGAACTGCAACAACTGGAGATTGAGTTCTCGAATCATGAGATGAAGGGAGCTGATCATATGACTTTTACCAATCGTTATCATGAACTGGTAGCCCTAGTGCCAGAGATGGTGCCAACCTTGGAAAAGCTAATTGATCGCTATGTAGCAGGATTACCTTCATGTATACAAAGCGTTGTACTCGTTTCATATCCTGCTACTTTGGAGTCAGCCATTTCCCTCTCTGCTAAGCTTACCAAGGTAATGGTAATGTCTGGAGTCTTAAAAGGTGATTCTGGAAAAGCCAAGGAAACAACATCAAAGAAACCCGAGTACCACCAGAAGAAGAAACAAAAGGTCGTTAAAAACTATGCGGCCGTCACCCCTTTGCGACAGGCACCTGCAGCACCTGTCAATCCTACTATTAGGGGCTATGGGGGAGAACATCCTCAGTGCACTCACTGCAAGTATCATCATCCTCCTGCTGCTCAATGCAGGAAGTGCACTAATTGTGGTCAGTTTGGCCACTGGGTTACCAAATGTCGTGTTACTGTAAATCAGGCAACGAATACTGCAGCAAGAGCACTACCTCCACCACCACCACCATAGAATCCAGGCAACAACAATAACAACCGAGGCTGCTACACCTGTGGAGAAACGGGCCATTTCTCCCGCAACTGTCCGAAGAGAGTGCAACCTGGAGCATAAGGACCTCGCGGACGAGCCTTTGTTATCGGAGCCAATGCTGCACGCCAAGACCCGAATGTGGTCACTGGTACATTTCTTTTACATGTCTCTTATGCCTCTATACTATTTGATACTGGTGTAGACCAGAGTTTTATTTCATCTGCTTTTTCACAACAACTTAGTCATACTGAGGAAACTTTAGACTCCCCTTACATTATAGAAGTAGTGAATTGGAAACAAGTTATAGTTAGCAATATACTTTGGAACTGCCCACTTACACTCGTAGATCACACATTCACCATCGACTTGTTGCCGATGGAGTTGGGCAGTTTCGACATCATCGTGGGGACGGATTGGCTATCACTCAATAGAGTTGAAGTCATCTGTTCAGAAAAGCTACTTCGGATTCCAGTAACGGATGATCGTGTATTGGAAGTTCGTGGGGATCAAGCAAAGTGAAACATAAAGATAATATCATGCATAAAAGCGCGTAAGTGTTTGAAAAAGAAGTGCATAGCTTTCTTGGCTCACGTGGTGGAAAAAGAGAAAGACAAGAAAAAGATACAAGACGTACCGATAGTGAAGGAGTATCTTGAAGTATTTCCTGAAGATCTACCTGGTTTGCCTCCTGTGCGACCGGTAGAGTTTCGTATTGATCTGATTCCTGGAGCAACACCTGTTGCTAAATCTCCTTACATGTTAGCACCTTCGGAGATGCAGGAACTATCTAACCAACTATAGGAGCTGCTTGATAAAGGTTTCATCTGACCGAGCTACTCACCTTGGGGAGCTCCGATTTTGTTCGTGAAAAAGAAGGATGGATCTTTTCGTATGTGCATAGACTACAGGGAGTTGAACAAGCTAACCATCAAGAATCGGTATCCATTATAGAGGATTGATGATTTGTTTGATCAGTTGCAAGGAGCTCAATACTTTCCAAGATCGATCTGCGTTCTGGATACCATCAGCTCAGAGTACAAGATGAAGACATACCGAAGACGGCGTTTCGTACCAGATATGGGCATTACGAGTTCATGGTGATGCCTTTAGGTTTGACGAATGCACCTGCTGTTTTCATGGATCTCATGAATCGTGTGTGTAAGCCGTATTTAGATCAATTTGTTATTGTTTTCATTGATGACATATTGATCTATTCTAAAAGCAAAGCTGAACACGAGCAACATCTTAGAACGATCTTGGAATTGTTAAAGGAAGAGAAGCTCTATGCCAAATTCTCTAAGTGTGAATTTTGGTTAAAAGAGGTTCAATTCCTAGGCCATGTTGTTAACAGTGAGGGAATACATGTTGATCCTGCCAAGATCGAGGCAATAAAAGATTGGGACACTCCGAAGACACCTACGGAGATACGTTCTTTTCTAGGTTTAGCAGGCTATTACAGGAGGTTCATCTCGAACTTTTCTAAGATAGCTCTGCCACTCACGAAGCTAACACTAAAAAGCGAGCCGTTTGTTTGGGAACAGAAGCAAGAAGAAGCCTTTCAAACATTGAAGCAAAAGCCATGTTATGCTCCGATATTATCTCTCCCATATGGTTGTGATGACTTTGTTGTGTATTGTGATGCATCCCATCAGGGACTTGGCTGTGTACTTATGCAGCGGGACAAAGTTATTGCGTATGCTTCATGACAACTCAAGATTCATGAGAGGAACTACACTACTCATGATCTAGAACTGGGAGCTTTGATATTTGCACTGATGATCTGGAGGCATTACTTGTATGGTACTAAGTGTACCATATTTACAGACCACAAAAGTCTGCAACACATATTAGATCAGAAGGAACCCAACATGAGACAACGACGTTGGGTTGAGCTTCTGAATGATTATGACTGTGTAATCAAGTACCATCCGGGCAAGGCGAACGTTGTAGCTGATGGCTTGAGCCGGAAGGAACGGGTCAAACCCTTGCGCGTAAGAGCAATGGGAATGACTGTGCAGACAAGCTTACATGACAACATCATACAAGCACAACAGGAGGTTATTGAACGTGAAAACTTGAAGAAAGAACTTGATTGGGGTGTGGAGAAACAGTTGGAAACAAAACCCGATGGACTTGTTTACTTCAAGGATCGTATCTGGATTCCTGCAGTAGATGAGTTAAGGAGACTTATTTTTGATGAGGCACACAAAACCAAGTACTCGGTGCATCCTGGTGCTGATAAAATGTACCAAGACCTACGTACATATTATTGGTGGTCGGGTATGAAGAAAGACATAGCTGAGTATGTTGGTAGATGCCTTACGTGTGCTAAGGTGAAGGCGGAACATCAGAGGCCGTCAGGTCTACTGGAACAGCCTGAGATTCCACTTTGGAAGTGGGAACAGATAGCTATGGACTTTTTTACTAAGTTACCCCGCACTTCCAGTGGGCATGATACCATTTGGGTTATCATTGATCGATTAACCAAGTCTGCTCATTTCTTGCCTATGCGAGAAACTTACTCGATGGATAAACTAGCGTAGCTGTACATCAATGAGATAGTGGTACGTCATGGTGTGCCATTGTCTATCATTTCGGATCATGATAGCAGATTTACATCAAGGTTCTGGCAATCATTGCAGAAATCTCTTGGGACGAAATTAAACTTGAGTACAGCTTATCATCCACAAACGGATGGTCAAAGCGAACGTAATATCCAGACCCTGGAGGACATGTTGAGAACTTGTGTTCTAGACTTTGGTGGTAATTGGGACTCTCACTTGCCACTAATCGAGTTCTCCTACAATAACAGTTATCACAGCAGCATTGGTTGTGCCCCATTCGAGGCTCTTTATGGCCGGAAATGTCGGTCACGGATCTGTTGGTCAGAAGTGGGGGACAATCGTATCACGGGGACAGAACTTATTCAAAAGACGACATACAAGATTGCTCAGATACAACAAAGACTACAAGCAACACGAAGTAGACAAAAGAGCTATGATGATAAACGGCGCAAGCCGTTAGAACTCCAAGTGGGAGACCGTGTCATGTCAAAGGTTTCTCCATGGAAGGGTGTAGTTCGTTTTGCAAAGAAAGGCAAACTAACACCACGATACGTGGGACCGTTCAAGATCATCGAACGTATTGGTCCTGTGGCGTACAGATTTAGCTTACCGGATGAACTTAGTGGTGTACATGACGTGTTTCACGTCTCAAACTTGAAGAAATGCTTAGCTGACGAAACTCTTGTCATACCGGCTGAGGAAATTCGATTGGATGAAAACTTACGTTTTGTTGAAGAACCTTTAGAGATTATGGATCGCAAGGTTAAGAAACTGAGGCGAAGCCGTATTCGGATCATTAAGGTTCGTTGGAACTCAAGGCGCGGACCCGAGTTTACTTGGGAACGTGAACATCACATGAAGAACAAGTATCCCCAACTCTTTGCCGAGGAAGTCGTACCGAATAACAAGTCTTGAATTTCGGGACGAAATTTCTCTAACAAGGGGAGACTGTAACATCAGTGCCGGACGCGAGCCGGAACAGTGATCGCAACAGTAAAACGTACAGTAACTCAGGTACACATTACGTGAAACTATGTTTATACTATTGATGTATTCTGATTACCATGAAATTATTATACGATTGTCTGAATCTGACTGAAACCTTAGGGTTTAACAGTCAGAAATATGTCAGACAACATAGTGTTGAAACATAAAACTTGATTTGATTCTATGGTGTATAAACGTATGCGAGGTTAAACAAAACAAAATTATAACAATTGTTGTTGCGGAATGCTAAACTGACGAGTTATTTGTATAGGTGACGATCTGTACGAATGATTCTGATAGTTTTACGTCTTGTAATAACGATTTAACAGTAGAAAACAAGAATCAGAAAGCCAAACCATTGACGTGTTCGTTCGAATGACGATTCGAACGAATACGCGCGATGGCGACGCGATCTGATGAAGCGAAAACGAATAACGATATGATCGATCATAAATTTAAGGAAATAAAATATTTCCTATTTTACAATTTTGAAACTCATCATAAAATAAATTAAAATCAAACTATTTTATTAAATCGCGAACAAATTAACGAAACGCGCACAAATAATTTAATTCTAAAAATAAATAAATGCAACGATATTTAAAATAATTTCTAATGATATTAGTATTCTAAATGTTCTAAAATACTTCTTTTTATTTTAATTACGAAAAAAAAACACGCGTAAGACCCAGATGCGCGACGAAAACGCGAACCGAGCAACCGAAACGAACCCCAATACCCGCGGGGTATATAAACAACAAATGAGGAGGCTATCCTTATTTATTTCTTATACTTCTTCTCTCTAGCTCCAAAACCCGGTTTTCACCTTCACCACCAAATTTCAATCTTTGTAATCTCATAACTTCTTCGTTTCTTGGCCGATTTGAGTGATTCTTGAACCTACGTGAAGCTATTGATCTACCCTACAAGGAAGTATAACAGATCTGAAGCTTTGGCCACTGAAATCGGAGGTACAGAAGCTTGAATCTCTGAAAAATTAGGGTTTTTCCCAACCCTTGGCCGACCCTCCTTTAAACAGCTGTAAAGCCATGATCGACCCAACTTAGGCTACCTTCATGTCGTCCACGCAAGTTAGATTCAAGTGGTAAAAGTGGGAGTAAGCCATGAGAGAACCTAGAACCATGGGTGATCGAGTTGAGCATGATCCGCGAACCTACAGTTCTTTCTTGGCTGAACCTGTGAGTTTTAGGTTTAGCCGAACCTACTCACACATGCTGGTCGAACCTTAGATATGGGAGCCGGACCCTTGAAGCCACAAACCTTCCAATCGACGAACCCTACGCACGAACCTTGGTAGAAGCTAGCACCAGTCGAACCCTTGTGTTGACCGAACCCTCCATAAACGAACCCTTAGGTATCCCGCGAACCCTGGCACCCTCAACCTTGATGCTGGGCAACGAACCTTAGAGAGTTGTCATGAACATAGCATGGAGACGAACCCTAGCTGAGCCCTGTTGGCAGCCGAACCATTCTAGTCAAACGAACCCGTGGGCGGCTATCCTATTGCATGTGGCGAACCCATGGTTGACGAACCTAGGGACTGAAATAGACGAACCATTTACCATGCACAGAGCCGAACCTAGACATGAAACCCATGAGGTTCGCTGGTGATGCTGCCATTCTTGCTAAAATCGTCGACACTATGCAGCCCTACTTAATTCGGCCAAAGCAAGGTGTAGCCGGCCCATACCACTCCTATAGGCCCACATGAATTTGATTTGTTCTAGCCATGGTGTCATCCAAGTTTCACGGCCCAAATACAATACTTCGGCCCAATGTGGCCCAGTTTAGACGACAAGCCCAACAATGATTAACAGGCCCACAACAATCTCCTCGGCCCATTCGCATACAATTGGCCCAATATTATTGATTTGGCCCTACAGTGGTTATTTGGCCCATTAAACAATCTAAACGACCCATGTTGGCCCAATTGGCCCATGGTCTAATGTTCGGCCCACATGACTTATTTTATAACCTAATACACTATAGTAACGCAAATGAAATTACATATGCGATACTCGTTTATCAAAAAGGTAGTTATGATTATGATTTCATGAAGTTAACAAATCTCAAAACATGAAGCTTATACAACGGTGAAGTTAGTCTAAGTGCACAACATCAAGTCATAAGTTAATAACAATTTACAACATAAGAAATATGGGCCGAATCAAGACCATGAGTTACAAGTGTTAGTCAACTTTAGGACTAACACCTACATGCACTACAAGCTCTTATAAACTCATACTTATAAAATACAACATTATGAAATCAATACAGGATCGTAAACATTACAACAAAGGGCAAACAAAGAGCGAACGTATTCTTGTTTTACATAGTCAACTACCACGGACACAAGGTGAGTTCATTTGTCCCTTTTCAAACTTATTTGTTTTACCCCGGAACTGAGAAGCATGTTAAAACATTTTCATTAAACTATTGAAATGTTATTTAATGCTTTAGACATAAACATGATACTTATATTGAAACCATATGTTGAATTCTTATGAGACTTGATGCGTATACTTGTGAAACTTTATACTTTAAACATGAGACTTGATGCCTATGCTTGTGAAACTTTATACTTTAAACATGAGACTTGATGCATATGCTTGTGAAGTTTTATACTTTAAACATGAGACTTGATACCTATGCTTGTGAAACTTTAAACTTTAAACATGAGACTTGATGCTTATACTTGTGAAACTTTATACTTTAAACATGAGACTTGAGGCTTATACTTGTGAGAACTTTGTGCTTAAACATGAGACTTGATGCAAACCTATGGGATTCATGATGAAACTATGTGTGGACACTTGAAAACTTTTTGGTTGAAACTACTACTTGCGCATGAAACATTGTACATGTGTCTAATCATAGGCTACGTAATTGCTAAACGACTGGTAGTCCAGAGCTTGTACCTATGGATTGAGATACATGTAAAACATAAACGTAACGATGCAATGCTATTATCTATATAAGAGACATGTAATTGCTAAACTTCTGGTAGTCCCGAGCTCTTGTCTGCTTATATGAGGTATGTAATTGCTAAACATAAACATAACGATGCTAAGCTATTATATATATAAGAGACATGTAATTACTAAACTTCTGGTAGTCCAGAGCTCTTGTCTTCTTATATGAGGTATGTAATTGCTAAACATAAACATAACGATGCTAAGCTATTATCTATATAAGAGACATGTAATTTACCAGCTTCTGATTGTCCAGAGGTCTTGTCTGCTTATATGAGGAATGTAATTGCTAAACATAAACATAACGATGCTAAGCTATTATCTATATAAGAGACATGTAATTGCTAAACTTCTGGTAGTCCAGAGCTTTTGTCTGCTTATATGAGATATGTAATTGCTGGATTACTTGTGTATGCATGGCTTGTGTTTATGTATAAGATACGTAATTGCTAAACGAATGCTAGTGCAGAGCTTGTATCTTATATAGGAGACACGTAATTGCTAGACTAAGCTTAACTAATCTGTGAGCTACATAATTGCTAAACGACTGCTAGTGCAGAGCTTGTACTCACGCAGGAGATTAGGGACAGCTAAACTATGATGCTTGATAAACATACTTTGAAACTAACACTCGTGAACCATATAGCCTTGTAAACTTTGAAACAGTAAACAAAAGCTTTGATGAAGAATGGGTTGATTGGTAGGTAAAATGCTTAATTATTATTAACAATAGTGTCGTATCCGGATTAGTATGTGGTGGGATGTTGGCTAGGGCTTGTCCCTTACATATGCCCTATATATAAGCTTACCGATTTGGATATTACATGTGGAGTTAATGAGGTTAAGGTTTTACCGAGGGAGGTTTGTGAAAACTATTTTAAACTTATAAATTTTTGAACTCACCAACCATTGTGTTGACTTTGTTTTCTTACATGCATTCTCAGGTGAAGAACAGGTTTAAGCTAAGGCTTTTGGATTTGCATACTAGGCTGCCCAGATAGAGGACCTAGTAGACTTTTGAGAAGCACATCTTTTGTTGATGATACATATTACTTTTGATATCTTGTACATATACAAGATATAAACATGTTATTCTTTTGATAGGTTTACTTAGTTAAATTGCAGAACATTGATAATGTAATTTAACTTTGTAATCCTAGTTATCATTTGATTGTGCTTTAGTTATTATTAAACATTGATGCTATGTAAACAATCTGATCATCTTGATTATCACCCGCGATATCACGCCCCGGAAACCTTCCGCCCGACGGGGACTCCGATCTAACCCCGCCGGCTCAGGGTGTGACAGATTGGTGTTAGAGCTCAAGGTTATAGAGAATAATAGGTCATTTACTAAAACGGTTTGGCCTAGACTATAACTTAGGGACCCTCATGTTGAGAACTTAAGACATAAGCTTGCATTATGTTTTCTGCATTCGATCACTGCACTAACCAAATACTTTTGGTTATGATCAGAATGCCGCCGAGAAAACAACTGACTCCGCAAGTCTCTGCACCACACTCTTCGACTCCTACCCCACCTGATTCACCACCTCCACCTCCTCCACACTCTCCACCACCAGGTTCAAGCACTGCTCAGACATTAGATCCTGCTACCATCGCCTTGGCGACACTGCTGAGTACCCAACTGACAAGCCAACTGAAAGATGTCATCCCAGAGATGATAAATCGGATTCAGGGACATGGCAAACCTCTGCCCATACCACCGGAGAGACTAGTGGAAACACTGGTCATACTTCTGACTGCTCCTACAAATCCTTTGTAGGATGCAAACCCCCAAGCTTTACTGGAGCCGAGGGAGCTGTTGGGCTAATCCAATGGCTCAAGAAAATGGAGAACACTCCGGACATAAGCAGTTTTCCAGAATACCATAAAGTTCGCTATGCAGCTGGCTCATTTAGCAAGCGAGCACTGACATGGTGGAATGCTCAGATCCGAGCAAAGGGAAGAGATGAGGCAATGGCGATGCCTTGGGCAGAATTTAAGCTTCTTCTGAGGAATGAGTTTTGCCCGAAACATGAACTTCAACAACTGGAGATTGAGCTCTCGAATCATGAGATGAAAGGAGCTGATCATATGACTTTTACCAATCGTTATCATGAACTGGTAGCCCTAGTGCCAGAGATGGTCCCAACCTTGGAAAAGCTAATTGATCGCTATGTAGCAGGATTACCTTCATGTATACAAAGCGTTGTACTGGCTTCATATCCTGCTACTTTGGAGTCAGCCATTTCCCTCTCTGCTAAGCTTACCAAGGTAATGGTAAAGTCTGGAGTCTTAAACGATGATGCTGGAAAAGCCAAGGAAACAAAATCAAAGAAACCCGAGTACCACCAGAAGAAGAAACAAAAGGTCGTTAAAAACTATGCGGCCGTCACCCCTTTGCGACAGGCACCTGCAGCACCTGTCAATCCTGCTATTAGGGGCTATGGGGGAGAACATCCTCAGTGCACTCACTGCAAGTATCATCATCATCCTGCTGCTCAATGAAGGAAGTGCACTAATTGTGGTCGGTTTGGCCACTGGGTTCCAAATGCCGTGATGATGTAAATCAGGCAACGAATACTGCAGCAAGAGCACTACCTCCACCACCACCACCATAGAATCCAGGCAACAACAATAACAACCGAGGCTGCTACACCTGTGGAGAAACGGGTCATTTCTCCCGCATCTGTCCGAAGAGAGTGCAACCTGGAGCACAAGGACCTCGCGGACGAGCCTTTGTTATCGGAGCCAATGCTGCACGCCAAGACCCGAATGTGGTCACTGGTACATTTCTTTTACATGACTCTTATGCCTCTATACTATTTGATACTGGTGTAGACCAGAGTTTTATTTCATCTGCTTTTGCACAACAACTTAGTCTTACTGAGGAAACTTTAGACTCCCCTTACATTATAGAAGTAGCGAATGGGAAACAAGTTACAGTTAGCAATATACTTTGGAACTGCCCACTTACACTCGTAGATCACACATTCACCATCGACTTGTTGCCGATGGAGTTGGGCAGTTTCGACATCATCGTGGGGATGGATTGGCTATCACTCAATAGAGTTGAAGTCATCTGTTCAGAAAAGCTACTTCGGATTCCAGTAACGGATGATCGTGTATTGGAAGTTCGTGGGGATCAAGCAAAGCGAAATGTAAAGATCATATCATGCATAAAAGCGCGTAAGTGTTTTCAAAATAAGTGCATAGCTTTCTTGGCTCACGTGGTGGAAAAAGAGAAAGACAAGAAAACGATACAAGATGTACCGATAGTGAAGGAGTATCCTGAAGTATTTCCTGAAGATCCACCTGGTTTGCCTCCTGTGCGACCGGTAGAGTTTCGTATTGATCTTATTCCTGGAGCAACAACTGTTGCTAAATCTCCTTACATGTTAACACCTTCGGAGATGCAGGAACTATCTAACCAACTATAGGAGCTGCTTGATAAAGGTTTCATCTGACCGAGCTACTCACCTTGGGGAGCTCCGGTTTTGTTCGTGAAAAAGAAGGATGGATCTTTTCGTATGTGCATAGACTACAGGGAGTTAAACAAGCTAACCATCAAGAATCGGTATCCATTACCGAGGATTGATGATTTGTTTGATCAGTTGCAAGGAGCTCAATACTTTTCGAAGATCAATTTGCGTTCTGGATACCATTAGCTCAGAGTACAAGATGAAGACATACCGAAGACGGCGTTTCGTACCAGATATGGGCATTACGAGTTCATGGTGATGCCTTTTGGTTTGACGAATGCACCTGCGGTTTTCATGGATCTCATGAATCGTGTGTGTAAGCCGTATTTAGATCAATTTGTTATTGTTTTCATTGGTGACAGATTGATCTATTCTAAAAGCAAAGCTGAACACGGGCAACATCTTAGAACGATCTTGGAATTGTTAAAGGAAGATAAGCTCTATGCCAAATTCTCTAAGTGTGAATTTTGGTTAAAAGAGATTCAATTCCTAGGCCATGTTGTTAACAGTGAGGGAATACATGTTGATCCTGCCAAGATCAAGGCAATAAAAGATTGGGACACTCCGAAGACACCTACGGAGATACGTTCTTTTCTATGTTTAGCAGGCAATAACAGGAGGTTCATCACGAACTTTTCTAAGATAGCTATGCCACTCATAAAGCTAACACAGAAAAGCTAGCCGTTTGTTTGGGAACAGAAGCAAGAAGAAGCCTTTCAAACATTGAAGCAAAAGCTATGTGATGCTCCGATGTTATCTCTCCCAGATGGTTGTGATGACTTTGTTGTGTATTGTGATGCATCCCATCAGGGACTTGGCTGTGTACTTATGCAGCGGGACAAAGTTATTGCATATCCTTCATGACAACTCAAGATTCATGAAAAGAACTACACTACTCATGATCTAGAACTGGGAGGAGTGATATTTGCACTGAAGATCTGGAGGCATTACTTGTATGGTACTAAGTGTACCATATTTACAGACCACAAAAGTTTGCAACACATATTTGATCAGAAGGAACTCAACATGAGACAACGACGTTGGGTTGAGCTTCTGAATGATTACGACTGTGTAATCAAGTACCATCCGGGCAAGGCGAACGTTGTAGCTTATGCCTTGAGCCGGAAGGAACGGGTCAAACCCTTGTGCGTCAGAGCAATGGGAATGACTGTGCAGACAAGCTTACACAACAACATCATACAAGCACAACAGGAGGTTATTGAACGTAAAAACTTGAAGAAAGAACTTTATTGCGGTGTGGAGAAACAGTTGGAAACAAAACCCGATGGACTTGTTTACTTCAAGGATCGTATCTGGATTCCTGCAGTAGATGAGTTAAGGACACTTATTTTTGATGAGGCACACAAAACCAAGTACTCGGTGCATCCCGGTGTTGATAAAATGTACCAAGACTTACGTACATATTATTGGTGGCCGGGTATAAAAAAGACATAGCTGAGTATGTTGGTAGATGCCTTACGTGTGCTAAGGTGAAAGCGGAACATCAGAGGCCGTCAGGTCTACTGGAACAGCCTGAGATTCCACTTTGGAAGTGGGAACAGATAGCTATGGACTTTGTTACTAAGTTACCCCGCATTTCCAGTGGGCATGATACCATTTGGGTTATCATTGATCGATTAACCAAGTCTGCTCATTTCTTGCCTATGCGAGAAACTTACTCGATGGATAAACTAGCGAAGCTTTACATCAATGAGATAGTGGTACGTCATGGTGTGCCATTGTCTATCATTTCGTATCGTGATAGCAGATTTACATCAAGGTTCTGGCAATCATTGCAGAAATCTCTTGGGACGCAATTAAACTTGAGTACAGCTTATCATCCACAAACGGATGGCCAAAGCGAACGTACTATCCAGACCCCGGAAGACATGTTGAGAACTTGTGTTCTAGACTTTGGTGGTAATTGGGACTCTCACTTGCCACTAATCGAGTTCTCCTACAATAACAGTTATCACAGCAGCATTGGTTGTGCCCCATTCGAGGCTCCTTATGGCCGGAAATGTCGGTCACGGATCTGTTGGTCAGAAGTGGGAGACAATCGTATCACGGGGCCAGAACTTATTCAAGAGACTACAGACAAGATTGCTCAGATACAACAAAGACTACAAGCAACACAAAGTAGACAAAAGAGCTATGCTGATAAACGGCGCAAGCCGTTAGAATTCCAAGTGGGAGACCGTGTCATGTCGAATGTTTCTCCATGGAAGGGTGTAGTTCCTTTTGCAAAGAAAGGAAAACTAACACCACGATACGTGGGACCGTTCAAGATCATCGAACGTATTGGTCCTGTGGCGTACAGATTGAGCTTACCGGATGAACTTAGTGGTGTACATGACGTGTTTCACGTCTTAAACTTGAAGAAATGCTTAGCTGACGAAACTCTTGTCATACCGGTTGAGGAAATTCGATTGGATGAAAACTTACGTTTTGTTGAAGAACCTTTAGAGATTATGGATCGCAAGGTTAAGAAACTGAGGCGAAGCCGTATTCTGATCATTAAGGTTCGTTGGAACTCAAGGCCCGGACCCGAGTTTACTTGGGAACGTGAAGATCACATGAAGAACAAGTATCCCCAACTCTTTGCCGAGGAAGTCGTACCGAATAACGAGTCTCAAATTTTGGGACGAAATTTCTCTAACAAGGGGAGACTGTAACATCAGTGCCGGACGCGTGCCTCCTTTAAACAGCTGTAAAGCCACGATCGACCCAACTTTGGCTACCTTCATGTCGTCCACGCAAGTTAGATTCAAGTGGTAAAAGTTGGAGTAAGCCATGAGAGAACCTACAACCATGGGTGATCGAGTTGAGCATGATCCGCGAACCTACAGTTCTTTCTTGGCCGAACCTGTGAGTTTTAGGTTTAGCCGAACCTACTCACACATGCTGGTCGAACCTTAGATATGGGAGCCGGACCCTTGAAGCCACAAACCTTCCAATCGACGAACCCTACGCACGAACCTTGGTAGAAGCTAGCACTAGCCGAACCCTTGTGTCGACCGAATCCTCCATAGACGAACCCTTAGGTATCCCGCGAACCCTGGCACCCTCCCCGAACCTTGATGCTGGGCAACGAACCTTAGAGAGTTGTCATGAACATAGCATGGAGACGAACCCAAGCTGAGCCATGTTGGCAGCCGAACCATTCTAGTCAACCGAACCCATGGGCGGGTATCCTATTGCATGTGGCGAACCCATGGTTGACGAACTTCGGGACTGAAATAGACGAACCACTTACCATGCACAGAGCCAAACCTAGACATGAAACCCAAGAGGTTCGCTGGTGATGCTGCCATTCTTGCTAAAATCGTCGACACTATGCAGCCCTTCTTAATTCGGCCAAAGCAAGGTGTTGCCGGCCCATACCACTCCTATAGGCCCACATGAATTTGATTTGTTCTAGCCATGGTGTCATCCAAGTTTCACGGCCCAAATACAATACTTCGGCCCAATGTGGCCCAGTTTAGACGACAAGCCCAACAATGATTAACAGGCCCACAACAATCTCCTCGGCCCATTCGCATACAATTGGCCCAATATTATTGATTTGGCCCAACAGTGGTTATTTGGCCCATTAAACAATCTAAACGACCCATGTTGGCCCAATTGGCCCATGGTCTAATGTTCGGCCCACATGACTTATTTTATAACCTAATACACTATAGTAACGCAAATGAAATTACATATGCGACACTCGTTTATCAAAAAGGTAGTTATGATTATGATTTCATGAAGTTAACAAATCTCAAAACATGAAGCTTATACAAGGGTGAAGTTAGTCTAAGTGCACAACATCAAGTCATAAGTTAATAACAATTTACAATATAAGAAATATGGGACGAATCAAGACCATGAGTTACAAGTGTTAGTCAACTTTAGGACTAACACCTACACGCACTACAAACTCTTATAAACTCATACTTATAAAATACAACATTATGAAATCAATACAGGATCGTAAACATTACAACAAAGGGCAAACAAAGAGCGAGCGTATTCTTGTTCTACATAGTCAACTACCACGGACACAAGGTGAGTTCATTTGTCCCTTTTCAAACTTATTTGTTTTACCCCGGGACTTAGAAGCATGTTAAAACATTTTCATTAAACTATTGAAATGTTATTTAATGCTTTAGACATAAACATGATACTTATATTGAAACAATATGTTGAATGCTTATGAGACTTGATGCGTATACTTGTGAAACTTTATACTTTTAACATGAGACTTGATGCCTATGCTTGTGAAACTTTATACTTTAAACATGAGACTTGATGCCTATGCTTGTGAAGTTTTATACTTTAAACATGAGACTTGATACCTATGCTTGTGAAACTTTATACTTTAAACATGAGACTTGATGCTTATACTTGTGAAACTTTATACTTTAAACATGAGACTTGAGGCTTATACTTGTGAGAACTTTGTGCTTAAACAAGAGACTTGATGCAAACCTATGGGATTCATGATGAAACTATGTGTGGACACTTGAAAACTTTATGCTTGAAACTACTACTTGCGCATGAAACATTGTACATGTATCTAATCATTGGTTACGTAATTGCTAATCGACTGGTAGTCGAGAGCTTGTACCTATGGATTGATATACATGTAAAACATAAACGTAACGGTGCTAAGCTATTATCTATATAAGAGACATGTAATTGCTAAACTTCTGGTAGTCCAGAGCTCTTGTCTGCTTATATGAGGTATGTAATTGCTAAACATAAACACAACGATGCTAAGCTATTATCTATATAAGAGACATGTAATTGCTAAACTTCTGGTAGTCCAGAGCTCTTGTCTGCTTATATGAGGTATGTAATTGCTAAACATAAACATAACGATGCTAAGCTATTATCTATATAAGAGACATGTAATTGCTAAATATCTGGTAGTCCAGAGCTCTTGTCTGCTTATATGAGGTATGTAATTGCTAAACATAAACATAACGATGCTAAGCTATTATCTATATAAGAGACATGTAATTGCTAAACTTTTTGTAGTCCAGAGCTTTTGTCTGCTTATATGAGATATGTAATTGCTGGATTACTTATGTATGCATGGCTTGTGTTTATGTATAAGATACGTAATTGCTAAACGACTGCTAGTGAAGAGCTTGTATCTTATATAGGAGACACGTAATTGCTAGACTAAGCTTAACTAATCTGTGAGCTACGTAATTGCTAAACGACTGCTAGTGAGAGCTTGTACTCACGCAGGAGATTAGGGACAGCTAAACTATGTGCTTGTGAAACTATGATGCTTGATAAACATACTTTGAAACTAACACTCGTGAACCATATAGACTTGTAAACTTTGAAACAGTAAACAAAAGCTTTGATGAAGAATGGGTTGATTGGTAGGTAAAATGCTTAATTATTATTAACAACAGTGTCGTATCCGGATTAGTATGTGGTGGGATGTTGGCTAGGGCTTGTTCCTTACATATGCCCTATATATAATCATACCGATTTGGATATTACATGTGGAGTTAATGAGGTTAAGGTTTTACCGAAGGAAGTTTGTGAAAACTATTTTAAACTTATAAAGTTTATGAACTCACCAACCATTGTGTTGACTTTGTTTTCATACATGCATTCTCAGGTGAAGAACAGGTTTAAACTAAGGCTTTTGGATTTGCATAGTAGGCTGCCCAGATAGAGGACCTAGTAGACTTTTGAGAAGCACATCTTTTGTTGATGATACATATTACTTTTGATATCTTGTACATATACAAGATATAAACATGTTATTCTTTTTATATGTTTACTTAGTGAAATTGGAGAACATTGATAATGTAATTTAACTTTGTAATCCTAGTTATCATTTGGTTGTGCTTTAGTTATTCTTAAACATTGATGCTATGTAAACAATCTGATCATCTTGATTATCGCCCGCGATATCACGCCCCGGGAACCTTCCGCCCGACAGGGACTCCGATCCAACCCCGCCGGCTTGGGGTGTGACACGAAGTTTTGACCTGAAATCAAAACTATGTAAAAAACCCATGCAGAGACTATATGTATGGTTGCAAGTTTTGACCTGAAATCTAAAGTCAAGGGACTTATGTCTCTCAAACGAACTAGGGTTCATACAACCTCGGCAGTAGTGCACGAATATCCTATTATAATCCAAGATAATGGGACCAGTATAGGCATGAGGGGCTGACAATTTCATTGTCAAGGGTTATAATCATTGATCCTCCAAAATATGCCGGTATAGTTGGATATTTTGGGACTAGCACACGCATGAGTGGCTAACAATTTCATTTTCAAAGACTATTACCAGGGATCCTCCTAATTATAGCATTCATATGATATACATTCATTAGCGTTAGTACTGGGTGATCACAACGGCCGCCGCACCGCCGCTGTTGCCGGCCGGAATCCGGCGAATTTCCGGCCAAAAGTTGCCGGCGGCAGAATATTCCGGCGAATATTCCGGCGAGATGGAATATTCCGGCGAAGATTCCGGCCAAAACTCTGATTTTGTCCGTTTTGCGTTCTGAACTGCGTTTCGCGCTCCGGTTCGCAATCCGATGGTCCGTTTTCGATAAAAAGGACATATTTTGAATCGATTTTGCATTCCGGACTCGATTTCGCAAACCGTTTTTCAATCCGATGGCCTGATTTTTGTCTGATTTCTGATTAACACTCCGGTTTCAATACAGAACTCAAATTAAGTATTGGTTTGCAATACGAAAACATATTTTCAATCGATTTTGCATTCCGGACTCGATTTTGCCAACCGTTTTTCAATCCGATGACCTGATTTTTGTCTGATTTCTGATTAACACTCCGGTTTCAATACAGAACTCAAATTAAGTATTGGTTTGCAATACGAAAACATATTTTCAATCGATTTTGCATTCCGGACTCAATTTTGCCAACCGTTTTTCAATCCGATGACCTGATTTTTGTCTGATTTCTGATTAACACTCCGGTTTCAACACAGGACTAAATTTAATCATTGAAATTCAATATGAAAACATATTCTCAATCGATTTCGCATTCCGAACTCGATTTTGCAATCAATTTCGTAATCCGGAAACCTGATTTTCGATCTAAAAGTCGATTAAGATTCTGGTTTTAACGACGAGATGCAATTATCATTAATTTACAAACAAATGAATATAATAACTCGATTACTAAACGAAATCAGTGATTTTAACATTACAAATTAACTGATAACCTTATTACATTGATTCTGAATAAATAAGTGATTCCGAATCAGTTTGATGACTCGAATTACATTATCCTTGATATTTAATATCAAGGAATGTTCTGGTAATCCAAATTGGATACAAAGAACTTATAAAACCTTAATGATATGCAGAATTCAATTGAAGCTGTGTGTAACATTCCAACAACACCGGTGAGTTTCATAGACCCCCTTTTAAAAGTTTTGCTTTCCAAAACTCGGGGATTTAACTACAATAACAATATGATTACATAATTCAATTACAGTGGTATACTTATATGATTTCATTACCCCTTTTTTTTAAATCTTCGGATTTCTAAAACTCGGGGTTTGCATTACAATTACATTATGGTTACATGATTCAATTACAATGACATGATTATATGTTGCTTGTGCATTTCAACTCTTGTTGATGATTACATGAAAATTGTGCCATGCTATCGTAAAAGTCCTCACATAACAACTGTAACCAATAAACTCATGGATGAGCCGGATGATAACAATGATAGTACTATCGGGCTGACAACCCCATTCACGGGTAGATAGCGTCTACCCTTGTGTGAATGCCTGTTACCATTTATTACATTACAAGATAACAACTTAATGCAACGATAGGCATTAAGAGTGAGGCTAAGGTCTTACCTTCGGGTATTACCGCCAATTACATTACAGTCACATAGGCTTTGGTTATGGATTTTCATTGTGAATCATATTCATAAAGTTGTGTGTGCCTACATATTCAACATGTCATAGCATATCATATCACGTTATCATATCTATGAACTCACCAGCATCCTTGCTGATCTTTTATATTACAAAACCTTTTTCAGGGAGAAGGTAACAACTGCGAGAGTGAGGATGCACGATTACAAGACACGTTTAGTAACTTATAACTGGTTAATGTTGTTTAAGAATGTTTAAACTTAATGTATTATCAGATTGTCTCTCTAATCGTTTGACCAATCCCTGTAATCCTTCCTCTTCCGGATTTGATTCTTGCAAGGCCTGTTGTTGAGCTTCACGTATCTGGGGAATCAAACTGGTTTGAATGGTTATAGTAAAACTTTGAGCGCGATTTGGTTTTACCTGCTCTTTGCGACTTAAGGCATCAGCAACTACATTTGCTTTGCCTGGGTGATATCGAATTTCACAATCATAATCGTTAAGGAGTTCCACCCATCGCCTTTGTCGCATGTTAAGCATTTTCTGATCTAGAATATGCTGAAAACTCTTATGGTCTGTGTATATCGTGCACTTTGTACCATAAAGATAATGTCTCCAGATTTTTAGTGCGAACACTACTGCTCCTAATTCTAGATCATGAGTTGTATAATTCTTTTCATGTATCTTTAATTGTCGGGAAGCATATGCAATTACTTTATCCCCTTGCATGAGTACAGCTCCCAATCCTTGTCTGGAAGCATCACAATAGACCACAAAGTCTTTGTTTTAATAATTGAAATGCTTCCTCCTGTGGATCATCCCAGTCGAACTTTCTATCCTTCTGGGTTAACATTGTTAAAGGTAAGGCTATTTTTGAAAAATTTCTTATGAACCGACGGTAGTATCCTGCCAATCCCAAGAATTGTCTGATTTCCGTTGGAGTGGTAGGTGTTTCCCATCGCTTGATAGCCTCTATCTTGCTTGGATCAACTTGTATGCCTTCCTCACTGATTATATGCCCTAAGAATTGGACTTCCCGTAGCCAAAATTCACATTTAGAGAATTTGGCATAGAGTTTCTCATGTTTCAGTAAAGCAAGAATTTGAGTTAAATGCTGTTCATGATCCTTTGGACTTTTGGAATAGATAAGGATATCATCAATGAACACAATTACGAATTTATCCAGATAGGGTCTGCATACCCGGTTCATTAAGTCCATGAAGATTGCAGGTGCATTTGTTACCCCGAATGGCATTACTAAGAATTCATAATGTCCGTATCGGGTTCGAAAAGCAGTTTTAGAAATATCTTCTTCACGGACTCGTACTTGATGGTATCCCGATCTAAGATCGATTTTTGAAAAATAAGTGGCTCCCTGAAGTTGATCAAAAAGATCATCAATACGTGGCAACGGATAACGATTCTTAATTGTAAGTTTATTAAGTTCTCGATAATCGATGCACATTCTGAAGGACCCGTCCTTCTTTTTGACAAACAGTATCGGTGCTCCCCACGGTGACGAGCTGGGTCTAATGAATCCTCTGTCGAGTAGTTCTTGAAGTTGACTTGATAATTCCTGCATTTCCGAAGGCGCCAGACGGTATGGAGCCTTAGCCACCGGGCCTACTCCCGGAATCAAGTCAATACAAAATTCAACTTGTCGCGTAATTCGGCAATCATGCATAATGTCATTTGTGATTTGTTTCATCTTGTAATTTCCTTACATATATACACAGATTCACACGTGTATACATATTCAATCATGATTTAATTAATTACAATATTAATTCATGAATTTAGGAAATTACCTTGTAGTAAAGAACCAGGCCTTAGTCGCCAGTATTTTCAGCCTTGTCGCAAGTATAATCGGCCTTGTCGCGAGTATCTTCGGCCTTAGTTGCAAGTATCTTCGGCCTCAAACGCCAGTCTAACCGGCCATAGTATCCAGTATATTGGGCACGGCCCAATTTTTCTTGTTTTGAATATGTGCAGGAACCAATTCTCAATAATACTTAGGGATATCGCATATACCTACAACATACCGAAGAATATTGAGGTATGTAATTATTATACTATCTTAATAGGGATAAAGAAAGGCTTCGGAAATAAGTCTACTCTTTCAAGGAAATGGTATTTATTTCTTAACCTTTTTAGTATTCTACAACAATCTTTATTTCTGGTCAGGAATATGCTATTATGAAATTAGCATTATAAATATTTTCACTTTGAAATCTCTAATCTGGAGATAAAACCTTGTATAATTAATACGTATATATGTATATATCGAATATTTCTTATTCTAGAAACACATCAACTTATGATTGCTATCCTGACCAAGATAGTCCAGAATCTTCTTAGTTATTTCTAAAATATATATTGACAAAAATATTCTGAAACACCTTAAAGAAAATAATAATAAAACACAAGCGTTTGACACACCAAAGATAATATAACTTTCTATTAAGAATATCCTTAAAATGTCCTTGAAATAATGCAGAGCCATATTGAAGCACAAAGCAGTATATATATATATATATATATATATATATATATATATATATATATATATATATATTCCAATACTGATCCAACAAAATATCTAGAAATATCCTCAAAGGAAACTAAAAAACCAAAAGATTAACTATTATATAAAGTCAATATATTTGGCTTCCCCGTGTAAACACATGGTCCCTCCACCCAATATACTGAAATTGTCAAGCAAGAAACTAAGGTATTTTAGGCTTCGCCATGTAAACACATGGTCCCTCCACCTAAAAATCCTGAAATTGTCTGCCCATCTCAGGACTTAACATCACAACATTGTTTAAGTACAAGAAATCATAAAAAGAACCACAAATATGATGGGCTCAGGCCTTATCAACTGTGTACTCATCTCCCATCGCCACCTCACCACCTCACCACCTGCACCTGTACCCATATCCTCGTCCTCCGCCGCTTTGCTCGTCTCAATCACACTACTTGACTTCACCGCTGCGTCATAAGCCTCAGCCACGTCTCCATTCAAGTTGGTTAGGATCTTCGTCCGGTCGGCAAGATCCTTCCTCCATAGGTCCGCTCCCTCCTTCTAGGACTTCTCCGTCATCTGGATTTTTTCTTTGAGGATAGCTATGGCAGCTATCTTGGTGCCGTCGATAATATCCTTGACCTTCAGCTTGTGGGCAGCATCATTATCCTTGACCAACTTCTTTAACTTTTGCCTTCTTTCTCATAGTGACCAGCTTTGGCGATAGCGATCTTCTTCTGATCTTTTGGATCTTCAACTTGTTTCTCAAAAGCTTCCTTATCACTAGCAATCTTAAGGATAGGCTGCAAAATAAGAATATTTAAGGATATGGCCAAAATATAAAAAGAAATATCTAAAAACAACATTCTGAAGAAGATCAGCAGTAGGGAAATCAGGGATGTCATCCGCATTGATAGGATTCACGCCCTTACACTTTTTGGAGGCCTTGGTTGAGCATGTGTGCATGATCCTCGCTTTGGGAGCAACACAGCTGGTTTTTTCCTTCCCAATGGTCTGAAAACCACTAAGATCCTCGAGATCGAAGGTAGACTCTAATAGATAGAAAATAAAATAAGAATCATAAATTAAATCAACACCGACAAACCTAAGAGATAATACCGGATGTCATTTGGGCTTGGGATTGTTGGGAAGATGCACTCTGGGCTAGAGATATAATGGGGATATCAGCTCTCAATGATACTCCAAACTTCCGCTCCTTCTCTTCTATTTGCAATAGGGCTTGTACTTCTGCTCAGTATCCTCACTTTCTGCGACCAATGATTCAAACTTCGATGCTGAAAACAAATTACAGAAATAAATTAATCATCAAAAATTTAACTACACTACGAATAAATAGACCTAAAAATCCCACCCTTTAACAACCAATTGATGGGAAGAGACCTCCCCCAGGGATAGAACTCCTCTTTACAAAGAAAAATTTATTTCTCCATTCTTCTTCGTTCATAGTAATCCCATGAGCCAGAATAGGAGCATTACTTCTCCTTTGGAGTGGAAATCGCGAATAACCATGGTTATGAAATTGATAAACAAAAGAGATTTCAGGGACCCGAATCCTCAGACCATATTTTTGGTTCAGCCTATGGAGAGTGACAAGTAAACACCAACCCATTGGCATCAGTTGGGGATAACAGAGATGGGTGATGCGAAAAAACTCAGAAATCAAAGGGGGGAAAAGGAAAGGATAATCCTACGGAAGAGGGGTACTCCGGAAAACAAAACCAATAGGAGGAGTTGTGATCGGCTTTGAGGGTAGGATTAAAACAACGAAATGTAGCTTCTTCAGGGAATGTCTGAGACAGTTGCATTGAGTCGATGTGGTCATCATCGAAGATGCACACATTCTGCTCGGTATATGGTAGTATGTTTTGGTCTAAAAATTCACCGAATTCATATGAAGAATTGGAATTCGACATTTTATCAAACTAGAAAAGAAGAAAAACATAGGATAATGAGCAAAGACTTACTGTAGAAGACGATCAACAGAGATTTATGATTTGAAAGGAAGATACGTGATAATATGAAGAAAAAACTGACACCTACAGTAACCGCTATCCCCATCATAACCATCCGTTTAGTCTTAAAAAAGTTCAATTTAAAATTTGAAATTCAAACTTTTACAGCTGTAAAACACTACCTGTAAAAATTGGGGGCAATTATTATGCGCTAAAAATTTTACCCGGGATATTTCAGGATCAGGGATAAATAGGGATATATAACTAACTAACCATTATCTCTGTATATTCCTAAGGTGGTTTGCGAGATTTCTGGAAGTGACCGATTGGTATATGACTCAGCAAAAATCACGGATTGAGACTCCAACTAACTTATCTTGGAACGTGGCAACAAGGTGAGATTGACGCCATTATTTTGAATAAGTCTCCCACATTTGGAAAGTGCTGAGATATACGCAAATGTCTTTTGAAGGTTGTTGATTGCTTGTTTGTAAATTTATTGAATTTAAACAGAGGCAATTGTTCGATATAGGACACATGAACCACACTGATAATCAAAGAAGCTCAATTGCATTCTTAGCATCGATCGTATTATGCTCTTTCGTTGTACTGTAATCATTTTATTGTTAATAAAACTAGGCAGAGTGACCATTGTCACCTCTAGAGGTTTTTATGCCGGCAATCTAAGGAATTAAGGGCTTTTCCTCGTACAAATCTCGTGTGTAAGTTGTTTATTTGATTGTCATATTATGGAATATCCTTAGGGATCCTTATGGATATTATTATTTTAAACCACGTGCAATCGATATTTTTGATGTTAAAACACAACACCCCACTATTCTAAATCAGTTTTGCTTAGAATTAAGCTTGTTAATTTTTACCCGAAACAATACAGATGAATATATTGACATGGTAGAGCAGGATGACAAGGCACTTGCATCATTAAAAATTGAATTAGGACCATATATAGCTCAAGGTTTCAAGGAATGCATGTCTGCTAAAGAATTATGGGAAGTTTTAACTCAAATGTATGAGGGAAACAATGACAAGAAGGAAAGCCAAAAGGACATGTTAAATCAAAGGTTTAACATGTTCAATCATGTCCTTGAAGAAAGTTTAGAAACACAGCTTTACAGTTTCGTATGCTTGATCACTGAAATGAGGGGACCTGAAATTTTCTTGTCAAATGGTGAAATCAATAAGAAGTTGTTGAATTCACTACCTAGAATTTGGGATATGAATGTTGCGTTGATCAAGAAAACAAAGGACTTGTATAGAATCAGCTTGACTGAACTGATTTCGATCATAAAGTCCAATGCATGGACGATAAGCAGCGTACTTTAAATCATAATAATAGCTAGTGCATTTCTGTCTCAAAGCTCAAATGGATCTATTACAACCAAGTCGTATGCTCCTGCTAGCTCAATAAATGTCTCATCACAAGGATCGAATGATGAACAATCACAAGCGTCTCCTATGGTGGAAGAAAATTTGGCATTATTTATTGCGTTTATGAAGAGTTACAATGCTTTTGTGGTTGGATACTTGAATCAAACAAACATCATTCCAACTGAGCTGGGTCAAATTCATCCTGAAGATGTGGAAGAAATGGATGTTACCTAGCAGATGGCCATGGTAGTGTTTCGAGCCAAAAACTTCATTAGAAAAACCAGAAACAACAAGTGGGCAGATAAAAAAAAGAAATTCGGCTTCAACAAAGCCGATCTCAGGTGCTTCAATTGCCATGAACAAGGTCACTTTGCCAAAGAATGAAAGAAACCTAAGGTGGAGAAAACTAGAGATTCAGCTACTGTATCGTCATCTCGCTTAGAAAATGGCAAAGCTTTGGTGTCTCAAGAATCTGGAGGATACATCTTCTGAGGTACACACTAATCTCTGTTCTCAATTACGCATTGATAAAGTTGAGCATTATCACATTCATAACTCTGAATGAATCGAAGATATACATGATCTTAAAAGATCATAAAGTGATTTGGCAAAAAATGAAAGGATATTTAAAGAAAAGTTTGAAGCACAAATGAAAGACATTTCTCGATTAAAATCAGAGTTAAGTGAAAAGGGATGTCATCTTAGGGATGAAAAAAAATCAAGAGCTTATTGCTGAAATTGAAAATTGAAAAGAAAAATTGAATGATAAAGATTACTTATTTAAGAAGTTTGAGGTATATAGTAACATAGTAATTAGGTTACTAAATAACCAACTGCATGGAAATAGGAGCAAGGGTTTGGTTATAATAAAATGCCTCCAACATATAATGAAAATTATATAGCTTGCCTCATACTGAAGAAGAGATTGAGAAAGAAAAACATCTGAATTATGGTGTTTTTGTTTCACAATCTAAAAATGGTGATGATCATGTCATTGACCATGTGAACTTTTCTAACGATTCTACTTCATGTGTATACAAGATAGATCTCTATAACACAGTGGTGATAGAAGATGTTGATTCTGACTTTGATTCGGATAGTAATGTTGAATTTTCTATTCAAAATGATTTATTAAAACTTTGTGTTGAGTCTTTTAAAAATGAGGATTGTTTAATTTCTGAAAAACTTTGTTTGAATTATAGTCTAAATTTAAATGCAGTTCTGTTTGTTCCAAGTGTTTTAATCTCAAAGATTAAAGATTGTAAGTTAGATGTTGATGTCAATGACGAAACACCATTGAAAACATCCTCACATATAAAACTTGAAGTTAAAAGTGTTGAATCCGGTGATAGATCAATTTGCAACAAACTTTCTAAGTTTGATCAGAAACCAAACAGAAAAATTCAGTCTATTGTGAAAACATTCAGTTATAAGAAAAGACAAACCTTTTCTGTTGTGGTATTCCCAGTCATATTGCTATAAATTGCAAGAATCTACGACACTCTAGTACAACTGTAGCAAATCAGAAGTTTATGACTAGAAATGTGAAAGGCTCTTAATAAAATAAGGTAACTAAACCTGAGACAAGGAATCCCTTTTTCTTCAGGTCAAAACCTTCTGATGGTGAGATTGAGAAAGAAATGGTGATGATCATGTCATTGACCATGTGAACTTTTCTAACGATTCTACTTCATGTGTATACAAGATAGATCTCTATAACACAGTGGTGATAGAAGATGTTGATTCTGACTTTGATTCGGATAGTAATGTTGAATTTTCTATTCAAAATGATTTATTAAAACTTTGTGTTGAGTCTTTTAAAAATGAGGATTGTTTAATTTCTGAAAAACTTTGTTTGAATTATAGTCTAAATTTAAATGCAGTTCTGTTTGTTCCAAGTGTTTTAAACTCAAAGATTAAAGATTGTAAGTTAGATGTTGATGTCAATGACGAAACACCATTGAAAACATCCTCACATATAAAACTTGAAGTTAAAAGTGCTGAATCCGGTGATAGATCAATTTGCAACAAACTTTCTAAGTTTGATCAGAAACCAAACAGAAAAATTCAGTCTATTGTGAAAACATTCAGTTATAAGAAAAGACAAACCTTTTCTGTTGTGGTATTCCCAGTCATATTGCTATAAATTGCAAGAATCTACGACACTCTAGTACAACTGTAGCAAATCAGAAGTTTATGACTAGAAATGTGAAAGGCTCTTAATAAAATAAGGTAACTAAACCTGAGACAAGGAATCCCTTTTTCTTCAGGTCAAAACCTTCTGATGGTGAGATTGAGAAAGAAATGGTGATGATCATGTCATTGACCATGTGAACTTTTCTAACGATTCTACTTCATGTGTATACAAGATAGATCTCTATAACACAGTGGTGATCGAAGATGTTGATTCTGACTTTGATTCGGATAGTAATGTTGAATTTTCTATTCAAAATGATTTATTAAAACTTTGTGTTGAGTCTTTTAAAAATGAGGATTGTTTAATTTCTGAAAAACTTTGTTTGAATTATAGTCTAAATTTAAATGCAGTTCTGTTTGTTCCAAGTGTTTTAAACTCAAAGATTAAAGATTGTAAGTTAGATGTTGATGTCAATGACGAAACACCATTGAAAACATCCTCACATATAAAACTTGAAGTTAAAAGTGCTGAATCCGGTGATAGATCAATTTGCAACAAACTTTCTAAGTTTGATCAGAAACCAAACAGAAAAATTCAGTCTATTGTGAAAACATTCAGTTATAAGAAAAGACAAACCTTTTCTGTTGTGGTATTCCCAGTCATATTGCTATAAATTGCAAGAATCTACGACACTCTAGTACAACTGTAGCAAATCAGAAGTTTATGACTAGAAATGTGAAAGGCTCTTAATAAAATAAGGTAACTAAACCTGAGACAAGGAATCCCTTTTTCTTCAGGTCAAAACCTTCTGATGGTGACCGGAACAAAAACAAAAAACTACGAATCGTTTTCACGATAGTAGATTCAAAATTCAAAGAAGAAATGTCTGTAAGAATAAACAGGGTATGGTGTTAAGGAACCACTTTTGTGAACACTAAAAAATCCTATAAAATCAAAGTTCCTAAACCACTAGTTTCAAAGAAATCTATTTTGTCTACTACTTGTGAAAAACTCAGGTCAAAATATGTATGGGTTCCCAAAACCCATTAAGTATTTATCATGTGCAGGGACAATCAAGTAGGTCTATGTACAAGCAATGGTAAGTGGATATTGGTTGTTCCAGACACATGACGGGAGACATTTTTCAACTGTTTGAAGTGCAAAATATAAGTGGTGGAAATGTTTTCTTTGCAGGAGGAGAAAAAGGCACCATCTCATAAAGGGGAACTGTTACTCACGGTGCTTGTTAGGCGCAAAATATTCCAACTCGGGATATTTCAGGATCCGGGATATTTCAGGATAATGGATATTTTAAGGATATGTATTTTACTAAAAATTATCTATGTTTCTTAACATCTATTGCGAGATTTCAGGAATTGACAGGTTGTCTTATGGCTGGGCCTAATATTACGGAAGCACGCGTCAACTAATTCAATTCAAATGAATAAATCTAAGAGAGATTTGCGCAATCATCTTGAATCAGTCTCCCACGATTGGAAAGTGCCGGAATAATAGGAGCTACCATATGAACGTAGTTAAACGTTCACTTGTATTTTCTTTTGTATAAATACCGAGGCTATTGATCGATATAGGACACTGGTTACTCGAATAACACACACAAAACTCACTGAAGCTTGTTTGGCATTTTAGAATCGATCATATTGCGCTCTTTGTTTGTATCTACTCATTTGATTATTAATAAAACTAGGTAGAGTGACGATTGTCACCTCCCGAGGTTTTTATGCCGGCAATCCTAAGGGATTAAGGGCTTTTCCTCGTATAAATCTCGTGTGTATCGCTATTTTTCTGTTTGATATATTCAGACATCCCCAGGGATATTCGGGGATACCCTGAACATATATTCAGTATACTTAATATATTTGCTTGTAAAAGACAATACCCCACTTTTCTAATTCGGTTTTGCTAAAAGTTAAGCTTGTTAATTTTTACTCAAAACAATTTGGCGCCCACCGTGGGGCAAACTTGTGTTTTTTACAATTAAAACCTTGTTTAAAAGCGTTTTCAAAAGAATTATATCGAAAAATGGCTTCACAACCGAGATCAACTTCTTTACTACCTACTATTTCTGCTGCTACTACTAATATGCTTTCGCAGATTCCTGTTTTCACCAAAAAGCCCGACAATTCTGGAAAAAAGACTACCTTTGTGGCCGAAAGTGTTCCATCGACGAATATGACTACTCCTATACTTTTTTCTAACAATGATATTTTGATTATGTTTCAACAGGTACAGCAGCAAATGATAGATCAACAACGAATGAATCAAAGACTTCTCAGGGAAATGGAAAACTTGAAGGCTGAGAAGAACAAGCAAGTTGAAGTTACGACACCAATAGCTTCGAGGATCCTTCATTTTGGGACATCAGGGATATCCGGGAATCATTCTGGAGACTTTATCCCTGTGCAAACCACAATCAGAACCTCCTCAGGATCCCAAGATCTGGGAATATCTCAGGATAATATCCTTATCCGTAGAACATCACTCCCTACATCATTTACCGATAAAACTTACAATTATTCTGCATTAGATACTACTAATCTTGGTTCATCACAGGAAACAGGAATATCCCCTCAAGTGGCCAAGGAAATCCAAAAACTTCGGGAAGTGATCTCAAGTGTACCGGGAATAGTCAAGCCTATCCCAGAAGTACCAGCAATCACCCACAGGATATCCAAATTCTCTCCACCAATATGTGATGCCGAAATCCCAAAGAGATTCCAAACTCCCACCATGAAGTTGTATGATGGGACCACGGATCCCGAAGAGCATGTAGCCCAATATAGGGAAAGAATCTAGACAAATCCCATTCCCCCACATCTGAATGAAGCTTGCTTATGCAAAGGATTCGGCTCAACTTTGACCGGAGCAGCCTTAAAATGGCTACTCAATGTTCCTCCTTACTCGATTACTTCTTTTGCTCATCTGATTAACTTATTTAATAATCAAATTTCATGTAGCAGAACATTTGAAAGATTAACTAGTGATCTCTACATGATAACACAGGGATAGGATGAGACTCTAAGGAGTTATGTGAACAAGTTTGGCAGAGAATCCTTGGATAACCCCAGTCTTGATATCACTACGGCTGTTCAAGCTTTCAAGATGGGATTACAGAAAAACGCACCTTTTTATGATGATTTGATTATGAATCCTTGTAGGAACATGGACGAGGTCCAGAATCGAGCATTGACGTTCATAAGGTTGGAAGATGATAAAGAGATCCAGTAGAGGATTACTAGAACTCCTCCCAATGACCGTGGCAAAAGGAAGTTCGATTCACCCACCAACAAGTCATTCAAACCTAAGCCATACTACAAGTCTGACAATCACAAGATCAATTATGCGGATGATGAAGATTATCCCAGGATATCTGATTACTGTTTTTCTGTAGATATCCCTGAACTAATATGTGCTATGCAGGATTTAGGTGAAAAGGCCGGATGGCCTCCTAAAGATAACAAGTTTGCTACGAAAGATAAATCCAAACGGTGCGCATTCCATGAAGATTTTGGACATATAACCGAAGATTGCACTACCTTGAGGAAAGAAATAAGCTACTTAGCAAAGGCCATCTCAAGTAACTTCTCTCCAGAAGACATGCTAAAGAGACTAAGATGGAGAATAGAGAAAGTTCCACAAAGACTTCAACAATAACCAAGGATACTGTTGTATCTTTCGAAGAACAGGATCGAGAAAACATCATAGATCCTCATCACGATGGGTTAGTAATTACTTTATATGTTGCTAACCATTATGTACGTAGGGTACTCATTGATGGAGGAAGTTCAGTAAACATTATCCAATCGGAGACACTCAAGAGGATGAATATCCCTGAATCCAAAATAACTACCAAGTCTTTGGTTTTAGATGGATTCAGTGGAGAAGCTAAGGCTACCATTGGAGAAATTAAGTTACCAGTATATATCGAGGGGGTAAACTCTAGGCAACGTTTTTGTTTTATAGATTCATTATCTTGTTATAATATCATATTAGGTAGACCATGGATACACGATATGAAGGCAGTTCCCTCGACATATCATTAATGCGTCAAACTACCTACACGATGGGGAGTTGTGAAGATTGATAGTGATAAGCAGGAAGCTAAGGAGTCCTATTCATCTTCAATGAAAGCAACAACGAAACCGCCATCGACATAGCAATCAAAGAATAACCATGGAAATAATCAGGAGTCCCGGGAAAAAGAAGTAAAAGAAGTACTACTTAATCCTGAGGATCCCGAAACTAAAGTTCTCATAGGAACTGATATTTCCAAGGATGTTGAGGAGAAACTGATTTCTTTCCTGAAATCAAGAATTTCTACCATTGCTTGGAAGCATGAGGATATGACGGGGATATCCTCAGATGTAATCACACATAAGCTAGGAATAGATAGAAGCTACAAACCCATCCTCCAAAAAAGAAGAAAATTTGCTCCTGAAAGAAATGCAATCATCCAAGAAGAAGTGGAAATACTTCTTAAAGCCAAGATGATTAAAGAAGTAAAATTTCCAAGCTGGCTGGCTAATGTAGTTGTGGTTCAAAAGAAGAATGGAAAGTGGAGAGTTTGTGTAGATTACACATATCTGAACAAAGCTTGTCCTAAAGACCCCTTTCCATTACCACCATAGACTCAATGGTAGATGCTACAACAGGCCATGAAATGTTAAACTTCATGGATGCATCGGCGGGATTCCAGCAAATTCAAATGGAGCCTTCGGACCAAGAAGATACTGCTTTCATGACGCCAACAGGGATATATTGCTATACATCAATGCCTTTTGGTTTGAAGAACGCGAGAGCTACATATAAAAGGCTTGTAAACATGATGTTTAAGGATAAGCTGGGGGACACTATGGAAGTATACATTGATGATATGTGTTAGGCGCAAAATATTCCCACTCGGGATATTTCAGGATCCGGGATATTTCGGGATCTGGGATATTTTAAGGATATGTATTCTTACTAACAATTATCTCTGTTGCTTAACATCTATTGCGAGATTTCAGGGAATGATATGTTGCCTCATAGTTGGACCTGATATCACGGAAGCACGCGTCAACCACTTCAATTCGAATGATGAAATCTAATAGAGATTTGCGCAATCAGCTTGACTAAGTCTTCCACGATTGGAAAGTCCCGGAATAGTCGGAACTACCCTATGAACATTGCTAAACGTTCACTTGTATTTTCTTTATATAAATATTGAGGTGATTGATCGATATAGGACACTAGTTACTCGAATAACACACAGAAAACTCACTAAAGCTTGTTTGGCATTCTAGAATCGATCATATTGCTCTCTTTTTATTGTACCTACTTATTTGATTATTAATAAAACTTGGTAGTGTGACGATTGTCACCTCCCAAAGTTTTTATGCCGGCAATCCTAAGGGATTAAGGGCTTTTCCTCGTATAAATCTCGTGTGTATTGCTATTTTTCTGTTTGATATATTCAAATATCCCCAGGGATATTCGGGGATATTTTGGTTATATATTCAGCATATCCGATATATTTGCTTGTAAAACACAATACCCCACTTTTGTAGTTCGGTTTTGCTAAAAGTTAATCTTATTAATTTTTACCTGTAACAATTTGGCGCCCACCGTGGGGCAAACTTGTGTTTTTTATAATTAAAACCTTGTTTAAAGGCATTTTAAAAAAGAATTATATCAAAAAATGGCTTCACAACCGAGATCAACTTCTTCATTACCTACAATTTCTGCTGCTACTACTAATGCACCTTCGCAGATTCCTGTTTTCATGAAGAAACCAGACAATTCTGGGAAAAAGACCACATTTGTTGCTGATAGTACTCCATCAACAAAGATGACCACTTCAACTCGCGTACTTATTTCTAATAATAATATTTTGAGTATGTTTGAACAGGTACAGCAACAAATGATGGATCAACAACGAATGAATCAAAGACTTCTTAGGGAAATGGAAAACTTGAAGGCTGAGAAGAATAAGCAAGTTGAAGTTACTACACCGATAACTCCGAGTATCCTTGATTTTGGGACATCAGGGATATCCGGGAATCATTCTGGAGACTTTTTCCATATGCAAACCACTATCGGTACCTCCTCAGGATCCCTAGATCTGGGAATATCTCGGGATAATATCGTTATCCCTAGAACATCACTCCCTACACCATTTACTGGTAACACTTATAATTATTCTCCCTTAGACACTACTAACCTTGGTTCGTCACAGGAGACAGGAATATCTCCTCATGTAGCCAAGGAAACCCAGAAACTTCAGGATATGATCTCAAGGGTACTAGGAATAGTTAAGCATATCTCGGAAGTACCAGCAATCACCCACAGGATATCCAGATTCGCTCCACCGACATGTGATGCTGAAATCCCAAAGAGATTCCAAACTCCCACCATGAAGTTATATGATGGAACCACGGATCCCGAAGAGCATGTAGCCCAATATAGGGAAAGAATGGTGACAAATCCTATTCCCCCACACCTGAAAGAAGCTTGCTTATGCAAAGAATTCGGCTCAACTTTCACAGGAGCAACCTTAAAATGGCTACTTAATGTTCCTCCTTACTCGATCACTTCTTTTGTTCATTTGATTAACTTATTTAATAATCAATTTTCATGTAGCAAGACATTTGAAAGAATAACTAGTGATCTCTACAGGATAATACAGGGATCAGATGAAACTCTGAGAAGCTATGTCAACAAATTTGGCAGAGAATCCTTAGATATCCCTAATCTCGATATCACCACGGCTGTTCAAGCTTTCAAGATAAGATTACGGAAAAACTCACCTTTTTATGATGATTTGGTTATGAATCCTTTCAGGAATATGGACGAGGTCCAGAATCGTGCACTGAGGTTCATAAGATTAGAAGATGATAAAGAAATCCAGAAGTGGATCACTACGACTCCTCCTAATGACCAAGGCGAAAGGAAGTTCAATTCACCCACCAACAAGTCATTCAAACCCAAGCCATACTACAAGTCTGACAACCACAAGATCAATTCTGTGGATGAAGACGACGATGATGAAGACTATCCCAGGATATTTGATTACTGTTTTTCTGTAGATATCCCTAAACTAATGTCTGCCATGCAGGATTTAGGTGAAAAGGCTAGATGGCCTCCTATGGACAACAAGTTTGCTATGAAAGATAAATCCAAATGGTGTGCATTCCATGAAGATTTTGGACATATAACTGAAGACTGCATTGCCTTGAGGAAAGAAATAAGCTACTTACTTAGCAAAGGCCATCTCAAGGAACTGCTTGGTTATGAGGCCCCGATCCCGGGCGACCCCACAGAGGTTGGTTTCGTCATGACACATAGCTCTTAAACTAAAAACTTTCTTAATCATGCAGCGGATTGTAAACATAGTTTGATAAACAGAAATCAAGAAAGTGTCTGTATCAAAAACATATCGAATTGCCAGAACCAACGGATAGTCTGAGTTGATGCCCGAGCTCCATGCCTTCTCTTATCATAACTTTAACCTGACATACATGCTAAATCAAGTCAGCTTACGCTGGTGAGTTCTAGTTTTCATAAAACATCGTAAACATTTTGTTAAGTTAGAACATGATTAACATAAAAACATCATTTCGTTCACATAACCCAAAACGTTGTCACATAAACACCATAATCATCCTCCTCATACAACCATTATAACAGTGGGCTTATGCCGGCACAAGGCTCCATAACCGTTGATCTGACCCGCCGAAGCGTTCTGCAGATCCATACTTACCCAGTAACAAGTACTGGAGCAACCATACTTACCCCATATGAATATGGAAGCAAGGTCATAGTTACCCCGTAACGAGTACGGGAGCAACCATACTTACCCAGTAACAAGTACTGGAGCAACCATACTTACCCCGTAACGAGTACGGGAGCAACCATACTTACCCTGTAACAAGTACTGGAGCAACCATACATACCCCATATGAATATGGGAGCAACCATCGTAACATGATACCTTAGCACCATATCATCATTCAGCATAACATAGTAACCTTATCCTTATAACATAGGATTTCTCATAACAGGCTATGCTAGTATCATATCATCATAACATCCTGGCATCATACACATGTCATGCTAGCAGCACATCATCATATCACTCATCATGGCATCATAAACACGTTATGCTAGCATATATTCGTCATAGCATCATACTTTCATCATAGCCTGCCTAGGATTTCATTATAACATAACATCTGTAATTATCGTCATAGCATGTTATCATTCAGTTTATCATCATAACATACTAACATGCATTCTTCATACTTAGCATACTTTCATGCATAATTCATGCTAACACATAAACATGCACACATCGTCAGGGCATATCATCATTCATTCATCATCATCATAAGCACATAACATCATAGACATAACAATAAGCATGTATGCCAGCCCAAAACATTAAACATAAAATAGGGCGTCTAGAACTCACCTGATAGTAGACTCCTATTATCCTTAGCCGAACTCCTTAGCTAGGGCCTTAAGGACCTACATTAGTATATCGTCTCATCACATATCAGTCTTAGACTTAGGATATATTCCGAGTCCTCATAATTAACTAGTTCCCTCTTAAGGAATCCAAGTCCTCGAAGCTTAGCTAACTATTCGAAACCCTTGGAATGCATTAAGTTCCCATGTACACGAAATCCCATAGTTCACGAAATAGCTGGTACTCGAAACCATCATCTGTATTCGAATTAACCAGTGTATTCGAAATAGCCTGTGTATTCGAAATAACCAGTGTACTCGAAATATTCTGTGTATTCGAAATACCCTTTCGTTTTTCGAAATAGTCTTTGTACTCGAAATGGCCTTGTACTCGAAATTCTAATTATGATTTTGAGTACCCTTTGTGCAGGGTTTCGTGTACTCATCACTTTCGTCATTAAACATCTCAGATTTTAATCTAAGGCTTTGGAGAGCTAGTTCTAGGTTCCTTAGGGTGTTACATACATATTGGAACTTCAAAGTCCCGAACTTTATGCATAAAGGTGTGAGCTTTATGCATAAGTTCCCTTTTGTATGTCCATCCTAACTTTTGTACAAAAATCCTAAGTTTTCAGTTTGGATCACTTACTTGAAGGTAGATGAGCACTCCTGCAGATCCTCATGCGTTTCCTCTTCCGTTTGGTCGATTAAAAGCTCGATCCTTGGAGCTCCGGGACTCTACTTCGTGTACTCGGGAGAATGTGCTTCCAGCCAAAGGTTCGCACCATTCCCTAGGCACCGGTATTTATAGGGAGGGTCCCTGTATTCGAAAACTCATGTACACGAAATCTGGTGTACTCGAAATCTCCCCCATTTCGAGTACACGATCTCTAAGCCCCGCTTTGGTTATTTTTCGTCTATTTTCCTTCAAGATTATTATTCGTTACCCATTTGTATGTTTAAGTGACTTGTATTAGAAAATTTTGGGATGTTACAAGTCTCCCCTCCTTACAATAGGTTTCGTCACGAAACCTGCCTCGTTACACATCGAACAAACGAGGATACAGCCTCCTCATTTCATCTTCCGTTTCCCATGTCGTGTCTGAACCCTTCCGATGCTTCCACTGAACTCTGACTTGACGAACCGTTTTATTCAGTAGCTGCTTTTCCTTTGTATCCACGATCGCGACTGGTTCTTCGATATAGTTCAGTCGGTCATCTACCTCAATGTTGTCCAAAGGAACATGTGCTTGCTCGTCTGCCAGACACTTCCTAAGGTGTGACACATGGAAGGTAGGACGAATCCCGTTCAACAACACTCGATCGCCAACATCAAACTCGATCGGTCTTCGGCGCTTGTCAGCGTAAGACTTTTGGCAATCTTGTGCAGCTTTCATACGTGCTTTTATCACCCGTAACTTTTCTGCCATATCAATTACTGCAGCTTTATTTCCCATCTCTTTTTGTCCAACTTCTCCCCAGCATACCGGGGTTCTACATCGTCTTCCGTACAACGCCTCGTATGGGGGCATTCCGATACTAGAGTGATAGTTGTTATTGTAGGAAAACTCCACCAATGGCAAGTGATCATCCCAGCTTCCTCCAAAATCGATAATGCACGCCCTCAGCATATCCTCCAACGTTTGAATAGTCCTTTCCGACTGTCCATCCGTTTGGGGGTGATAGGCGGTACTGATGTTCAGTCTCGTTCCCATACCATCGTGAAACTGCTTCCAGAATACGGAAGTAAACCTCGTATCCCGATTGGACACAATGGAGATAGGAACTCCATATCGAGTCACAATCTCTTTTACGAACAATTCAGACAACCTTTCGGACGTATACGTTTCCCTGATAGGAAGAAAGTGTGCACACCTTGTCAATCGGTCCACAATCACCCAAATGGTATCATGTCGTTTAGTTGTCCTCGGTAGCTTGGTGATGAAATCCATGGTGATGTGTTCCCACTTCCATTCCGGTACCTCAAGAGGTTGCACATATCCGTACGGCTTCTAATGTTCAGCCTTCACTTGCGCACAAGTAAGGCACCTGTTCACATACTGCATCATATTAAACTTCATGCCCTGCCACCAATAATCCTGTCGAAGATCGTGATACATCTTCGTCGCACCGTGGTGCACTGAATAACGTGACTTGTGGGCTTCATCTAAAATTCTCGCTTGAATGTCCCCATTTCTGGGCACCCACATCCGACTGAATGGTATCTTTATCCCATGGTCGTTGTCTTCCAAGTTCTTCACTTGTTCGAAGACACGTTGAAAACCCACATTCTCTTCTTTCAATCCCTCCTGTTGCGCCTGCTTGAGCTCATTCAGAAAGTCTGGCGTTATCACAAAACTATACGATTTTACTCGTATGGATGGATGATTAGTCTTGCGCTCAGAGCATCCGCCACCACATTGGCCTTTCCGGGTGATATAGAATATCACAATCATAATCCTTTAGCAGCTCAAGCCATCGCCTCTGTCTCATGTTCAAATCCTTTTGCTCGAAGAAGTACTTCAAGCTCTTGTGGTCGGTATAGATGGTACTCCTTACTCCATACAAGTAGTGCCTCCATATTTTCAATGCAAACACCACTGCAGCGAGTTCAAGATCGTGGGTTGGGTAGTTAGCCTCATGAATCTTTACCTGGCGCGAAGCATAAGCTATCACCCTTCCCCTTTGCATCAGTACGCATCCCAACCCTTGTCGTGACGCATCGGCATACACAACAAGATCATCATTTCCATCCGGCAGTGCTAGAACAGGAGATTGGGTAAGTTTCTCCTTTAGCACTGAAAACGCTAGTTCTTGGTTTGGACCCCATTCGTACTTTACGTCTTTCTTCGTGAGCTTTGTCAGTTGCGTCGCTATCTTGGAGAAGTCCTGAATAAATCTCCGATAATAGCCAGCCAAACCAAGAAAACGGCGTACTTCTGTCGGTGACTTCGGAGGACTCCATTTCATAATCGTTTCAACTTTTGCTGGATCTACCATAATGCCTTCTGGGTTCACCACGTGCCCCAAAAACTGTACCTCTCGTAACCAAAAAGCGCATTTGGAGAATTTAGCATAAACTTACTCAGGATCTCCAATACCTCACGTATGTGGCAAGCATGGTCTCCCTCGTTCTTTGAATAAATCTAAATATCATCAATAAACACTATCACCGATCGGTCCAGCGTCGGTCGACATACTCTGTTCATCAAATCCATAAATGTTGCGGGAGCATTCGTCAATCCAAACGACATAACGAGAAACTCGTAATGTCCATAACGCGTACGGAAAGCGGTCTTTGGAATATCCTGCTCTCAAACTTTCAACTGATGGTAACCGGATCGGAGATCTATCTTTGAGAACCAGCTTCCACATTGCAATTGATCGAACAAGTCATCAATTCTAGGTAGAGGATACCTGTTCTTTACGGTCAACTTATTCAGTTCCCTGTAATCGATACACATACGCATACTTCCATCTTTCTTCTTAACGAACAGCACCGGTGCCCCCCACGGAGAGACACTCGGTCATATAAAACCCTTATCAAGGAGTTATTGTAGCTGGGTCATCATTTCCTTCATCTCGGTTGGAGCTAAAAGGTAAGGTGTTTTGGCAACGGGCTGTGCCCCCGGCACTAAGTCAATCTAGAACTCAATTTCCCGTTCGGGTGGTAATCTAGGCAATTCCTCAGGGAATACATCGGGGAAATTACACACCACGGGAACATCATCAATCATCCTCATATCCATACGTTCCTCCATCACGTAGGCCAAGTAGGCTACACACCCTCGCCTCATCATAACATCAGCCTTGATCATCGAAATGATCTTAGGCGCATACATCGCTTTATCACCATAAACCGTCACGGAGCTCCCATCCATTGCACGTAAACATATCATCTTTCGTCGACATATAATGTTAGCCTCATATTTGGCTAACCAGTCCATACCCAAAACCACATCGAATCCTCCTAAGGTAATAAGAAACAATCGGACAGGGAACCTATGACCTTCTATCTCAACATAAGAGTCATCTATAGCCTCAGTCACCCTGGTCATCTTACCAATAGCCGTCTCTAAATCAAATACTCGATCTATCTTCTTAACCTTTCCAGATAACCCATCACAGAAAGTAGAGGATATAAAACTCATACTGGCACCAGAATCAAAAAATACAGAAGCAGGAATATTGTTGATAGAAAAGGTACCTGTGACCACATCAGGGTCCTCAATCGCATCATCCTTCGTCATTGTAAAGGCTCGTGCTTTAGCCTTCTGCTTCTCCTTTTCCTTCTCCTCTTTCTTACCCGAGCCCAAAGCATCGGCCCGTGGTAACTTGCAATCCTTGGATAGATGTCCTATCCCACTGCAGTTGAAGCATTGAGTAGCATCCGGGCAATTGCTAGAAAAGTGCCCCGTCTTTCCACACCTGAAACATAAATTAGTGCCCACCATGCACTGTCCCGTGTGGCTTTTCCCACACTTGTTGCATCGGCCCATCTCCTCTCGCTTCACTTTCTTGCTTGCGAACTTTCGTTGGTATGTTCGACCTCTCTTAGTCCCAAAGGACTCTTTCCCCTTTATTTCTTCTTTGGCTGGATCGGCCGACATAACATCGTCCCAAACTATTCCACTGAGCTCCACGGTGGAATCATAAGTCTTGGGAGCATTCGCCTTTCACATGAATCTGAACCTTGGGAGGCAAACCCCCCATGTACAACTTCACCCTGCGTTCCACGGTAGAAACCAAGTGAGGAACAAGTCTAGACATCTCATTATACCTCGACGTATACTGCCGGTGGTTCAGACTCCCAGCTTTCAGTACCAGAAACTCCCTTTCAACCTTATCGAGTTCATTCTTGGGACAGAACTGTTTAGTAACTTGTTCCTTGAGATCGTCCCAAGTCATCTTCTCTACATCAGCTGTAGCTTTGGACTGCTTAATGGTGTTCCACCAGTGAAGTGCCTCCTCGACAAAAGAGTGAGCTGCGAACTTAACAGCTTGGTTGACTCAGCATTCACTGATGGAGATAACATCCTCCATAGCAGATATCCAGTGGCAAGTTGCCACAACATCCTTCTTACCTTCGAAGGTCGGTGGGTTACATCCCTTGAAGGACTTGTAGTCACAGCCCTTCAGTTTCCCAGTCATAGAGTCGTCGCTCTTAGTCCCGATGATCACCACCTCATCTTCTTTGGTGCTCTCCTTAGTTCCCTCAGACTTGTCTTTCAGAGCATCCTTCAGTGCCTTAGCAATCATTGCCGGCATCTTTTCATCCATGATCTTGCAGACCTCATCAGAAATAGCCTTTACTACAATAGGCTCTAGTGTGAACTCCTCTTCATTTTCCGATGGCTCACTGTGCTCATCTGCTCCTTTATTGACAGGTTTCTCCGCCTCGACATGTGGCTCCCCTGTTCCCTGTGGTTGTTTTCGCGGTCTACCCTTTCGTCCAGCCATCTAGAATTTCTACATAATGCAACAATTGATGAGTTAGTACAGGAATCAGTTTAGCACAGAATAAGCTTTGTAAATCGTTAATGACGCTGATCAGGTGTTATTAACCATTTACCCAACTCATAGGCTCTAAACTTTTCCCATCCCATCTCCTCATCCTGTATGACATCTAACTACCTTTCTATCCTTACATCTACTTCTTAACTCGTACATACGCATTCGACTCGTGGCATCCGTTCATCCGTGGTTGGCAATCCACATCACCTAATCCCATTCTCAGTTTAAGTCTTAGCATTTGGGATGCTAAGATCTCTCAAACTCTGGCTCTGATACCAACTTGTGAGGCCTCGATCCCGGCGACCCCACAGAAGTTGGTTTCGTCATGACACATACCTCTTAAACTAAAAACTTTCATAATCATGCAGCGGAAACGTAAACATAGTTTGATAAACAGAAATCAAGAAAGTGCATGTATCAGAAACATATCGAATTGCCAGAACCAACGGATCGTCTGAGTTGATGCCCGAGCTCCATGCCTTCTCTTATCATAACTTTAACCTGACATACATGCTAAATCAAGTCAGCTTACGCTGGTGAGTTCTAGTTTTCATAAAACATCTTAAACATTTTGTTAAGTTAGAACATGATTAACATAAAAACATCATTTCGTTCACATAACCCAAAACATTGTCACATAAACACCATAATCATCCTCATCATACAACCACTATAACAGTGGGCTTATGCCGGCACAAGCCTCCATAACCGTTGATCTGACCCGCCGAAGCGTTCTGCAGATCCATACTTAGCCAGTAACAAGTACTGGAGCAACCATACTTACCCCATATGAATATGGGAGCAAGGTCATAGTTACCCCGTAACGAGTACGGGAGCAACCATACTTACCCAGTAACAAGTACTGGAGCAACCATACTTACCCCATATGAATATGGGAGCAACGTAATACTTACCCCGTAACAAGTACGGGAGCAACCATACTTACCCTGTAACAAGTACTGGAGCAACCATACTTACCCCATATGAATATGGGAGCAACCATCGTAACATAATACCTTAGCACCATATCATCATTCAGCATAACATAGTAACATTATCCTTATAACATAGGATTTCTCATAACAGGCTATGCTAGTATCATATCATCATAACATCCTGGCATCATACACATGTCATGCTAGCAGCACATCATCATATCACTCATCATGGCATCATAAACACGTTATGCTAGCATATATTCGTCATAGCATCATACTTTCATCATAGCCTGCCTAGGATTTCATTATAACATAACATCTGTAATTATCGTCATAGCATGTTATCATTCATTTTATCATCATAACATACTAACATGCATTCATCATACTTAGCATACTTTCATGCATAATTCATGCTAACACATAAACATGCACACATCGTCAGGGCATATCATCATTCATTCATCATCATCATAAGCACATAACATCATAGACATAACAATAAGCATGTATGCCAGCCCAAAAGATTAAACATAAAATAGGGCGTCTAGAACTCACCTGATAGTAGACTCCTGTTATCCTTAGCCGAACTCCTTAGCTAGGGCCTTAAAGACCTACATTAGTATATCGTCTCATCACATATCATTCTTAGACTTAGGATATATTCCAAGTCCTCATAATTAACTAGTTCCCTCTTAAGGAATCCAAGTCCTCGAAGCTTAGCTAAGTATTCGAAACCCTTGGAATGCATTAAGTTCCCATGTACACGAAATCCCATAGTTCATGAAATAGCTGGTACTCGAAACCATCATATGTATTCGAATTAACCAGTTTATTCGAAATAGCCTGTGTATTTAAATATCCAGTGTACTCGAAATATTTTGTGTATTCGAAATACCCTTTCGTTGTTTGAAATAGTCTTTGTACTCGAAATGGCCTTGTACTCGAAATTCTAGTTATGATTTCGAGTACCCTTTGTGCAGGGTTTCGTGTACTCATCACTTTCGTCAGTAAACATCTCAGAATTTCATCTAAGGCTTTGGGGAGCTAGTTCTAGGTTCCTTAGGGTGTTACATACATACTGGAACCTCAAAGTCCCGAACTTTATGCATAAAGGTGTGAGCTTTATGCATAAGTTCCCTTTTGTATGTCCATCCTAACTTTTGTACAAAAATCCTAACTTTTCAGTTTTGGATCACTTACTTGAAGGTAGATGAGCACTCCTGTAGATCCTCGTGCGTTTCCTCTTCCGTTTGGTCGTTTAAAAGCTCGATCCTTGAAGTTCCGTGACTCTACTTCGTGTACTCGGGAGAATGTGCTTCCAGCCAAAGGTTCGCACCATTCCCTAGGCACCGGTATTTATAGGGAGGGTCCCTGTATTCGAAAACTCATGTACACGAAATCTGGTGTACTCGAAATCTTCCCCATTTCGAGTACACGATCTCTAAGCCCCGCTTTGGTTATTTTTCGTCTATTTTCCTTCAAGATTATTATTCGTTACCCATTTGTACGTTTAGGTGACTTGTATTAGAAAATTTTGGGATGTTACATTGGTAAAATGAAAGAAAGAAGACAGGATCCTGACGGATTCCCAAAAAGAGCTGCATCCCCACCAAAGGATGCCAAGGTAATATACTTTATCTCTGGTGGATCTGACATATGTGGTACTTCTTATTCTGCAGCCAGAAGACATGCTAAAGAGGCTAAGATGGAGAATGGAGAAAGACCCACAAAGACTTCAACAATAACCAAGGATACGGTTATATCTTTCAAAGAACAGGATCGAGAAAACATCATAGATCCGCATCACGATGGGTTAGTAATTACTTTATATGTAGCTAACCAATATGTGCGCAGGATACTCATTGATGGAGGAAGTTCAGTAAACATTATCTAATTAGAGACACTCAAGAGGATGAATATCCCTGAATCCGAAATAACTACGAAGTCTTTAGTTTTGGTTGGATTCAGTGGATAAGCTAAGGCTACTGTTGGAGAAATTAAGTTACCAGTGTATATCGAGGGGTAAACTCTATGCAACGTTTTTGTATTATAGATTCATTATCTTGTTATAATATCATATTAGGTAGACCATGGATACACGATATGAAGGCGGTTCCCTCCACATATCATCAATGCGTCAAACTACCTACACCATGGGGAGTTGTGAGGATCGATAGCGACCAACAGGAAGCCAAGGAATGTTATTCGTCCTTGATGAAAGCGACGACGAAATCAACCTCAACATAGCAATCATAGAGCAACCTTGGGGATAATCAGGAATCCTGGGAAAAAGAAGTAAAGGAGATACTACTTAATCTGAGGATCCCGAAATCAAAGTTCTCATAGGAACTGATATCCCCAAGGATATTGAGGAGAAATTGATCTCTTTCCTGAAATCAAGAATTCCCACCTTTGCTTGGAAGCATGAGGGTATGACGGGGATATCCTCAGATGTAATCACACATAAGCTAGGAATAGATAGAAGCTACAAACCCATCCACCAAAAAAGAAGAAAATTTGCTCCTGAAAGGAATGTAATCATCCAAGAAGAAGTGGAAAAACTTCTTAAAGCTAAGATGATTTGAGAAGTGAAATTTCCAAGGTGGCTGGCTAATGTAGTTGTGGTTCAAAAGAAGAATGGAAAGTGGAGAGTTTGTGTAGATTACACAGATCTAAACAAAGCTTGTCCCAAAGACCCCTTTCCATCACCACATATAGATTCAATGGTAGATGCTACAGCAGGCCATGAAATGTTAACCTTCATGGATGCATCGGCGGGATTCCAGCAAATTCAAATGGAGCCTTCGGACCAAGAAGATACTGCTTTCATGACGCCAACAGGGATATATTGCTATACAGCAATGCCGTTTGGCTTGAAGAACGCCGGAGCTACTTATCAACGGCTTGTCAATATGATGTTTAAGGATAAGCTAGGGGACACTATGGAAGTATACATTGATGATATGGTAGTCAAATCTAAGATTACCAAAGATCATCTTTGGGATCTCAAAGAATCATTCGATATCCTGGATCGATACAGTATGAAACTTAACCCTTCTGAGTGTCATTTTGGAGTAAGATCAGGAAAATTCTTGGGATATATGGTTAGTCCAGAACAAATCCAACAAACGTAAAAGAAGTATAAAGGTTAACAGGAAGAATAGCCGCTCTTAATAGGTTCATCTCAATATCTTCTGAAAAATTCAAAGCATTATATGATATCCTTAAAAAGAACAAGAAGTTTCAATGGGATGAGTAGCATGAGAAAGCACTACAGGATTTGAAAGTGTACTTATCCTCAGCACCATTGCTCATGAAACCAGAAGATGGTGAACCACTATCACTGTACTTAGCAGTATCCCGAACTACTGTAAGTGTTGTGTTAGTTAAAGATTACCAAGGATCACAACACCCAGTATACTATGTAAGTAAAACCCTATTAGATGCTGAAACTAGGTACTCCCACCTAGAAACAAATTACCCAATTAAGTCGGTGTTAAGAAAACCTGAGTTATCAGGAAGAATGGCCAAGTGGTCAGTAAAACTTAGCACTTACGATTTAATCTAAGAACCAAGGACAGCAATAAAGTCTCAAGCACTAGCAGACTTTGTGGCAGATTTTAGTAGTGATATTCAACCAGAAGCAGATTCAGAAGTTAAACTCCTGGATGAGGATACCGGTGAATGGACCCTACACACTGATGGAGCCTCGAATGTAAGAGGGACAGGTTTAGGGATAATACTAAAATCGCCACAGGGGGACATAATACCCCAATCTATTAGTTGTGAGTTCCAAGAAACTAATAATGAAGCTGAATATGAAGCTCTGATAGCGGGACTCCAATTAGCTAGGGATATGAACATAAGAAATCTCCATGTATTTGTTGATTCCTTACTAATAGCAATCCAATTTAATGGTTCCTATATGGTTAAAGGAGATAAGTTAGCAAAATACTTATAGATAGTTAAAGAAATAGTAGGATATTTCTACACTTTTGATATCACACAGGTTCCTAGAGAAGAGAATGATGAAGCAGATGCATTAGCAAACCTCGCGTCATCTCTGAAAATTTGTGATGATATCAATATTCCTATCCTACATATCCTACATCTAGCCATAGATAGAAAGTTCTAATGAAATCATTAAACCATAGAGCCTTCAAAATCAGATGGAGAAACAAACCATAGAGCCTTCAAAATCAGATTATCTAGATGCATAATCATTAGGGATATTCTATACAGGAAATCGGTAGCTGGTCCATACTTAAAATGCTTAGAAAAACCAGAGACCATAGAAGTGATGAAGGATATCCACGAAGGAGATTGTGGAAATCACACTGGGGGCAGAGCATTGCTTTCGAAAATCCTTAGAACAGGATATTTCTAGCCTACTATGAGAAAAGATGCAATGACCTATTCCCAAAGATGTGATGCTTGTCAAATACACATCAATTTCCTTCACCAACCAGCTGAACCTTTATATCCAATAGTCTCATCATGGACATTCATGAAATAGGGAATGGATATAGTAGGAAAACTACCAAAAGCACTAGGAGGAAAAGTATTCATGCTTGCCATGACCGATTACTTCTCTAAATGGATTGAAGTTGAAGCCTTTGTACAGGTTAGAGAAAAGGAAGTAATATCTTTCATAAAATGAAATATCCTGACCAGATTCGGGATACCTGCTAAGATTACTTGCGACAATGGATCTCAATTCATTGGAAAAAGAACCACCAATTTTGGGAAGCATGGGGGATAAAAATGATTACTTCCACACCTGTACATCCTCAGGCTAATGGCCAAGCAGAATCAAGCAATAAGATAATCATAAACAATCTCAAAAAGAAGTTGGGATCTAAGAAAGGAAAATGGGCTAAAGAACTTCCATTTCTCCTATGGGCAGATAGAACAACTACAAAAAATGCGACTAGTCAAACCCTATTCTCATTAGTATTTGGCTCAGAAGCTGTACTCCCAACTGAGATGATTATCCCTACTGCAAGAACAAGTTTACAGACTATAGAAGCTAATAACTAAGTATTATCTCAGGATATAGACACTGTTGACGAATCCAGGGATATTGCGAAGATTAGAATGGCTTCATATCAGTTAAAGATAGCTAAATCTTACAATAAAAACATAACGATTAGAAGATTCCTAGTAGGAGATTTAGTTTTAAGAAAAGCATTCTAGAATCCTACTAACCCAGCAGATGGAAAGCTTGCCCCAAAATGGGAAGGGCCCTATAAAATTGACTCTGAAGCTGGAAAGGGGGCATATAGATTAGTTACTATGAACGGTGAACCTATCCCAAGGGCATGGAATGCCATTCATCTTAAAATCTATTTTATTTAACATCCTCATAATTATCTTATAAATATGCTCATATTCTTTAAATATCCCTACATTTATATCCTGATACTAACTCGAGCATTGGAGAGGCTTAGGGATCCCTAATGCCTACCTTTGCAAAAATATTTTATGTTTTTGCAGGAATAGGTCGAGAAGATACGAGGCTAAATGTCTCAGCCCAAGTTTTGACCTGAAATCAAAACTTGATGAAGACCTCGCACTGAATTATGTTTAGTTGCAAAGTTTTGACATGAAATCTAAACTCAAGAGACCTTGGTCTCTCATGAAGACTTAGGGTTCATACCCTCGCCACTAGCGCACGTATATCCTGCTATAATCCAAGATAATGGGACCAGTACACGCATGAGTGGCAGACAATTTTATTATCGTGGGTTATAACTATGGATCCTCCGTAATATCTTGGTATAGTTGGAGATTTTGGGACCAGTACACGCATGAGTGGCTGACAATTTCATTTTCAAAGACTATAACCAGGGATCCACCGAATTCCGGCCTAGTCGCCAGTATCCCGGCCTTAGTCGCCAGCATTCCGGCCTTAGTCGCCAGTAACTTTCGGCCTTGTCGCTAGTATGATCGGCCTTGTCGCCAGTATGATCGGCCTTGTCGCCAGTATAATCGGCCATGTCGCCAGTATTCCTAAGTATAAAATACTTGTTGCAGAAAATACTTTGAAAAAAGTTTACAGAATATTTACCACCCCGTATAATTAAGGAAAAATTATAAACTGCAATGGGAATAATCTAATCAAACACATTCTTAAGACACAAGCAAACATAATCTCCTAAAGCATTCATTAAGATTAACAAAATAAAATCAGTATATCGGGCTCCGCCATGAAAACACATGGTCCCTCCACCCAATATACTTAAAATGTCAAAACAAAAGAAACAACGAAATTTTAGGCTTCGCCATGTAAACACATGGTCCCTCCACCTAAAATCCCATAAATTGTCTGCCCATCCAGGGACTTAACATCAGGATATTGTTTAAAAACCTACATGTCATCATAACAAGATACACAAACATAATGGGCTCAGACCTTATCAACTCTATCTTCATCGCCCATCACCGCACCTCCTTCACCTCCATCAGCTCCAGCATCTTCACCTCCTGCTACCTTACTGGTCTCCACCACGCTCGCCGTCTTCGCCGCCGCATCAGAAGTCTCCGCCATATCCCCTCTCAATTTAGCCAAAACCTTAACCCAGTCCGCAAGGTCCTTGTCCCACAAGTCCGAGCCCTCTTGTTTTGACTTTTCTGCCATTTGAGTTTTTGCTTTAAAGATGGCAACGACAGCAGACTTCTTGGTTCCTTCGATGATCTCCTTCACCTTCAGCTTATGGGCAGCGTCATTATCCTTGGCCAGCTTTTTGAACTTCAGAGCCTCCTTCTCATAGTGACCAGCCTTGGCAACAGCGATCTTCCTCTAATCTTCAACATCTTCGATTTGCTTCTCAAAGGCCTCCTTGTCACCGGAAATCTTCAGGATAGACTACAAAATAAGGATATTCTAAGGATATGATTACGCCAGAATAAATAAATTAAGATAGTAATTGTTAGGCGCCAAAATATTCCTACTCGGGATATTTCAGGATCCGGGATATTTCGGGATCACGGATATTTTAGGGATATGGATATTACTAACAATTATTTCTGTTGTTTAACGTTTATTGCGAGATTTCAGGAACTAGTATGTTGAATATTAACTGGTCCTATTATTAAGGAAGCATGTGACAAATAGCTTTGACTACAATGAAGAATTTGGGAAATGGGTGATTTGAAGAAGTCGTCCATGATGGAAACGTGCCGAAATAATAGGAACTACCTTGTGAACGTTGTTAAACGTCTTTTATAGATTTGAAGTATAAATATTGAGGCAATGAATCGATATAGGACACTGATCATTGGAAAAACACACAACATTCACTGATTTTACATCGATTACATTGTGCTCTTCGTATTGTATTATCTCAATTTGATTATTAATAAAACTAGGTAGAGTGACATTTGTCACCTCCCGAGGTTTTTATGCCGGCAATCCTAAGGGATTAAGGGCTTTTCCTCGTATAAATCTCGTTTGTATTGTTATTTTTCTGTTTGATATATTCAAATATCCTCAGGGATATTCGGGGATATCCTGAATATATATTCAGCATATTCAATTACCTCACTTTTCTAATTCGGTTTTGCTAAAAGTTAAGCTTGTTAATTTTTACCCGAAACAATTTGGCGCCCACCGTGGGGCAAACTTGTGTTTTTTACAATTAAAACCTTGTTTAAAGGCATTTTCAAGAAGAATATATCAAAAATGACTTCACAACCGAGATCAACTTCTTCATTACCTATTACATCTGCTACTCCTACTAATGTTTCTTCGCAGATTCCTGTTTTCACAAAGAAACTAGATAATGCTGGAAAAAAGACTACATTTGTTGCTACTAGTACTCCATCTACAAAGATGACCACTTCTACTCCTGTACTTATCTCTAACAATGATATTCTGAGTATGTTTCAGCAGGTACAAGAACAGATGATGGATCAACAGCGAATGAATCAAAGACTTCTCAGAGAAATGGAGAACTTGAAGGCTGAAAAGAACAAACAGCCAGAAGCTACTACTCCAATAGCTCCAAGGATCCTTGATTTTGGAACGTCAGGGATATCCGGAAACCACTCTGGAGACTTTATCCCTATGCAGACCAGGATCGGAACTTCTTCAGGATCCCAAAACCTGGGGATATCTCGGGATGATATCCCTATCCCTGGAACATCACTCCCTACGCCATATACCGGTAACACTTATAATTTCTCTCCATTTGAAACTACTAACCTTGAATCTTCGCAGGATTCAGGAATATCTTCTCAAGTGGCCAAGGAGATCCAGAAACTTCGGGATATGATCTCAACTGTACCAGGAATAGTCAAGCCTATCCTGGAAGTACCAGCAACCACTCACATGATATCCATATTTGCTCCACCTATATGTGATGCTGAAATCCCGAAAAGATTTCAAACTCCTACCATGAAACTATACGATGGAACTACTGATCCAGAAGAACATGTAGCCCAGTATAAAGAGAGAATGGAGACTAATCCTATTCCTCCGCATTTGAAAGAAGCTTGCTTATGCAAGGGATTTGGTTAAACATTAACAGGAGCAGCCTTAAAATGGCTACTCAACGTTCCTCCCTATTCAATTACTTCTTTTGCTCATTTGATTAGTTTATTTAACAGTCAATTTTCATGTAGCAAGACATTTGAAAGATTAACCAGTGATCTTTACAGGATAACCCAAGGATCAGATGAAACTCTAAGGAGCTATGTCAACAAGTTTGGCAGAGAATCCTTGGATATCCCTAATCTTGATATCACTACGGCAGTCCAAGCCTTCAAGATGGGATTACAGAAAAACTCACCTTTTTATGATGATTTAGTTATGAATCCTTGCAGGAATATGGACGATGTCCGGAATCGAGCACTGAGATTCATAAGGTTGGAAGATGAAAAAGAAATCCAGAAAAGGATTACCACAACTCCTCCCAATGATCAAGGCAAAAGGAAGTTCGATTCGCCCACCAACAAATCGTTCAAATCCAAGCCATATTACAAGTCTGACAACCATAAAGTCAACTCTATAGACGATGACGAGGATGATGAAGATTATCCCAGGATATCTGAATACTGTTTTTCTGTAGATATCCCTGAACTAATGTGTGCTATGCAGGATCTAGGTGAAAAGGCTAGATGGCCTCCTAAGGATAAGAAATTCGCTGCAAAGGACAAGTCCAAATGGTGTGCATTTCACGAAGACTTTGGACATATAACCGAAGATTGCATTGCCTTAAGAAAAGAAATAAGCTATTTACTCAGCAAAGGCCATCTCAAGGAACTGCTTGGTAGAAAGAAAGAAAGGAGGCAGGATCCTGACGGATTCCCAAAAAGAGCTGCATCCCCACCTAAGGATGCTAAGGTAATAAACTTTATCTCTGGTGGGTCTGACATATGTGGTACTTCTTATTCTGCAGCCAGAAGACATGCTAAAGAGGCCAAGATGGAGAATGGAGAAAGACCCACAAAGACTTCAATAATAACCAAGGATACTATTATATCCTTCAAAGAACAAGACCGGGAAAACATCATAGATCCTCACCACGATGGGTTAGTAATCACTCTATATGTTGCAAATCATTATGTGCGCAGGATACTCATTGATGGAGGAAGCTCAGTAAACATTATCCAGTTAGAGACACTCAAGAGGATGAATATCCCGGAATCCGAGATAACTACCAAGTCTTTAGTATTAGTTGGATTCAGCGGGAAAGCCAAATCTACCATCGGTGAAATTAAATTACCTGTGTATATCGAAGGGGTAAATTCTATGCAACGCTTTTGTATTATAGACTCTTTATCCTGTTATAATATTATATTAGGTAGACCTTGGATTCATGATATGAAGGCAGTCCCTTCAACATATCATCAATGCATCAAACTACCAACACCGTGGGGAGTCGTGAAGATCGATAGCGACCAACAAGAAGCTAAAGAGTGTTATTCGTCCTCGATGAAGGCGACTACGAAATCACCTTCAACATAGCAATCAAAGAATAACCTTGGGGATAATCAGGGATCCTGGGAAAAAGAAGTAAAAGAGATATTACTCAATCCCGAGGATCTTGAGACCAAAGTTCTCATAGGAATTGATATCACCAGAGATATTGAGGAGAAACTGATTTCTTTTATGAAATCAAGGATTTCTACCTTTGCTTGGAGACATGAGGATATGACAGGGATATCCTTAGACGTAATTACACATAAGCTAGGAATAGATAGAAGCTACAAACCTATCCACCAGAAAAGGAGAAAATTTGCTCCCGAAAGGAATATAATCATCCAAGAAGAAGTAGAGAAACTTCTTAAAGCCAAGATGATTAGGGAAGTAAAATTTCCAAGGTGGCTAGCTAATGTAGTTGTGGTTCAAAAGAAGAATGGAAAGTGGAGAGTTTGTGTAGATTACACAGATCTAAACAAAGCTTGTCCTAAAGACCCCTTTCCATTACCACATATAGATTCAATGGTAGATGCTACGGCAGGCCATGAAATGTCCTCATGGATGCATCGGCGGGATTCCAACAAATTCAGATGGAGCCTTCAGACCAAGAAGATACTGCTTTCATGACGCCAACAGGGATATATTGCTATACAGCAATGCCAATCGGCTTGAAGAACGCCGGAGCTACTTATCAAAGGCTTGTCAATATGATGTTTAAGGATAAGCTGGGGGACACAATGGAGGTATATATCGATGATATGGTAGTCAAATCCAAGATTACCAAAGATCATCTTCAGGATCTCGAAGAGTCATTTGATATCCTGGATCGATACAATATGAAACTTAACCCTTCTAAGTGTCGTTTCGGGCTAAGAACAGGAAAATTCTTGGGATATATGGTCACTAAAAGAGGAATAGAGGCCAGCCCTGAGCAAATCCAAGCTATCCTAAACCTCAAGTCCCCAACAAACGTAAAAGAAGTGCAAAGGTTAACAGGAAGAATAGCCGCACCTAATAGATTCATCTCTAGATCTTCTGAAAAATTCAAAGGATTTTACGATATCCTTAAAAAGAATAAGAAGTTTAAATGGGGTGAAGAGCACGAAAAGGCGCTACAGTTTTTAAAAGAATACTTATCCTCAGCACCACTACTCATGAAACCTGAAAATGGTGAACCACTATCATTATACTTAGCAGTATCCCGAACTACTGTAAGTGTAGTACTGGTTAAAGATTATCAAGGATCCCAACATCCAGTATACTATGTGAGTAAGAGCTTGTTAGATGCTGAAACTAGATATTCTCATTTGGAAAAACTAATCTTAGCTTTGATCATGGCATCATCAAAACTTAGGCACTATTTTGAGATACATAGGATACACATCAAAACGAATTACCCAATCAAGTCAGTGTTAAGAAAACCTGAGTTATCAGGAAGAATGGCCAAATGGTCAGTAAAACTTAGCACTTATGACTTAATCTATGAACCAAGAACGGCAATTAAGTCTCAAGCACTAGCAGACTTTGTGGCAGATTTTAGTAGTGATATTCAACCAGAAGTGGATTCAGAAGTTAAACTTCTAGACGAGGATAATGGTGAATGGACTCTACACACTGATGGAGCCTCGAATATAAGAGGAACAGGTCTAGGGATAATACTAAAATCGCCACAGGGGGACATAATACCCCAATCTATCAGTTGTGAGTTCCAAGCAACTAATAACGAAGCTGAATATGAAGCTTTAATAGCAGGACTTCAATTAGCTAGGGATACGAACATAAGACACCTCCACGTATTTGTCGATTCCTTGCTAATAGCTAACCAATTTAATGGTTCCTATATGGTCAAAGGAGATAAATTGGCAAAATACTTAGAGGTAGTTAAGGATTTAGTGGGATATTCTGATACTTTTGATATCACACAAGTCCCTAGAGAAGAGAATGATGAAGCAGATGCATTAGCAAACCTAGCATCATCTCTAAAAATCTGTGATGATATCAATATCCCTATCCTACATATCCTGAATCCAGCAATAGACATAGAAGATTCAAACCAAATCTTTAAACCGAAAAATATTGATACACATGAGATATCATGGACTACACCCATCAAGGAATATCTTCAAACAGGAAAAATACCTGATGGAGAAACCAACCATAGAGCCTTCAAAATCAGGATATCTAGATATATACTCATTAGGGATATCCTATACAGAAAATCGGTAGCTGGTCCATACTTAAAATGTCTAGAAAAACCAGAAACCCTAGAAGTACTAACGGATATTCACGAAGGAGATTGTGGAAACCACACTGGGGGGCAGAGCATTACTTTCGAAAATCCTTAGAACAGGATATTTCTGGCCTACTATGAGAAAAGATGCAATGTCCTATTCCCAAAGATGTGATGCTTGTCAAAATCACAGCAATATCCTTCACCAACCGGCTGAACCTCTATATCCAATAGTCTCACCATGGCCATTCATGAAATGGGGAATGAATATAGTAGGAAAACTGCCAAAAGCACCAGGAGGAAAAGTATTCATGCTCCCCATGACTGATTACTTTTTAAAATGGATTGAGGCCGAAGCTTTTGTACAGGTTAGAGAAAAGGAAGTAATATCCTTCATAAAAAGGAATATCCTGACCAGGTTCGGGATACCGGCCGATATTACCTGCGACAATGGATCTCAATTCATTGGCAAAAGAACTACCAACTTTTGTGAAGCATGGGGGATAAAGATGATTACTTCCACACCAGTACATCCTCAGGCTAACGGACAAGCAGAATCAAGCAACAAGATAATCATAAACAATCTGAAAAAGAAGTTGGGATCTAAGAAAGGAAAATGGGCTGAAGAACTTCCATTTGTCCTATGGGCAGATAGAACCACTACAAAAAATGCGACTGGTCAAACACCATTCTCATTAGTATTTGGTTCAGATGTTGTACTCCCGACAGAAATGATTATCCCTACTGCAAGAACAACTTTACAAACTATAGAAGCTAATAACGAAACCCTATCTCAGGATATAGATACTATTGACGACTCTAGGGATATTGCGAAGATCAGAATGGCTGCCTATCAGCAAAAGATAGCTAAATCCTACAATAAGAATATAAGGATCAGCAGATTCCAGGTAGGAGACTTAGTTTCGAGAAAGGCATTCCAGAATACCACAAATCCAACGGATGGAAAGCTTGCCCCAAAATGGGAAGGACCTTACAAAATCGATTCCGAAGCTGGAAAGGGGGCATATAGACTAATCACTATGGATGGTGAAACTATTCCGAGGGCATGGAATGCTATTCATTTAAAAACATACTTTATATAAATTTCTCGAAAATTTGTTATATATCCCTACTATTATATCCTGATGTATATTCTCAAATTATCCTGATACTAACTCAAGCATTGGAGAGGCTTAGGGATCCCTAATGCCCACCTTTGCAAAAATATTTTATGTTTTTGCAGGAATAGCTGGAGAAGATACGAGACTTTATGTCTCAACCCAAGTTTTGACCGGAAATCAAAACTTGATCAAGACCCCGCGCTGACTTTATGTCTAGCTGCAAAGTTTTGACCTGAAATCAAAACTCAAGAAACCTTTGAAGACTAAGGGTTCATACCCTTGCCACTAGCGCACGTATATCCTGCTATAATCCAAGATAATGGGACCAGTACACGCTGAGTGGCTGACAATTTCATTATCAAGGGTTATAACTATGGATCCTCCGTAATATCTCGGTATAGTTGGAGATTTTGGGACCAATACACGCTGAGTGGCTGACAATTTCATTTTCGAAGACTATAACCAGGGATCCTCCGAATTCCGGCCTAGTCGCCAGTGTCCCGGCCTTAGTCGCCAGTATTTCGGCCTTAGTCGCCAGTATCTCTCGGCCTTGTCGCCAGTATTTTCGTCCTTAGTCGCCAGTATGATCGGCCTTAGTCGCTAGTATTCCGGCCATAGTCGCCAGTATTTTCGGCCTTAGTCGCCAGTATAATCGGCCTTGTCGCCAGTATTTTCGGCCTTGTCGCCAGTCTAATCGGCCTTAGTCGCCAGTATATTGGGTTTATCCCAATCTTTCTTGTTTGTTGAATATGCGCAGGAATTAACATTCAAGGATACTTAGAGATATATAAACAACTTTCAACATACCTAAGGATATTGAAGATGCGGATTCAAAATTCAAGACTATTTCAGGATACTACATAAGTATGTTCATAACACGTCCAAGGATATTGAGGTATGTAATATTCACATTATCTCAACAGGGATAAGAAGAGCTTTGAAAATAAATCTACTCATTCAAGGAATTGGTATTTATTTCTTGTTTCATTAAATATCCTCGCTTTTAATTACACTATTACTTTTTACAAATATCTGATCCTGAAATAAAACCTCGAATGAATATTTTCAAAATCAGAATTTGACTATGTGTATACTACAATAATATCCTTAACATCTTTACATTTAATTATCCTAATCAAATAAGACTTTCAAGAAACCTGAACAATAAGCAAAATGGGAATAACCTGATTAAACAAAATTTCAAGATATAGTACAAAACATGATGTTCTAAAAAGCATTCATTAGTAAAATTACTAAACTAAATGTTAACCATACTAAAGCAGATATACCAGGCTTCGCCATGTAAATACATGGTCCCTCCACCCGGTATACTGAGAATATCAGGTTAAAAGAAATTAAAGAGAAACTCTAGGCTTCGCCATGTAAACACATGGTCCCTCCACCTAAAGCTTCATAAATCGTCTGCCCATAAAGGGACTTAACACCAAAATATTGTCTAAAAACAACCACATATCATCATAAAAGAACCACAAATATCATGGGCTCAGACCTTCTCAAATCTATCTTCATCACCCATCGCCACACCTTCCTCATCTCCACCTGCACCAACATCTTCACCTCCTACCACCTTGCTAGTCTCCACCACGCTCGCCGTCTTCACTGCCGCATCAGAAGTCTCCGCCATATCCCCAGTCAGCTTGGCCAAAACTTTAACCCATTCGGTAAGGTCCTTATCCCACAGGTCCGAGCCTTCCTGTTTTGACCTCTCTGCCATTTGAATCTTTGCCTTGAGGATAGCAGCAGCAGCAGACTTCTTCGTTCCCTCAATGATTTCCTTCACCTTTAGCTTGTGGGCGGCCTCATTATCCTTGATTTGCTTCTTAAGCTAGGAAGTTTCCTTCTCATAATGCCCAGCCTTGGCAACAGCGATCTTTCTCTGGTCATCAAGATCCTTGATTTGTTTCTCATATGCTTCCTTTTCGTTCGATATCTTCGAGATGACCTGTACGATAATAGGAATAATTTGAGGATATAATTATTAGGAGAATATGATAAAGATGAGATATACCTTGTGGAGAAGATCGACTACAGGAAAATCGGGGATATCATCCACATTGATGATGTCGGCGCCTTTGCGTTTCTTTGAAGTTTTGGTTGAGCGGGTATTCATTATCCTTGCCTTTGGAGGAACGGGGCTGGTTTTTTCTTTTTTGATAGTAAGGAAATCAGTGAGATCTTCAAGGTCAAAAGCTGATTCTAAACAAATAAATAGAAATGAAAAAACAATAAAAATTAATCAAAACCTAAGAACTAACTTAAGGATACCTGATGTCATTTGGGCTTGAGATTGTTCTGAAGAAACACTGTGAGATGAAGGTGAAACAGGGATATTCTCTTTTGATGATGGTACAAACTTTCGTTCCCACTCCTCGATTCTTAGCAATGACTGAATTTTCTGTTGAGTATCTTGGTTCTCAGCAATCAATGATTCAAACTTCGGTGCTAAAATAAAACAACAAACAAAAGTTGATTAATAAACATTCAAGTAATGATAATAAGAAGACAATATATCCTACCCGACAATAACCAACTAACTGGAAGAGAAATTCCCACAGGGATAGAACTCCTCTTCATAAAGAAGAATTTGTCTCTCCACTCATTCTCATTCATAGTAACCCCATGGACCAAAACGGGGGCACCAGTTCTCCTCTGAAGCAAAAAACGGGAGTACCCATGGGTGCGAAGTTGGTAAACAGAAGAAATTTCAGGGATACCAATCCTAAGACCATATTTATGGTTCAACCTATGAAGAGTGACAAGCAACCGCCAACCCATTGGCATCAATTGAGGGTAACAAAGACGAGTGATTCGAAAGAACTCAGAGATCAAAGTGGGAAAAGGAAAAGATAAACCCAATGAAAATGGATATTTAGGAAAACAGACCCATTTACTTGAACTGTGATAAGCCTTTAGGGTAGGATCATATTGGCGAAAAACGGTTTCCTCAGGAAAAGCTTGAGAAACTTGCATCACTTCGATGTGATCGTCATCAAAGATGCATGCGTTTTGATCAGTATATGGTAATATATTTTGATCAAAGAAGTTGCTTTCTTCAGAAGAAGAAATGGAATTCGACATTTTACTAAATTAAAATCGAAAAAACAGAGGATTCGGAATGAAGAACTTACCGGAGAAGATGATCAAAAAAGGATAAGTGATTTGGAAGCAGGATAATGTGATCATTATATGTGCAGATTTCTGACATCTCCACAGTAACCATCTCGCAATCTAACCGTCCCTTAAATCTCGTAACCGTTAATTTAAAATTTGAAATTTAAACCTTATCTTAAAATTTTACAGCTGTAATCATTAAACTGTAAAATTGGGGGCAATTGTTAGGCGCCAAAATATTCCTACTCTGGATATTTCAAGATCCGGGATATTTCGGGATCAGGGATATTTTAGGGATATGGATATTACTAACAATTATTTCTGTTGTTTAACGTTTATTACGAGATTTCAGGAACTAGTATGTTGAATATTAACTGGTCCTATTATTAAGGAAGCATGTGACAAATAGCTTTGACTACAATGAAGAATTTGGGAAGTGGGTGACTTGAAGAAGTCGTCCATGATGGAAACGTGCCGAAATAATAGGAACTACCTTGTGAACGTTGTTAAACGTCTTTTATAGATTTGAAGTATAAATATTGAGGCAATGAATCGATATAGGACACTGATCATTGGAAAAACACACAACATTCACTAATTTAGCATCGATTACATTGTGCTCTTCGTATTGTATTATCTCAATTTGATTATTAATAAAACTAGGTAGAGTGACATTTGTCACCTCCCGAGGTTTTTATGCCAGCAATCCTAAGGGATTAAGGGCTTTTCCTCATATAAATCTCGTTTGTATTGTTATTTTTCTCTTTGATATATTCAAATATCCTCAGGGATATTCGAGGATATCCTGAATATATATTCAGTATATTCAATATATTTGTTTGTTACACACAATACCTCACTTTTCTAATTCGGTTTTGCTAAAAGTTAAGCTTGTTAATTTTTACCCGAAACAGTAATAAAATCTACCTTTTGTAGAAGATCGACAGCTGAGAGGTCAGGAACATCATCCACCGTGGCAACATCAACGCCCTTATGCTTCTTTGAAGTCTTAGTCGAGCGAGTATGCATGATTCTTGCCTTAGGAGCGACAGGACTAATTTTTTCTTTCTTCATAGTTAAGAAATCAGTAAGGTCTTCCAAATCAAAGGCTGATTCTAAAAGAAATCACGAACAAGAACATTAAAACCTAAAATCAATTAAAATTAAAACAATTTCAGGATACCTGATGTCATCTGAGCGTGAGAATGTTGTGATGAAGCGCTATGAGATGAGGAAGAAATAGGAATATCTTCTTTGGAGGTCGCCACAAATTTTCGCTCTCTCTCTCCAATCGACAACAGGGATTGTACCCTCTGTTCAGTATCTTGATTCTCACTTATCAATGACTCGAATTTTGGTGCTGAAAAATAAGTATAATCAAAAATTGATTAGCGTATATTCAAAATATAAAGATAATAAATAAAAAATATCCTACCCTTTAACAACCAACTAACGGTAGAGAAATTCCCCAAGAAATGGAACTTCGCTCAACAAAGAAAAACTTATATCTCCGTTCTTCTTCATTCATGGTCACCCCATGAACCAAAACGGGGGCACCAGGTCGTCTTTGAAGTAAAAAAGGAGAATATTTATGGGTTCGAAGTTGGTAAGAAAAAGATATTTCGGGAATACCGATCTTAAGACCATACTTATGGTTCAACCTATGAAGGGTAACAAGCAATCGCCAACCCATGGGCATCAGTTGAGGGTAGCAGAGACGAGTGATTCGAAAAAATTCAGAAATCAGAGTAGGAAAGGGGAAACATAGACCCAAATAAAATGGGTATTCAGGAAAACAAACCCATTTGGTAGAACTATGATCAACTTTAAGAGTGGGATCATATCTACGGAAAACAGTTTCCTTGGGGAACGCTTGAGAAAGCTGCATGGCTTCAATGTGATCATCATCGAAAGTGCAGGCATTCTGGTCGGTATATGGAAGGATGTTCTGATCAAAGAAGTCGCTAGCCTCGGATGAAGAAGGGGAGTTTGACATTTTCACTTAATAAAAAAACAGAAAAACGGAGGATTCGGAATAAAAAACTTACCGAAGAAGATGATCGAAGAAGATAAGTGATCTGAAAGAAGAGAGGTGTGATCATTATATTCGCAGTATTCTGACAAAATCAGTAATCGCTATCCTCATCTAACCGTCCGTTTAAAATTGTGAAACCGTCAATTTAAAATTCAAAATTCAAATTTTAAACTTTAATTTTTTAATTTTACAGCTGTAAACAACTAACTGTAAAATTGGGTGCAATTGTTAGGCGCAAAATATTCCCACTCGGGATATTTCAGGATCCGGGATATTTCGGAATCAGGGATATTTTAAGGATATGTATTCTTACTAACAATTATCTCTGTTGTTTAACAACTATTGCGAGATTTCAGGGAATGACAGGCTATCTCATAGCTGGACCTGATATCACGGAAGCACGCGTCAACCACTGCAATTCGATTGATGAAATCTAAGAGAGATTTGCGCAATCAGCTTGAATAAGTCTTCCACGATTGGAAAGTGCCGGAATAGTCGGAACTACCCTATGAACGTTGCTAAACGTTGACTTGTATTCTCTTTATATAAATATTGAGGTGATTGATCGATATAGGACACTGGTTACTCGAATAACACACACAAAACTCACTAAAGCTTGTTTGGCATTCTAGAATCGATCATATTGCGCTCTTTGTTTGTACCTACTTATTTGATTATTAATAAAACTAGGTAGAGTGACGATTGTCACCTCCCGAGGTTTTTATGCCAGCAATCCTAAGGGATTAAGGGTTTTTCCTCGTATAAATCTCGTGTGTATTGCTATTTATCTGTTTGATATATTCAAATATCCCCAGGGATATTCGGGGATATTCTTGTTATATATTCAACATATTCGATATATTTGACTGTAAAACACAATACCCCACTTTTCTAATTCGGTTTTGCTAAAAGTTAATCTTGTTAATTTTTACCCGAAACAATATGGTAGTCAAATCTAAGATTACCAAAGATCATCTTCGGGATCTCTAAGAATCATTCGATATCCTGGATCGATACAATATGAAACTTAACCCTTCTGAGTGTCATTTTGGAGTAAGATCAAGAAAATTCTTGGGATATATGGTCAATAAAAGAGGAATATAGGCCAGTCCAGAAAAATCCAAGCTATCCTAAATCTCAAATCCCCAACAAACGTAAAAGAGTTACACAGGTTAACAGGTAGAATAGCCGCTCTTAATAGGTTCATCTCAAGATCTTCTGAAAAATTCAAAGGATTCTATGATATCCTTAAAAAGAACAAGAAGTTTCAATGGGATGAAGAGCATGAGAAAGCACTACAGGATTTGAAAGAGTACTTATCCTCAGCACCATTACTCATGAAACCAGAAGATGGTGAACCACTATCACTGTACTTAGCAGTATCCCGAAGTACTGTAAGTGCTGTGTTAGTTAAAGATTACCAAGGACCACAACACCCAGTATACTATGTAAGTAAAAGCCTATTAGATGTTGAAACTAGGTATTCCCACCTAGAAAAATTAATCTTAGCTTTGATTATGGCATCAACAAAACTTAGGCACTACTTTGAGACACATAGAATACGTATTGAAACAAACTACCCAATTAAATCTGTGTTGAGAAAACCTGAGCTATGAGGAAGAATGGCTAAGTGGTCAGTAAAACTTAGCACTTATGATTTAATATATGAACCAAGAACAACAATTAAGTCTCAAGCACTAGCAGACTTTGCGGCAGATTTTAGTAGTGATATTCAACTAGAAGCAGATTCAGAAGTTAAACTCCTCGACGAGGATACCGGTGAATGGACTCTAGACACTGATAGAGCCTCGAATGTAAGAGGGGCAGGTCTAGGGATAATACTAAAATCGCCACCAGGGGACATAATACCCCAATCGATCAGTTTTGAGTTCCAAGCAACTAATAATGAAGCTGAATATGAAGCTTTGATAGCGGGACTCCAATTAGCTAGGGATATGAACATAAGAAATCTCCATGTATTTGTTGATTCCTTGCTAATAGCAAACCAATTTAATGGTTCTATATGGTTAAAGGTGATAAATTAGCAAAATACTTAGAGATGGTTAAAGAGATAGTAGGATATTTCAATAACTTTGATATCACACAGGTTCCTAGAGAAGAGAACGATGAAGCAGATGCATTAGCAAACCTCGCGTCATCTCTGAAAATTTGTGATGATATCAATATTCCTATCCTACATATCCTGAATCCAGCTATAGATATAGAAATTTCAAATCAGATCATTAAAACAAAAACTCTTGATGTACATGAGATATCCTGGATTACACTTATTAAGAAGTATCTCCAAACAGGAAAAATACCCGATGGAGAAACAAACCATAAAGCCTTTAAAACCAGAATATCCAGGTACATAATCATTAGGGATATCCTGTATAGGGAATCGGTAGCTGCTCCATACTTAAAATGCTTAGAAAAACCGAAGACCTTAGAAATGATGAAAGATATCCACGAAGGAGATTGTGGAAATCACCCTGGGGACAGAGCATTCCTTTCGAAATACCGTAGAACAGGTTATTTCTCGCCTACTATGAGGAAAGATGCAATGTCCTATTCCCAAAGATGTGATGCTTGTCAAAGACACAACAATATCCTTCACCAACCAGCTGAACCTTTATATCCAATATTCTCATCATGGCCATTCATGAAATGGGGAATGGATATAGTAGGAAAACTACCAAATGCACCAGGAGGAAAAGTATTCATGCTTGCCATGACCGATTACTTTTCAAAATGGATTGAAGCTGAAGCCTTTGTACAGGTTAGAGAAAAGGAAGTAATATCCTTCATAAAAAGAAATATCCTGTCCAGATTCGGGATACCTGCTGAGATTACTTGCGAAAATGGATCTCAAATCATTGTCAAAAGAACTACCAACTTTTTTGAAGCATGGGGGATAAAAATGATTACTTCCATACCAGTACTTCCTCAGGCTAATGGCCAAGCAGAATCAAGCAATAAGATAATCATAAACAATCTCAAGAAGAAGTTGGGATCTAAGAAAGGAAAATGGGCTGAAGAACTTCCATTTGTCCTATGGGCAGATAGAACAACTACAAAAAATGCGACTGGTCAAACCCTATTCTCATTAGTGTTTGGTTAAGAAGCTGTGCTCCCAACTGAGATGATTATCCCTACTGCAAGAACAAGTTTACAGACTACAAAAGCTAATAACGAAGTATTATCTCAGGATATAGACACTATTGATGAATCCAGGGATATTTCGAAGATTAGAATGGCTGCATACCAGCAAAAGATAGCTAAATCTTACAATAAAAACATAAGGATCAGAAGATTCCAAGTAGGGGATTTAGTTTTAATAAAAGCATTCCAGAATACTACTAACCCAACAGATGGAAAGCTTGCCCCAAAATGGGAAGGGCCCTATAAAATTGACTCTGAAGCTGGAAAGGGGGCATATAGATTAGTTACTATGAACGGTGAACCTATCCCAAGGGCATGGAATGCCATTCATCTTAAAATCTATTTTATTTAACATCCGCATGATTATCTTATAAATATGCTCAAATTCTTTAAATATCCCCATATTTATATCCTAATACTAACCCAAGCATTGGAGAGGCTTAGGGATCCCTAATTCCGACCTTTGCAAAAAGATTTTTTGTTATTACAGGAATAGCTGAAGAAGATACGGGACTATATGGTCCAACCCAAGTATTGACCTGAAATCAAAACATGATGAAGACCCCGCACTGACTTTAGGTGTAGCTGCAAAGTTTTGACCTAAAATCAAAACTCAAGAGACCTTTGTCTCTCATGAAGACTTAGGGTTCATACCCTCGCCACTAGCACAGGTATATCCTGCTATAATCCAAGATAATGGGACCAGTACACGCGTGAGTGGCCGACAATTTCATTTTCAAAGACTATAACTAGGGATCCACCGAATTCCGGCCTAGTCGCCAGTATCCCGGCCTTAGTCGCCAGCATTCCGGCCTTAGTCGCCTGTATCTTTCGGCCTTGTCGCCAGTATCTTCGGCCTTAGTCGCCAGCATCTTCGGCCTTAGTCGCCAGTATAATCGGCCTTGTCGCCAGTATTCCGGCCGTAGTTGCCTGTATTTTCGGCCTTGTCGCCAGTATTTTCGGCCTTGTCGCCAGTCTAACCAGCCTTAGTCGCCAGTATATTGGGATTATCCCAATCTTTTTTTTTGTTTTTGAACATGTGCAGGAACAAACTCTCAAGAATACCTAAGAATATAACTTCTACTTAGGACGTGCCTAATGATATCTAAGAGACGGAATGGGATCTCAAGACTATTTCAAGATATCACAAGTATATACATAATATGCCTAAATATACTAAGGTAAGTATTTTACACATTATCCTGACAGGGATAAGAAAAGCTTCGAAAATGAATCTGCTCTTTCTAGGAATTGATATATATTTCTTAACTCTACAACAATCTTTATTTCTGATTAATTTTAAAAAAATTATCTGATCCTGAAATAAAACCTTAAATGAAAATTTTCAAAACTTAAATGTGACTTTATGAAAAATATAGCAATATCCTTACAATCAGTATCTTGATCAAGATGTATTTCTTAAAAAACTATCCTGAGTATAAAATACTTTGTGCAGAAAATACTTTAAAGAAAGTTTACAGGATATTTACCACACCGTATAATTAAGGAAAAATTATAAGCTGCAGTGGGAATAATTTAATCAAACATATTCTTAATATGTTTTACTAGACACAGGCAAATGTAATATCCTAAAGCATTCATTAAAGATTAACAAAATAAAATCAGTATATCGGGCTTCGCCATGAAAACACATGGTCCCTCCACCCAATATACTGAAAATGTCAAAACAAAACGAAACAAGGAAATTTTAGGCTTTGCCATGTAAATACATGGTCCCTCCACCTAAAATCCCATAAATTGTCTGCCATCTAGGGACTTAACATCAGGATATTGTTTAAAAACTACATGTCATCATAACAAGAACCACAAACATAATGGGCTTAGACCATATCAATTCCATCTTCATCGCCCATCACCGCACCTCCTTCACCTCCACCAGCTCCAATATCTTCACCTCCTGCCACCTTACTGGTCTCCACCACGCTCGCCGTCTTCGCCGCCGCATCAGAAGTCTCCGACATATCACTGCTTAATTTAGCCAAAACCTTAACCCAGTCGGCAAGGTCCTTGTCCCAGAAGTCCGAGCCCTCCTGTTTTGACTTTCCTGCCATTTGTATTTTTTGCTTTAAGGATGGCAGCGGCAGCAGACTTCTTGGTTCCTTTGATGATCTCCTTCACCTTCAACTTATGGGCAGCGTCATTATCCTTTGCCAGCTTTTTGAACTTCGAGGCCTCCTTCTCATAGTGACAAAACCTTGGCCAAAGCTATTTTCTTTTGATCTTCGAGTTCTTCAATTTGCTTTTCATAGGCCTCCCTGTCACCAGAAATTCTCAAGGTAGCCTACACAATAAGGATAATATGAGGATATAATTACTCGAGAACTAAAATAATAAAAGGGTTTACCTTTTGGAGAAGATCGACAGTAGGGAAATTAGGGATATCATCCACGTTGACAACGTCAGCATCCTTACGCTTATTTGAAGTCTTGGTTGAACGGGTATGCATGATCCTTGCCTTGGGGGCAACAGGGCTAACCTTTTCTTTCTTGATAGTCAAAAAGTCGGTGAGGTCGTCGAGATCAAAAGCTGATTCTAAAGAAATAAACAAGAATATAAAAACATTGAAAATCAGTCAAACCCAAAAACTAACTTCGGAATACCTGATGTCATTTGGGCCTGGTATTGTTGCGAAGAAGCATTGTGAGATGGAGAAGAATAGGGATGTCTTCTTTGTAGGATGCCACGAACTTCCGCTCTCTTCCCCCAATCACCAAAAGAGACTGAATCCTTTGATCAGTATCCTGATTTTCAGTGACAAGTGATTCAAGCTTCGGCGCTGAAACACAACGACAAATATAAATTAGTTAGTGAAAACACAAATAGTAATAATGGAAAATAAAATATCCTACCCTTTAACAACCAACTAACTAGAAGAGAAATTCCCCCAGGTATAGAACTCCTTTTCACAAAGAAAAATTTGTCTCTCCACTCATCCTCATTCATGCTAACCCCATGGACTAAGATAGGGGCACCAGTTCGCCTTTGAAGCAAGAAACGAGAGTACCCATGAGTACGAAGTTGATATGATGAAGAAAATTCGGCAACACCAATCTTGAGACCATATTTATGGTTCAGTTTGTCAAGAGTAACAAGCAACCGCCAACCCATTGGCATAAGTTGAGGATAACAAAGACGTGTGATTTGAAAAAACTCGGAAATTAGAGTGGGAGAAGGGAAAGATAAACCCAATGAAAACGGATATTCAGGGAAACAAACCCACTTAGTTGAACTATGATCGGATTTTAAAGCAGGATCATATCTGCGAAAAATAGTTTCCTCAGGAAATGCTCGGGAGAGTTGCATAACCTCGATATGGTCAGCATCGAAAGTGCATGCGTTTTGATCAGTATAGGGAAGAATATTATGATCAAAGAAGTCACTAGCTTCGGAGGGAGAAGAAGAATGCGACATTTTTTACTTAATTAAAACTTAGAAAAACAGAGGAATTGAAAAAGAAAACTTACCGGAAGGGATGATCGAAGAAGATAAGTGATTGAAAAGGAAAGACGCGTGATCATTATATGCAGTATTCTGACACATGATCAGTAACCGCTATCCTCATCTAACCGTCCATTTAAATCGTGAAACCGTCAATTTGAAACTCAAAATTCAAATTTTAAACTTTAAATTATTTAATTTTACAGCTTTAAACAACCGACTGTAAAATTGGGGGCAATTGTTAGGCGCTAAATATTCCCACTCGGGATATTTTAGGATCCGGGATATTTCGGGATCATGGATATTTTAAGGATATGTAGTTTTACTTACAATTATCTATGTTTCTAAACATTTATTGCCAGATTTCAGGAATTGACAGGTTGTCTTATGGCTGGGCCTAATATTACAAAAGCACGCGTCAACTAACTCAATTCAAATGAAGAAATCTAAGAGAGATTTGCGCAATCATCTTGAATCAGTCTCCCACTGTAACAACAGCGCCGAAACCGGTGCCGGAACAGTGATCGCAACAGTAGCACGAACAGTAAACAGACACAAACTATACATATTCTATTCTATTTCATATTCATATCAATAGTCAAAATCATTTCGTACTATCAAACAACAGGCTCATAAGCATTAGCAGAAACAAAGTTCAGAACAATGGTTCTTGAGTCAGGTAATTATCTGGCAACATTGGATCATCATGAGTTTAATTGTTAGGATTTATTAGGATAGCACGTATGCGAGGCTAATCAAAACAATACAATAACAGTTGTTGTTACGGAATGTTAAACCGACGGACTGTTCGTATAGGTGACGATCTGTACGAATGGATCTGACAGTTTAATGATCTGAAACGATGATTGTAAATTAGACAACAAAATCAGAAAGTGAAACGTACGATCGTGTTCGTACAGTTAGCGCTCTGTACGAAGACGCGCGTAAGTGACGTTTTCTGACGAAACGAAAGACGACTCGAACGATAATAATTATAAGTAAATAAAATATTTCCTGTTTTACAATTTTGAAACTCATCATAAATAATTTAAAGCAAAACTATTTTAAAGTTAGACGCGTAAACCATAACACGCGAATAAATAATAAAACGCGTAATATTTATGAGTTTCGATAAATAAATTAGGAAAAATAACATTTAATGTCATTACTAGAAATAACCACTTCCCAAACACATAAAATATAACCTTTTATTTTAATTTCGTAATTTTACGCGTTACGATCCGGAAACCCGTCGGAGACGAAAACCGTGCAACCGAAACGAACCCGAATACCCTCGGGGTATATAAACGATGAAAGAACACTTTTCTTTCATTTTTACACATCTCTCTCTCTCTCTAGCTCTCTCTCCCGTCACCTCTCTCTCTCTAAAATTCTTCATCTTCAACCTTCAAGATCTCACTCGTTTGGAGACGAAATCGGGTGTTCTTGGTGTCCACGCGTAGCTAGGAACGAGCTCTACAAGGTAGTACAACCGATCGGAAGCTTTGGTCACTGAAATTTAAGGTATGTAGCTCGAAACTTTCGTAAAAATAGGGTTTTCTCATTTAGTTGATACACACACACTCAACCGGTTGTGGGTTTCATTGTTCGAACTAACACCCCTCGAGAGTTAACCCTTTTGCATCGGTATAGTCTTAGCTCAGCACTACAACTGGTTTAAGCTTGATGAGGAAGATGAGATAGTAACAGGTTCGCAAGATGGGCGACGGCCGAACCCATTCAAGGGTGGCCGAACCTTTAGGCTTAGGCGAAGCACACTTGAACCGAACCCTTCCAAGAGCGAACCCTGTCACGAAATTTCTGATGACCTGCAACGAACCCTGCACCAGCATGGGGAATCTCTGCAACAAACATGCACTGCACCTGCACCGAACCTTGGTTCACGAACCCTTAGGCGTTGAGCGAACCTTTATGTTGTGTTAGCCGAACCATGGGAAGAGATAGCTGGTCACGAACCCTACTCTAATTAACCAAACCCTAGCCGAGCCTATGGCAAACCATGTAGCTCACGAACCCTGTGAGTTAGACGAACCATAAGGGACCGAACCATAGAGGTTCGTTTGACTTCATTATGACCGAACCCTTAGCTACCTTAGAGGGTTCGCTGCCATCACACTAAGCATACGCAAACCGAACCTTAAGACCCTTTTATTCTACTACACATGGAGACCTAGATACGTATATATATACATGTAGGTATGTGAGTGTGCATGGGATAGGTATGTGCATGGAAATGACATGAGATATCAAAGCTTGTGTAACAATTGGTTATTTAAAAACTAGAGCATCAAGGATAAATAGCTAGGAGTTTAAGATCAAGAGATGAACTTAGGTTAAGCCCATTTATATTTACTTCGGTCCAACTCAAATGTTTAACCCACTTTAATTCAATGCGGGCCACTCATCTACAAGGTCTAGGCCCAACTGCCTATTCTCGGCCCATATAGGTGTGTTAATCGGCCCATGAGTTGTGATGGCCCAACAATTTCGAGTTGGCTCATTGGGGATGAAATCGGTCCGAGATTTAACTCACGTTAAGCCGTTTAATTTGATTCGGCCCACATAGCTTTTAAGGCCCAATGACCATAATATTAGGCCCAAGACCACTTAATTAGGCTCCATATCAGAGATGATCCGTTGAACATTCGGTTTAGTTAAAGGTTAGCCATTCGATCCAAGCTACCTAGCCTAACATCACTCACAATGATCATGCAAGTCATTAAGCTCAATATTAACCAGTTGGACCACAAGAACAAGTTAGGCCTAACATAAGGCCCACAAAATCTAAAATTCAATAAAGCCATATTAGGATTAATTATCGATCTAACATAGGAAATTCTAGCACATATATGGTATGAAATCATTGTAGGGGACGATCATTTAATTGGTTACACATAAATGAGTCTTCTTAAGCTAGGATATCAATATCATGAGAGGAATACATTCGGAATGGAAAACAAGAACCTAAAGGTTATGGTTTAACTTAAATGTTAACACCTAAACCATTGGGAATTTCAAAGGCACATGATTAATCTAAATGGTTATTTACACCATCTAGGTTAATGACTTTATAAGCAAACAAGAGATCATTTGAAAATCAAAGTTTATTTAAAGGGCCCAAGAACGGCCCAATGGGTTTAATTTCAGCCCATCATGTTTAATTTCACTTTTCTTAAATTAATTATGTTTTTCATAAAAGAAATTATATTATAGTCCTTAACAAAATAATTAAATGATTTTCCTAAATAAATGATTTACTTGAAATGTAATAAATTGAAAATGTTTTACCTAAATACTTTAAATGCTTTATGTGGGATTTGGGTTACTAATGGGTAATAGTTTAACTTAGATAGAGGAAATTCTAGAAACACATTAGTAATCTAGGACACGTAGTTGCACACCGAGACCAAACCATAGATACGACAATTCCCGTATGTACTTATCGTATTCGAATTCTTTAAAATAACTCAGGTGCTAAAGAATACTTAGGCAACAATCAAAGAGTGCGCATATCTTTTGTGGTTTATTGCACGGCAACACAGGTGAGTTCATTGCCCCTTTTCTAACATTTTGTTTTAAAACGCGGGGCTGAGAAGCATGCGTAAACTGTTTATTTAAATTGTTTACTTGAATGCTTTTAAATTTATATGTTTTACATATATATAAATGTTATCCTAGACCATGTCTAGGAAGATTTTATGCAGGTTATTAACTGATTTACTTATATATTAAGTGAATAATCAAGTTAAACTAAACTTTTCAATAAGTCAAAACATTTCAAACAAATCAAACTAGACATTTTGACAAAACAAGTGGGTGAATTCAAGGGATCAAAACAAACATTTTGACAAAACAAGTGGGTGAATTCAAGGGATCAAAACAAACATTTTGACAAATCAAGTGGGTGAATTCAAGGAATCAAATCAAACATTTTGACAAAACAAGTGTGGGACATCAAGACATCAACAAAACAATCTTTGCAAAGACAACAATCAATGTTCTACAAACCAAGTGTTTGTTGAACAATGAATCAAGTGTACAACCGATCAATGAATCTTGTATTCTATGATCAACACATTAAGTACATCTTGTGACAGAATCAGACGATCATTAAATCATTTTTAAGGGAAAGTCTGGGAAATATCAGAGATAGCATACGCCAAAAACATTGACGAAACATAAAATCCTGCATTTCAAGAAGTCCTAGCTAGACCGTTTGACTTGTAGGTCGTATGTTTGAGGATATTTACAGTTTCCCTAACTACTAAGTACCTAGATTGACAGACTAGTCTACTCGAGTATGACCATAGGCCCCAATCATAAGGACTTAGATTTTATTAAATGTTTATTTATTTATTTAATTAAGCATTTATTAAACTGTTTCTACAATTTCTGTGGTTGATCACTATTGTGATGAACTTAAGGAATCAACATAGATTCCAAATTGTGGTATTTACAGGAACAAAGGATTGACGAATCATTGGGTTAAAGGTAGGGGTAAAATGCTTAATTATCATTAACAACAATGTCCTATGCGGATTAGTATGTGGTGGGACGGCGTCTGGGCGGGGTTGTAGCCCCGACTCAGGGGTATGCCCTATATATAAGCATACCGATCTGGATGATACATGTGATGTTAATGAGATTAAGGTTGTTACCCGTGGGTTAAACAAAGGTTTTGTGAGAACCTTTGAGTCATTGTGAACAAGAGTGTGTAATAGGTAAAGATGCTTAATTATCATTAACAACAATGTCCTATGCGGATTAGTATGTGGTGGGACGGCGTCTGGGCGGGGTTGTAGCCTCGACTCAGGGGTATGCCCTATACATAAGCATACCGATCTGGATGATACATGTGGTGTTAATGAGGTTAGGGTCTTTACCAAAGAAGTTTTCAAATCATTTTCAAACACTAAACAATATGAACTCACCAACCATGTGTTGACTTTTATTTTTGCATGACTTCTCAGGTGACGAACAGGTCAACTGAAGAGTTACTTCTTGGATTAGGTTTATCTGATAGAGGACTTAGTTTTTGGACCTACATATTTTGAAGCATCATTATATAGCTTATTTGGTATATCTTGTGCAGATACAAGATTGAAGTTTATGATGCGATAGTAGATTTACATTGTTAAATTGTAAACTTAACTAATATAATTTAACTCTGTAATCCTATTTTATTTTAGCAAAGTTTCTCATTTATATATCATGTGCAATGTAAACGATCTGATCATCTCGATTATCACTCACGATATCGCGCCTCGGGAACCTTCCGCCTGACGGGAAACCCGATCCTACCCCGCCGGCTCGGGGTGTGACAGATTGGTATCAGAGCCATGGTTATAGAGAAATATAGGTCATTTATGTAAACTGTTTGGCCTAGACTATAACCTAGGGACCCTGCATGTAGAGAACATAGGAATTAGGAATTTACTTGCATTGTGTCTTCTGCATTCAATCATTGCACTAACCAATGTTCTGTTGGTTATGATTAGAATGTCACCAAGAAGGCAACCATCACCGCCTCTACCTCCACAAGAGACGGACCCAGCCGTTGAGGTACTTGCAACACTGATCACTGAACAGTTGGTGGCGATCCTCCCTGGAATCATCACCCGGATCAGGAACAGTGAGGAATTTACCAGGAACTTCCCATTTCTGGCTGCAGAGAAGAAGGAACCGGAAGAAGAAGAAACAAGCAGGAAGCGAAAACGGAGTCGTTCTAAGAAATCAAGAAATCCTGAGATCTGCACCGAGGCCATTCCTCTTCGTCAGATGGCCTTTGCTCCGGAATCAGAGAATCGTAGGTGTTACACTGGAAAATCACCCCTTTGCACTGACTGTCACTATCACCACCGCGCTGAAATCTCATGCAAGCAATGCATCCATTGTGGCAAGACGAACCATTGGGATCACCAATGCAAATCATCAATGGAATTAGTATGCAAGCCAGAGGCTAGCAAATTTCCTTTATGTGCCACGTGCGGTCTCCACCATGCTAAGAACAAACTGTGCAAACATTGTCTGAACTGCGGAGGAAAGGGACACTGGAGTCGTGATTGTAATGATCCCCCGACTCATAACCAGAATCCTGGAAACACTACATATTCCCTTCCTCGACACAGCAAAGATTGTTATGTGTGCGGGTTGTCCGAACACACTGCTCGAGACTGCCCTGTGAGGATATCTTCTACAAATCCTGCACCATCTAAGGGAAAAGCTTCCCTCTATTTGTCTTGTCACTACCATGATCTGGCTGAACTTTCGTGTGTACAATGCACGCGTTGTGGGAACACGGGACACTGGATACAACAGTGTCGGTCACCAGTAGCCTCTACTCCTCGTCAATATTTTGGTGCATTTCCTAAATGTGTCAAATGCGTCTTTCATCATGGTGAGGAGAAACCTTGTAAACACTGTCTGAGTTGTGGTAAATATGGACACTGGATTCAACAGTGTCGGTTTATTTCCCCTAGGAAACGAGAACAAAAAGTGAGCACCTCTACTTCCCCTCAACATAACAACAATTGCTTCATGTGCGGAATGCATGGACATTTCGCAAGGGACTGCTCTAGGAAAATGTCTTCAGCAGACCCAGCAGACGTTGAGGAACTACTCGCTTTACCAGCTCCTGGGGAACACTCGGAGTCCGATGACTCCATGGGTATGCAAATTTCTGCTTAATACCTTAAATTATCTATTGGGGTATTAATTAGGACTGCATAGTCTGTTGTAATTTTAGGAACCATAAATTTAAGTTAGTCAAAAGCAAAGTCAGTGTCGAAAGGATAATCAGAATAATAATTGGAGGAACCTTTAGGTTAAATAAAGGTTAGATGATTAAATAGGGATAGAGTGATCATTAATGACTGGCTTAATTACTGTAAATTAGAATAGGACTTTATCTAATTAGAACACTAAAAGCCTTAGAAAAAAAAAAAAAAAATGTCAAAACTAGTGTGTAGACTTTCGTTTTATACATAGATCTCCTAGTAATTGAGTTATCTAAATTTGAGAACTCTGACTCTAGGATGTTAGGAAAAGTAAATATGAGAACGGTGTCAGGTCTTTACGTAGGCTAAATAAGTAGATCAAGGGAAGTCATTTGAGAATACAAGATGAAGGTATGCTCGAGAAAATATTTCGAATGAATTATGGGCATTCCAAATTATGGTGATGTTCTTCGAGTAGAAGAATGCACCTATGGTTTCTTGGACCTCATGAATCGAGTGTGCAAACCGTAACTGGTTAGTTTGTCATTACTACTAAGGATGACATACTGATTTATTTTAGTAGCACGACAGAACGCGAACGACATCTCAGGGACATTTTGGACCCGTCAAGGAAAGAACAACTTCATCTTAAATTTTCCCAATTTGAAATCAGATGAGAATAAGAAATAGTTGGAACAAAAGTTACAATAGGCTTCATAAGTCTCATGACTTTAGGGTAAGAGTAAGATAGATATACACCATCACATAAATGGGTATAGGCGTACTGAGAAGGTAAATCCTTACCGTTATCCTAATAACTCTGCCGTATTTTAGGTAGACCTTCCCGCTGTACAGTGTAAACCTTCGAGTTGAGGATAGATGAAACAAATGGCGAAGTATGTGTACGGTTATGTCAAACAACCTAAGTATTCACCATGGGTGACTTAAGGATCTCGATCTGAAGATCAAGACCTAGATGTAGTGAGAGTCACCTACGAAAACTTTAAGGAGTGTGTCATATTGTGATGCCGAAAGACAGTTTAAAATAAACCGGATGTAACACTTACTACCAAATTAGTGGGTGGACTCTGGTGATAGGTAAACTGATGGATTATACAGCAACGAGATAGTGGTACGCTATGTGATACCATTGTTTAACATTTTTGGTTAGGGACGACATTTTCATAACGATGTGTAACCCACATCGCAGAAATCTCTAAGGGATGTACTTGAAAATAATTACAGCTCACCGTTCACCAAAGGACGGTCGAAGCGAAAGTACGACACGAATTTTGGGGGAAAAATGTTGAGAATTTGTATGTCAAACTTCAGTGGAAAGTGGGACACCCAAATGCCATCGATTAAATCTTCCTACAACATCCGTCAATATAGAAGCACCGAATGCACACCATTCGAGGCTCCTTGAGGTCGGCAACGTCAGTCGCCGACTGACGGATTAAAGGTGTAGTCCATTCCAGAATAAAGGGACGAACAAGCACCACGAAACGTAGGACAATCCGAGATCATACAACATATTCGTTTCATGGCACATAGATTGAGGTCACCAGATGACTTTAGTTAGATGCGTTACGTGTTTCGCGTCTCGAACTTGAATAAACGTTGTGCTAACGAATCGTTCGAAATATCAATTGAAGGAATTCAATTGGACGGACATTTATGCCTTAGGTAATGATCTTAAGAGTTTATGGCACGTCAGATTAAACAACCCAGGGAAAAGTCGTATTTCCATTGCTAAGTTCATTGGAAATTCAAAGCGCAAACTCAAGTTTATTTGGGAAGCGCAAAGGTCACGCGATGTTCAGGTAATCCCCAATTGCTTACAGAGGAAGCAGTACCCGATAACTATTCTTAAATTTCGGGACGAAATTTCTCTAACAAGGGGAGACTGTAACAACAGCGCCGAAACCGGTGCCGGAACAGTGATCGCAACAGTAGCACGAACAGTAAACAGACACAAACTATACATATTCTATTCTATTTCATATTCATATCAATAGTCAAAATCATTTCGTACTATCAAACAACAGGCTCATAAGCATTAGCAGAAACAAAGTTCAGAACAATGGTTCTTGAGTCAGGTAATTATCTGGCAACATTGGATCATCATGAGTTTAATTGTTAGGATTTATTAGGATAGCACGTATGCGAGGCTAATCAAAACAATACAATAACAGTTGTTGTTACGGAATGTTAAACCGACGGACTGTTCGTATAGGTGACGATCTGTACGAATGGATCTGACAGTTTAATGATCTGAAACGATGATTGTAAATTAGACAACAAAATCAGAAAGTGAAACGTACGATCGTGTTCGTACAGTTAGCGCTCTGTACGAAGACGCGCGTAAGTGACGTTTTCTGACGAAACGAAAGACGACTCGAACGATAATAATTATAAGGAAATAAAATATTTCCTGTTTTACAATTTTGAAACTCATCATAAATAATTTAAAGCAAAACTATTTTAAAGTTAGACGCGTAAACCATAACACGCGAATAAATAATAAAACACGTAATATTTATGAGTTTCGATAAATAAATTAGGAAAAATAACATTTAATGTCATTACTAGAAATAACCACTTCCCAAACACATAAAATATAACCTTTTATTTTAATTTCGTAATTTTACGCGTTACGATCCGGAACCCGTCGGAGACGAAAACCGTGCAACCGAAACGAACCCGAATACCCTCGGGGTATATAAACGATGAAAGAACACTTTTCTTTCATTTTTACACATCTCTCTCTCTCTCTAGCTCTCTCTCCCGTCACCTCTCTCTCTCTAAAATTCTTCATCTTCAACCTTCAAGATCTCACTCGTTTGGAGACGAAATCGGGTGTTCTTGGTGTCCACGCGTAGCTAGGAACGAGCTCTACAAGGTAGTACAACCGATCGGAAGCTTTGGTCACTGAAATTTAAGGTATGTAGCTCGAAACTTTCGTAAAAATAGGGTTTTCTCATTTAGTTGATACACACACACTCAACCGGTTGTGGGTTTCATTGTTCGAACTAACACCCCTCGAGAGTTAACCCTTTTGCATCGGTATAGTCTTAGCTCAGCACTACAACTGGTTTAAGCTTGATGAGGAAGATGAGATAGTAACAGGTTCGCAAGATGGGCGACAGCCGAACCCATTCAAGGGTGGCCGAACCTTTAGGCTTAGGCGAAGCACACTTGAACCGAACCCTTCCAAGAGCGAACCCTGTCACGAAATTTCTGATGACCTGCAACGAACCCTGCACCAGCATGGGGAATCTCTGCAACGAACCTGCACTGCACCTGCACCGAACCTTGGTTCACGAACCCTTAGGCGTTGAGCGAACCTTTATGTTGTGTTAGCCGAACCATGGGAAGAGATAGCTGGTCACGAACCCTACTCTAATTAACCAAACCCTAGCCGAGCCTATGGCAAACCATGTAGCTCACGAACCCTGTGAGTTAGACGAACCATAAGGGACCGAACCATAGGGGTTCGTTTGACTTCATTATGACCGAACCCTTAGCTACCTTAGAGGGTTCGCTGCCATCACACTAAGCATACGCAAATCGAACCTTAAGACCCTTTTATTCTACTACACATGGAGACCTAGATACGTATATATATACATGTAGGTATGTGAGTGTGCATGGGATAGGTATGTGCATGGAAATGACATGAGATATCAAAGCTTGTGTAACAATTGGTTATTTAAAAACTAGAGCATCAAGGATAAATAGCTAGGAGTTTAAGATCAAGAGATGAACTTAGGTTAAGCCCATTTATATTTACTTCGGTCCAACTCAAATGTTTAACCCACTTTAATTCAATGCGGGCCACTCATCTACAAGGTCTAGGCCCAACAGCCTATTCTCGGCCCATATAGGTGTGTTAATCGGCCCATGAGTTGTGATGGCCCAACAATTTCGAGTTGGCTCATTGGGGATGAAATCGGTCCGAGATTTAACTCACGTTAAGCCGTTTAATTTGATTCGGCCCACATAGCTTTTAAGGCCCAATGACCATAATATTAGGCCCAAGACCACTTAATTAGGCTCCATATCAGAGATGATCCGTTGAACATTCGGTTTAGTTAAAGGTTAGCCATTCGATCCAAGCTACCTAGCCTAACATCACTCACAATGATCATGCAAGTCATTAAGCTCAATATTAACCAGTTGGACCACAAGAACAAGTTAGGCCTAACATAAGGCCCACAAAATCTAAAATTCAATAAAGCCATATTAGGATTAATTATCGATCTAACATAGGAAATTCTAGCACATATATGGTATGAAATCATTGTAGGGGACGATCATTTAATTGGTTAGACATAAATGAGTCTTCTTAAGCTAGGATATCAATATCATGAGAGGAATACATTCGGAATGGAAAACAAGAACCTAAAGGTTATGGTTTAACTTAAATGTTAACACCTAAACCATTGGGAATTTCAAAGGCACATGATTAATCTAAATGGTTATTTACACCATCTAGGTTAATGACTTTATAAGCAAACAAGAGATCATTTGAAAATCAAAGTTTATTTAAAGGGCCCAAGAACGGCCCAATGGGTTTAATTTCAGCCCATCATGTTTAATTTCACTTTTCTTAAATTAATTATGTTTTTCATAAAAGAAATTATATTATAGTCCTTAACAAAATAATTAAATGATTTTCCTAAATAAATGATTTACTTGAAATGTAATAAATTGAAGATGTTTTACCTAAATACTTTAAATGCTTTATGTGGGATTTGGGTTACTAATGGGTAATAGTTTAACTTAGATAGAGGAAATTCTAGAAACACATTAGTAATCTAGGACACGTAGTTGCACACCGAGACCAAACCATAGATACGACAATTCCCGTATGTACTTATCGTATTCGAATTCTTTAAAATAACTCAGGTGCTAAAGAATACTTAGGCAACAATCAAAGAGTGCGCATATCTTTTGTGGTTTATTGCACGGCAACACAGGTGAGTTCATTGCCCCTTTTCTAACATTTTGTTTTAAAACGCGGGGCTGAGAAGCATGCGTAAACTGTTTATTTAAATTGTTTACTTGAATGCTTTTAAATTTATATGTTTTACATATATATAAATGTTATCCTAGACCATGTCTAGGAAGATTTTATGCAGGTTATTAACTGATTTACTTATATATTAAGTGAATAATCAAGTTAAACTAAACTTTTCAATAAGTCAAAACATTTCAAACAAATCAAACTAGACATTTTGACAAAACAAGTGGGTGAATTCAAGGGATCAAAACAAACATTTTGACAAAACAAGTGGGTGAATTCAAGGGATCAAAACAAACATTTTGACAAATCAAGTGGGTGAATTCAAGGAATCAAATCAAACATTTTGACAAAACAAGTGTGGGACATCAAGACATCAACAAAACAATCTTTGCAAAGACAACAATCAATGTTCTACAAACCAAGTGTTTGTTGAACAATGAATCAAGTGTACAACCGATCAATGAATCTTGTATTCTATGATCAACACATTAAGTACATCTTGTGACAGAATCAGACGATCATTAAATCATTTTTAAGGGAAAGTCTGGGAAATATCAGAGATAGCATACGCCAAAAACATTGACGAAACATAAAATCCTGCATTTCAAGAAGTCCTAGCTAGACCGTTTGACTTGTAGGTCGTATGTTTGAGGATATTTACAGTTTCCCTAACTACTAAGTACCTAGATTGACAGACTAGTCTACTCGAGTATGACCATAGGCCCCAATCATAAGGACTTAGATTTTATTAAATGTTTATTTATTTATTTAATTAAGCATTTATTAAACTGTTTCTACAATTTCTGTGGTTGATCACTATTGTGATGAACTTAAGGAATCAACATAGATTCCAAATTGTGGTATTTACAGGAACAAAGGATTGACGAATCATTGGGTTAAAGGTAGGGGTAAAATGCTTAATTATCATTAACAACAATGTCCTATGCGGATTAGTATGTGGTGGGACGGCGTCTGGGCGGGGTTGTAGCCCCGACTCAGGGGTATGCCCTATATATAAGCATACCGATCTGGATGATACATGTGATGTTAATGAGATTAAGGTTGTTACCCGTGGGTTAAACAAAGGTTTTGTGAGAACCTTTGAGTCATTGTGAACAAGAGTGTGTAATAGGTAAAGATGCTTAATTATCATTAACAACAATGTCCTATGCGGATTAGTATGTGGTGGGACGGCGTCTGGGCGGGGTTGTAGCCTCGACTCAGGGGTATGCCCTATACATAAGCATACCGATCTGGATGATACATGTGGTGTTAATGAGGTTAGGGTCTTTACCAAAGAAGTTTTCAAATCATTTTCAAACACTAAACAATATGAACTCACCAACCATGTGTTGACTTTTATTTTTGCATGACTTCTCAGGTGACGAACAGGTCAACTGAAGAGTTACTTCTTGGATTAGGTTTATCTGATAGAAGACTTAGTTTTTGGACCTACATATTTTGAAGCATCATTATATAGCTTATTTGGTATATCTTGTGCAGATACAAGATTGAAGTTTATGATGCGATAGTAGATTTACATTGTTAAATTGTAAACTTAACTAATATAATTTAACTCTGTAATCCTATTTTATTTTAGCAAAGTTTCTCATTTATATATCATGTGCAATGTAAACGATCTGATCATCTCGATTATCACTCACGATATCGCGCCTCGGGAACCTTCCGCCCGACGGGGAAACCCGATCCTACCCCGCCGGCTCGGGGTGTGACACCCACGATTGGAAAGTGCCACAATAATAGGAGCTACCATATGAACGTTGTTAAACGTTCACTTGTATTTTGTTTTGTATAAATACCGAGGCTATTGATCGATATACGACACTGGTTACTCGAATAACACACACAAAACTCACTGAAGCTTGTTTGTCATTTTAGAATCGATCATATTGCGCTCACTGTTTTTATCTACTCATTTGATTATTAATAAAACTAGGTAAAGTGACGATTGTCACCTCCCGAGGTTTTTATGCCGGCAATCCTAAGGGATTAAGGGCTTTTCCTCGTATAAATCTCGTGTGTATCGCTATTTTTCTGTTTAATATATTCAGATATCCCTAGGGATATTCGGGGATACCCTGAACATATATTCAGTATACTTAATATATTTGCTTGTAAAACACAATACCCCACTTTTCTAATTCGGTTTTGCTAAAAGTTAAGCTTGTTAATTTTTACCCGAAACAGTGCTCTATCATTATTGATGTAAATTTTGTTGCTGAATTATCTCATAGTTTGCTGAGTGTGTCACAAATCTATGACAAAGGCTTTTTAACTCATTTTTTAAACAAAGAGTGCTTGATTCTTCAGCAAGGTTTTGTTATTCTTCAAGATTAGATTCTACTTCGCTCTCAACGGAAAGGAAACTCATATATCATCGATATGAACATTGCACCATCATCGAAGGCTACGTGTCTCTTTTCCAAAATAGCTACACATGATGCAATGTTGTGGCATCGTAGACTTGGTCATGCAAATGTGAAAAATCTTAATCGTCTAGCTAAAGGTGACTTATTCAGAGATCGACCGGTCAAAGAATTCTTTTTAATTGAAAAATGTATAGACTGTTGTCACACCCTAGGCCGGATCGGAGACCCAGCGGCGGAATAGTCCTGAGGCGTGATTGTAATCAGAGTGATCAGATTGTTACATTGCACATAATGATATGAGAAATACCAAAATACATTAAATGAATAAAATTATATTACAACTGTTTCATAATTTAATTCTATTACAGCTGGACTTGGACATCTGGAAAGAGGACTAGATGTCCCACAAGGTTACTTGCACAGACGCAAGTCTTGAATCTTGTATCCAGGCTAACCGGAGAGATTCCATGCAGGAATTGTAGGTTCCTCTAAGGGATCATATATTTCTCTCTCTAAAGTCATCCTGCTTTCATCTGTTCTTCACCTGAGAACATGTAAAATCTATCAACACTAGGTTGGTGAGTCACATTTGTTTTGAAAATATTAGGTTTTGTAAAAGGTTTAGTAAAAGTCTTTCCATTTACATCGATTTGAAATATGATGTGTGAATGGTGTTGGAAACATGAATGAACTACACATTTGTTTCAGTCTAACCATCATTACTGGCACCATCCCAGGCCATCGAAGGTGGTTTATGTATAGGGCATACGTAGGGTCAAGCTTACCGCCTGCCGAGCCGCTAACCCACCACCCCTTAGGTGGTCTACGAGGGTGTCCTTAACGGAAATCGGACCTTGTCACTTGTGTACCTCCATTCTACCCGACACGACATGTGATTGTAAAATGAATTTGTGAGAAATAAGCATATGCTCTGTCTCTTGATATAGGAGACATGTTTTGTTGTTTGAAAGTACCACTAGTGAAACTTCTCTTTACTAGGAAAACGTTGTTTACTGTGCATTCGTTTGAAACTCGTCCAAGACTAGGTCTTGGACATTTATTTGATTTGAAAACTCTTGTTTTTGTTGTGTGGTTTGTCTGTAATATCACCCTTGTGATCATTTACCAACCCTAACTGATTTGTTTGTGTGATTAGTTCCTTTGGAACTAATCTGAGTTGTTGTTGTTGTTTGCTTGCGTGTAACGTACCAGCCTTAGCGCTGGAGGTTTGTTAAACCTATGGGACCATCTACATTACCATCGGTTGACCCGCGTCAGCTAATGGTAAATGACTCTGATGTGTGTTGTTCGAGAATTCCTCAGCGAATTCCCGATGTGTTGTTGAGTGGACGCATGTCCTAGTGAATTACCCTAGACAGATACCATACAAAATATTGTTTGTTTGATGGGGGATTCCCATGAAAATGATTGTATTCGATTGTGCACTACACAATTCCACGACTTGTGTCCATTCACCTCTTGGTTAGGCAAAAAGCCTCGAATTGTTGTGGTCAACGGACATCTCTTCGGTGATTTGTGTTTTGAACCCTGGAAACTGGTTTTTTGCGTTTCTTTGATGAAAATTTAATTGGAGAGATGAATGCTCGGTAAAACTATTTGAAAAGACACTTATATAACATTCGTATAAGTGGTTGAGGGTTGATCTTTTTATTTAAAACATTTGAAAATAACTCTTATTCATTGATCACTCGAATAAGAGGTTTCATGTTCTCATCCCCAAATGATTTGGAAGGGAGAAAATTGAAAACTAGGGGTCTGTGAACTCACCTGAGGTCTTGGGTCGTCAATGCACTCACTTGGAATGATCTCTCGGTTTGAATCCTGTGTTAAATATTATTTATTTAGGTGTTAGGAGATTATGTTCTCTGTTTCTTGATGTGATTTTGGAAAATGTGTTTTCATTGGTTTTAGTTTGATGAGATTTAAAATCGAGTCTAACGTTCGGTTCTATCAGTACAAATGGTGTAAGATAGAACTTTCAATACTTAGCCGTTTTTGGGCTGTTCTTGGTTCGAACGAGTGCTTCGTGCGAATGGCCCTCATTCACACGAACGGAGTGATGCGAATGCATGCTCTCCTTTGTGTTATCTGTTAGTGCGAATGGGCCTTCGTTCGTATGGTTTTCCCGCACGAATGAACCTAACTCGCTCGTGCGGTGGTTCGTTCGTCTTCACGAACGAGGCTTCTCACTCGCATGAATGAGCCCTTCGTACGGCTAATTCGCCTGCAAGTTTACCAAGAATGCCATTTTTGAAATCGGTGGTTGTTTTTGGTGTTTTTATGGTCGAAATTGATGGTAAAATGTTTTGGAGTGGTTTGGTGCTAAGGATCGGTGCTAATACTTATTGTAGAGCTCGTATTTGACCGAAATGAGATGAAATGGTTTGAAATCTTGAAATGGAGGTGTTGGGGTTGAAATACACACGACTTGGACGATGCAATGGTCCGATTTCGTGTGGAAATGGCCGAAAATCGAGAGGGGCGAAAGGGTGTTTCGGTTGAGAGTGTTGGGTGAAAAATGGGTTTGAAAAACGTAAGTGTTGCTTTTATAGCTGTGATGTCGTACGAATCAGTCGTTCGTATGAATGAATCCCATTCGTACGAACGAACTGTGACTACAAAGCTTCATGAAATAGACCGGTTCGTACGAATGAGAGCCCATTCGTACAAACGGTCGTGTGTTTTAAAATTTTGATTGTTTATTAAATCATATTGGCGGGTTTTCTTTTAGATTGTTATTATTTTATGTCAACGTTAAAGACTCACGCTGGCGTCGGTATGAATCTTCACCCATACAAACGTCGCGTTGTATTTAACTACTAACATTGTTCGATTCTGTAAGGATTTCATTTGGGTATCCAAATCTAACAACACATCCACATGGACTGTCACCCATGTCGACATCTCGTTGGATCGATACTCCAAATGTTGTCTTTTCAGGTTTGTTCATTGTTTTTCCCTCACAGGTTGTCTCTCTTTTCTTCTGATTCATGTTCATGTGATTAAGTTGATTTTCCTAACTGTTTTAGGAAAACCCGTGTATTTTTATGGTCATTTATTATTGTTGTCTTTACTCTCGTAATCATATGTCTTCACTGTGATTGTGTACACCCTTGGATTTCCGACTCCTGGTTGGTCGGTTGCCGATTGTCACAGTCTCGCCTTGTTGAAAGAATTTTGTCCCAAAATTTGAATGTGTGTTATCGGGCCCTCATTTTCCTTTTGAATGTTCTGGGAGACAACCAATTATGACTTTGAGTTTCCATGTTCTCCATGTTGCACTGAGGCGTACATGGGAAAAATGTTGTCACTGTCTGATATTATACTTGACTGTACTTCGCTCGAGTCCAAGGAGTTGTCGACCGTAGTGTCGGTTTGTGGTTCGGCAAAGATGTACCGAATGTCCACTGGAAGTCTTACAGTTCATGACGGATTAATGTGGTCAACTCAGTTTTACACAGACGGTTTGCACTCAAATGATGTTACGATACCATCTGTGTCTTTGTGTCCTTTGTTGACCGAGTTGATGGATGTGGTTTGGTTGAAGCAGGTATATAGCTTGGTTCGGATATTCTTGATGCTTCCCAATTGGGTTAGGCTTACGAACTAGGTTCGCGTAGGATTCAAGGTTTGCTAAGTGAGTTAGTCTAATATGTTTAGACATTTCATTTAAGCAGTGTTTCTACTTTACGTTTCCAAGAAAGTCTACTTCCTCGCTGTACTCACTGTTGATAATGCAATGTGTTGAACCGTATCCTTTGTACGGTTTTCTTGCGCTGTTCCAGACGTGGTTTCATATGGTTTCCTCCCTTCAAATCCCCAAGTTCACGGTTCGCTCTTGGTGTCGTATGGATGTCCCCTCACTTTGAAATTGTGACTGTTCTGAGGCTTTGGTGTTGTAATTTGTTCTGGTAGAACAAATTATGTATCGTCCTCGATTGGGTTTTGGAAATTTTGCCCATTGGTGATTGACTTCCCTCGCCATATTACTCGGCGGTCGGGTACAGATAGTTCAGCTGTGGCATTGCACAATCTGGTAGCATACTTCTCTCGGAACTATCCTGGATTGTTTCTCTTCCAATCCCATCGAGTTCATGGAGAAATTTCCTCTCCTGATTTGCATGCAAGGGTCCTTCATTGGTGGTTGCGTTGGACGCCGTATGTAAAGGATGCTTTCTGATGTTGGGTTGTTGAGAGTGATCCTCATTTGAGATGTTGTCACACCCTGAGCCGGCGGGAACAGATCGGGTTTTCCCGTCAGGCGGAAGGTTCCCGGGGCGCGATATCTTGAGTGATAATCAATTGATCAGATTGTTTACATAGCACATGATAAATAAATGAGAAATGCTAACACATCCATGATATAGAATTACAAGATTAAATTACAATGTATCGTTCATAATTTAACCAAGTAAATCTATCAAAAGAATCAATGTAACTATATCTTGTATCTGTACAAGATATATACAAAAGATGATTCATTGTTCTTGTCACCAAAAGCATGCAACACAAAATAAAGATAGGTCTTCTAAAAGTCCACTAGCTTAGTCCATGCATATATGTAGCTACACCTGTTCATCACCTGAGAAAACATGCATTTACACAAAGTCAACACTAGGTTGGTGAGTTCATAAGTATGTTAATTGAAAACCTTGATTCATTCACATGCACAATCGCCATGTTAATCATGTTACTTGTATGTTGTATGTTTACCTGTTCACCCAATGGCTTCTCAATAGTTATATTTACAAGTATTATATCATCCTAGTAGTGATGCTTATATATAGGGCATATGTAAGGGAACTAAGCCCTAGCCAACATCCCACCACATCACTACTAGAACTCCACACTACTTGCAATACAACTATTGATTTCCATTCCCAAATCCAAATGTTTATCTCATTCTTGATCACGTGTGATATCATGTATAGAATAATATGATGATGAAGTTGTAGTTATCGAACCGAAGTTTAGATAACCATTATATATGTTAAGGATATTAGATTTATCAAATCTGTTCCTTGTATTATTCTATAATTGTGAGGTTAACTGTTGTTTAACTTTTAAATATTAAGAGTGTTAGTTAACCATTTGTAATTTGTTCTCAACTTAAAGTGCATAGAGCCTAAAAGGAATCCATTGAAATCCTCACGTAATCAGATCTCAATGCATCCGATTTACCTCTACCACTTTGTTTACCCATAGACCTCATCGAAACAGTTACTAGTAAAATGACATGAGAATATAAATTTACTCAGTCTACTAGACAACAAGAAACGATGGATTAATTACTTATCACTGTAGATTAATATCACCATGTGTCGCTTTCCAGAACCTGACTTGAAGTCGCCCTGTCACCGGTCATACGTTACCGGCCAATGAAACAATACGATCAACATACTAGACCTACAAGCTAAAGCTTTGTCAAACCTATGGTACCACTATGCTATCGTCGGTTTAGTCACGTCAAACTAACTGGTCAGCGAATTATAGGGGCTTACATGATCAACTTGAACTAATGGCACATGATTGAAGTGATATAATACAACAGGTCAATAGTAACTAATTGTAGTTGTATTCATCCGTGTTATTGTTCTCAATGTCATATGTTCTCCGTGTTATTAACAAAGTTAAATAAGAACTTGTCTTATTACATTATGTTAATTATTTGAGTGAATGATGTTGTTATCATGAAGTTGCATTATCATGATTATCATTCTTTGTTCCATGTTCTCCTGTAATATGAGTTGAGTTGTAAAGCTAAGTGTTAAAAGGACTTGTCCTATTACACTTACTTAACTCTTGTGTCGAATGTTATTACAAAGATATATAGTATCTTTATAACATTCATATGCTTGTCTGTGATTCTTCCAATGTTTTGTTTATGTAAGAATAACTAAGTGTTATAAGATAAAATCTTACAACTAAGTTATTATAATGTGTTGATGAACAAATAAGATATATTATCATGTTCATCTGATTATCCCTGTCATGTCATGATCATAAAAGCATGCATACAATGATAAACGATAACAAACAATTAAGTATTATCACAATCAATGTAATAGCAATATGATAAGAAAAACTTTTATGTAAATAAAAGTAAGCATGTTTCGCAGCCCCGAGAGTTTAAAATCAGTTAAGATTAAAGTAAAAGGGGCATATGAACTCACCTTGTTGTTGTAGGGTTGACTTAACTTAAAGGAAGAATGCACGTGCTCTTGATTGAACTTGAGTTTTTTTTCACAGTCCTGTATTGATTTCACGTTGTATGTAATCTTATAAGTATCATTTGTGTAGATTTGTGCACGTGTATGTGTTAACCTTACAGTCGGCTAACCCATCGTAGGTCTCGGTCTTCATTCGGCCCAATTTGCTTGTTATTGATTTCCTGTTCCTCTCAACTCCATGTATTCTTGTTAAAATTTCTAAGTATAACAATTAAGTTTTACGTACAAAGTTATCAACCTTTTATGTCTTGAGTTTAACTATGTTTTATAGTTTTTCGACCTGTAACAATATATTCCATTTGACAATCTTGTAGTAGATATACCTAGGATGTGATTTAGTTACATGTTGTTCGTGATTATCAACTCGTTTATGTGTTAAGCTACAACATCACCTATGTGGATCAAGTATTAACTTGGGCCGAATGAACTGGGCCAAAACAGCCCCATTGGGCCGAAGGGTGTGTGCTGGGTCGATTAAGGGTTATGTGGGCCAAAACAAAAGATATGGGCCGAAGGTTTTTAGCCGGAAAAATGTGCTGGGCCGGTTAGGTGCTGTTTGGGCCGCTTAGGTTGGTCCTGGGCCGAGAGAATAGCTTGGTCCAAACCCTGAAGCCTTGTCGATTTATGTTAACCCGTCCCACCCCAGCGAACCTATCTTTGCTGATAGAGGTTCGGTCTCCTCATTTGGGTTCGGGTAGGTTTAAGAGTGAAAGATTCGTTTGTATTCAAAGGGTTCATAGGGTTAAGGGTTCGCCAGTGGAGGGGAAAGGTTCGTCCCATGCACATGGTTTGGTGGATCTGGAAAGGTTTGTTTTGTCACGTGGGTTCGTGTGTAGGGAGTCTGATCATGCAAGGGTTCGGCTAATCAGTGATGGCGAGGGGTTTTCCTGTGCATGCTGGTTCATTGCCATTAGAGAGGTTCGGCCACTCCATGATGTCACGAAGGTCCGTGACAAGGGAAAAAAAAGGTTCGTCGGTGGTGATCGTTGGCCCAAGGTTCGCCTGGAATGTCTTGATCGAGGGAAGGTTCGGTTAGGGTTCCTGTTATGCACAAGGATTCGTCACTGACTCATGGAGGTTCGGTGATCGTTCGTGAAACCTCAAGGGTTCGGCGGTTGTGGTTTTAGGGTTCGGCCCACGTGGGTTCGGTGGTTCCAGTGGGTTCGGTTGATGATACTGAAGCTGCGAGGTTCGCCTGCTACTCATCGAAGGCCACACGAACCTGTAATCCTAGTCTCATCCTATCCCGCGAAATGCTGGTCCTAGGGAGGTTTCACATCTTTGTCACACTATCTAGGTGGTTTCGTGGTGGTGGGGTTCCAAATCTAGAGTGTTTAACCGGTTAGGTTGATTGGGTCGAACAAGAACATAGAAAAACCCTATTTTCGTGACTTTTCTCTTCTATTAATCAATCAATGATTACAAGAAGTTAACACAGAAAAACTCTTCTCGCACAGAGAAAATCTCTCACAGGTTTGCTGAATTCTGTCAAAAGTTATGAAGAATTCAGCCAAACCTTCAATATATACACACAGCTAATCAGCCGAACCTTTTAAGAGCCGAACCCTAGGTTCGCCAGCCGAACCCTAGGTTCGCCAGCCGAACCCTAGGTTCGCCAGCCGAACCCTAAGGTTCGCTGAGCGAACCCTTAGGTTCGCTAGACGAACCTAGGTTGCCAAACCTAAAGGTTCGCCGAACCTTCTCTAGGCTATAGGTTCGCCGAACCTATCAAATCAATAGGTTCGCCGAACCTGTCTTGGTTCGTGGGCTAAACGAACCTTAGACAAACCTATTAGCCGAACCTTTCTAAAACTCAAAATAAATACAACTTTTTGAATAGAAAACTATTACATATGTGCACTAACAAACTCCCCCTTAATAGTTTCTATCAAAAGTCTTCATTCTTTGTCTTCAACTTGTTCATCTTCTTTGTCATTGACACCGCTTGATTCTCCAATCTCTTCATGAACCACATTATCCACCGCTCGTATAACAACCGAACGTGGTATCTTCGATAACCTCTCAGCCTCCAGCTTTGCATGTCTTTCATCTCTTTCCTTTTGCAATTTCATCAGTTCAACATAAAGATAATTCACATCATCCCAATTGCATCCAAAATGTATTCCCAACGTATAACACATTCTTACAATGGTTTGATATTGAATTGCCATATCTTTAAAGCTCACACCAAAATAATGAAATCCATCATCTGCATAGATCTCAGCTGTGTTAAGTAAATCAATGTCACCCTTTGAGCAGTTTACAATCCACATAGGATCTATCATCCGAATCACCCTCCAGTTGTCATTCTGCTTCAATAAAATCACACCTTCTGATGTTCTCTCATCATAGAACCAGAACTTAAAATAAGGATTCCAGTTTTGTTCTATCTTCCTGAGTCTTGGTCTCTTGAAAACTTTCGGCTTTGCATATCCATGAACTCTATCAATGAATTGTGGTGTCAATAAACTCCAACCATTTCTTGCTTCTTTCTTTAACAATCTTTCAAAAACTTCATTATGTCTAGTCTGAATTGGCTTAATCATCTTCATTCTTGCCAAAATCATACATTCAAACGATGGTAGACTCATCAGATCAGAAGCTTTCCCAAAATACTGACATCCATCAGTTCTTTTCACAACATAGCATCCCTTGTCTGTCAAACTTCTTGGAATATTATGAAAATATCCATAACTAACAATCCTTCCAATCATTTTGGACTTAGATCCAATCTTGAACTTCTTGGATTGTCTAGCCTGGTTTTCTTGATCTATATCTTCTAGTACTTCAATCATTATCTTGAACACATGCAAATTATCAATGATATAATTTGTCTCTTTCTGATATTCATTCCATAAATCCATGTTAGCCTTTTCTTTAATCTGAGACAATGTTGTTCCAGACAAACCTCCTGCTTCAAACATTTTTTTCATAGTATTCAAGTTTAATAACTCTTCATCAATGATGTCATCTTTCTCATAATCAGACAGATCCAGATCTTCATCTTCTTCAAAGTCAAACATCAAATCATCATCATTCTCAAAGAAATCTTGAACATCTAGAGCAGAATAACCTCCAACAACTTCTCCTTCTTCTAACTCCTGATTAACTTGAATCTCAAATATCTTCCTCTGCAAGTCTATGTCAGAATGCATTTTAAATAAATCAAGAAAAGTAGGCAAGGAGTAATCAATAACAGTCCTTGGATGTTCTATTTCATCTAAATACTCAAATTCAACATCAGTACAATCCTTGACCCTATCAGAAGATACAGAACGAACTGGAACCGCATCAGTCACAATCTTTGATGGAGAATAAATCACTAAAGCACCAGTCACAGAAGTCAAACTACCAGAATCACCACTCACTCCAGCAGCACAATCACCATCCTCCTCATCATCACCACCATAAGTATGCATATATGGATGTTCATCAACATCAGAATCTCCATAATCTACCTTCTCTTCATCTATTCTCTCTTTTTCTACCTTCTCTTCTTCATCTTCATCAACATCTACCACCATCTTCTCTGCTTCAGACACAGAAACCTCAGCCTTTCAAATCTTTTCTTCCAAATCTTTCATCTTAAATCTCAAATCAGTATTCTCATTCTTTAGTTCAACAATATCTTCTGATTGTAACTTGATAAAGAATTCCAACTCAGAAATCTTTTCTTTCATCTTCTTCTTCTCAACAAGTTCTTCTTCTCTCCATTTAATCATTAAAGCCATATGAGTCTTTAACTCATCCAATTCATTTGTGCTTGATGAACCAGCAACATTCTTTTCTTTTTCTTTCTTGTAATTATCAAACTCTTTTGATAACATGGATAATCTTCTTTTAAGATCAGTATCATCATCATCAGGAGCAACATAGTTTGCCCTGGCACGGTGACCTATCATGTCTTTCTCCAAAATAGCATCACCACTCCGTTGATACACTCTGACCTGACCCAAACTGGAATCTTTCATGTGTTTCAACTTAAGTAAATCAACATCTTCCCTAGGTAACAGCCCCTTAGGCAACCTCTCATCAAGCAGAATCTGTACGAATCTAGGATACATATAGAATCTATCCTTAGCCTTCGTAATGTTGTCGGACATATACCAGAAGATCATCCCTGAAAAATTGAACGGTTTGTTCAATATAAGAGCTACCATAGCTGGCCTCTTTAGATCTCTCAGGTCATCAAAGGTACCCTTCCTCATGCTCAAGCAATGAAGTAGCACATGTGCAAAAAACTTGTACTGTAATGGAAGCTTGCCCTTCTTCACCGAGATGGAGTTGTAAGCTCCAAAATATCTTATGCGCATGAAGCATCCTTTAAAACACTTCTCTGGTATAAGAGTTATACCAGCAGGCTCACCTCCAAACTGTAATACCCTCCTGATATCAGCCTCAGATATCGAAGTGCTTGCCCTAGCACATTCGCATCAATAACATATTCCTCATCTACTGAAATAACTCTGGCCGACTCCCAGAAGCTCTGAATATGTGATCGATAGATCTGAAAAGAGTTGGAGATGGCGTAGTAAATCCTTGATCGACGAAGAAATTCGATCATAGGACGGAAATCTTGGCCATTCCTTGTTGTAGGATCCAGATAGGCACAAACATTATGTTTGTCACCAAAAGTTAAGTTCGCCATATCTACAATCAGAAATAAAACACAATTAGAAACAAAATTTAACAAAATTAACAAAAATCAAAAAAATTTCTAAGTATAGACAAGCGAACCAATCCCCTGAGACGAACCTAATGCTAGGCGAACCTAAGTTAGACGAACCTGTCGTCTAGACAAACTTATTTGATCGAACCTTCTGTTGAACGAACCTTATGATGAACAAACCTTCTGATGAACGAACCTCAGAATGAACGAACCTCAGAATGAACGAACCTTCAAACAAACGAACCTATTGGTCAAACGACCTTGACCAAAAGGTTCGGTTCATTTGAAATGCATAGGTTCGCCACGAACCTATCAGATTCAGATGAACTTTCAAGGTTCGGCGAGCCTTAGTTCATTCAACGAACCTGTTCATCCAGCGAACCTTTTTCATTTTCAAATCAAAAATTCAAATCTTCGAATTAGAAGATAAAATTTTACCCCTAGGTTCGAAAGACACCAATGAACAATTTTTACAAATATGGTTTGTTCAGAACTTGGAATTTAACCAGTTTTAGTTCAAATTTACAGGTCCGATCTAAAAATCCTAAAACCTCTCAGATCTCTCAATATAGCCGGTCAAATCCAATGATTTTTTACCTAAAAATAATTAGCAGATGATTCTGAGTCTAAAATTGTCAATGAAAAGTATTGGGAGGTCTGAAATCAAAAATCAAAAAAATTCTTCTTGCAGGTTCGTCAGTCGTGCAATCTGATGAAAGTGACGAACCAACCTTATATTTATACTCACGAACCTTTTCAGACGATCCTTTCCAACGAACCTTTTCTGCGAACCTTTGCAACGAACCATTTCAGACGAACCTTTCCTGCGAACCATTTCAGACGAACCTGTAACATCATTGCCGGAATCGGTGCCGGAACAGTGATCTCAACAGTAGCTGAACAGTAAACAGACACAAACTATACACATCCTATTCTAATTCATACTCATATCAGTAGTCAAAGTCATTTCGTATTATCAAACAACAGGTTAATAAACATGTAGCAGAAACAAAGTTCAGAACAATGGTTCTTGAGTCAGGTAATTATCTGGCAACACTGAACCATCATGGGTTTATTTGATAGGATCTATTAGGATAACACGTATGTGAGGATAAACAAAATAAAACAATAACAGTTGTTGTTACGAAATGCTAAACTGACGAACTATTCGTATAGGTGATGATCTGTACGAATAGATCTGATAGTTTAACGATATGAAACGATGATTGTAAAGTAGACAACAAAAATCAGAAAGTGAAACGTACGATCGTGTTCGTACAGTTAGCGCTCTGTACGAAAACGCGCGCAAGTGACATTTTCTGACGAAACGAAACGAAGGCGATTCGAACGATAATAAATATAAGGAAATAAAATATTTCATGTTTTACAATTTTGAAACTCATCATAAATAAATTAAAACGAAACTATTTTAATTTAGGCGCGTAAACCATAATACGCGAATAAATAATGAAACCCATAAAATTTATAAACTTCGATATATAAATTAAGAAAATAACATTTAATATCATTACTAGAAATAACCACTTTTGAAACACATAAAATGAAGCCTTTTATTTAAATTACGTAATTACGCGCGTTACGATCTGGAAACGCGACGAAAACGCGAACCGAGGAAACGAAACGAACCCGAATACCCTCGTGGTATATAAACGTGGAAAGAACCAATTTCTTTCATTTTTCAAATTTCTCTCTCTCTCTAAACACTCTCTCCCGTTTTTCTCTCTCTCTAGAATAACCGACTTTAAACGATCGTATCTCCTTCGTTTCTCAACGGATTTGAGTGTTCTTGGTGTCCATTCGAAGATCTTGATTCCCTTTATCAGGAAGTACAACTTATCTGGAAACCGATATCAAGGTAAGAGGCTTGAAACTTATGATAAAATAGGGTTTTCTCAATTTTTGTTGAACACACATGTGAAACCGGCCCTAGGACACCATTTTTCGAATATCTCCCCACTCTAAACTAGCTGGCGTGTACTCGTTACATTGGAAACCATCTGAGATTGCTCAGTTTGATGTAGAAGACGAAGGAACTATCTACAAGTTCGTGGGAATGGACAAGATCTGGCCGAACCTTCAACACAACCGGTCGAACCCCACTGTGCCAAGTACTGACCAGACGAACCTTTAGGCTTAGATGAACCAGTTTTGAACCACGAACCCTAGCGAACCATCACTCACCAACGAACCTTCGGTTCGTCTGTCATCATCATCCGAACCCTATGCAGGCTTGCGAACCTTCGTCCATGATTCATGAACATTAGCCAATGGCGAACCTCACATGCACAACCAGCCGAACCTTGCAGGTTACTCTCCTACTCGCGAACCTTAGCTACCTAACCAGGCGAACCCTTGATTTATGAGGGAAGGTTCGCTGGTTTTTGTTTGAAACCAGTGCATGGCCTATCCTGGTGAGTCTAGTCATGAAAGATTTGGTCCATATCTCCTTACATAAAACATAACCAGCCCAGTAGCACTCCCCGATTTATTATGGCCATTTCGGCCCAAGACTTGACCCAACAACTTGTACACCGGCCCATGTGAGATGTGAGTATTTGGCCGATCGTATAACTTATATACACAAATGTCTTGACCCAAGTTAAACAATCAATCGGCCCAACAATAGCCCAACTGATTCCTTGCCCAACAACATCCTTTCGGCCCATGTGATCACTAGGCCCAACCCAAATGTCTAAACCATTTTATTCAATGCGGGCCACTCACCTACAAGGTCTAGGCTCAACAGCCTATTCTCGGCCCATATGGGTGTGTTAATCGGCCCACGTGTTGTAATGGCCCAACAATTTCGAGTTTGGCCATTGGGGATGAAATTGGTCCGAGACTTGACTCACACTTAGCCCATTTAATTTGATTTGGCCCACATAACTCCTAAGGCCCAATGACCCTATTATTAGGCCCAAGACCACTTAATTTGGCCCAATATCTAAGATGACACGTTGTACATGCGGTTAAGTTAAATATTAACCATTCGGCCCAAGTTACTTAACCTAACATCACTCACAAGGACCATGTAAGTCATTAGGCTCAATATTAACCAGTTGAGACACAATGGCAAGTTAGGCCTAACATAAGGCCCACGAGATCTAAATTTCAATAAAAACAATGTTAGGATTAACTATAGATCTAACTTAGGATATTCTAGCACAATAATCGTATGAGATTATTATAGGGGACGATCATTCCTTTATTTAAACACAATTGAATCTCCTTAAACGAAGATATCAATATCATGGGGGAAGTATACTAGGGATGAAAACAAGAACCTAAAGGTTATGGGTTGACTTAAATGTTAACACCTAAACCATTGGGAATTATAAAGACTTATGACTAACCTAAATGGTCTATTTAAACCATCCAGGATTAGTTACTCAATAAGCAAACAAGAAATCGCTAGAAACTAAAACGCTATTAATGGGCCCAAGAATGGCCCAATGGGTTTAATATAAGCCCATCATGTTTAATTACACTTTTCTTAAATTATTAATACTGTACATAAAAGAAGTTAAATTATAAACCTTATCAATATAATTAAATGATTTTCCTAAATAAATGATTAACTTAAAATGAAATAAGTTGAAAATGTTTTACTTAAAGACTTTAAATGATTAATGTGGGATTTGGGTTACTAATGGGTAATAATTTAACTTAGATAGAAGGAATTTTAGAAACACATTAGTAATCTAGGACACGTAGTTGCACACCGAGACCAAACCCTAGATATGACAATTACCGTATGTACTTATCGTATTCGAATTCTTTAAAATAACTCAGGTGCTAAAGATACTTAGGCAACAATCAAAGAGTGCGCATATCTTTTGTGGTTCATTGCACGGCAACACAGGTGATTTCATTGCCCCTTTTCTAACATTTTTGTTTTAAAACGCGGGGCTGAGAAGCATGCGTAAACTGTTTTATTTAAACTGTTTATTTAAATGCTTTTATTTATTATATGATTTACATATATATATTTGTTGATACTCCTAGACTCCTGTCTAGGTAATTATTAAACAGATCAAATTATCAAGTTAATTAAAGTACTCTTATGAGTCATACTTTAAATTTTAAACCCTAAATAAACCCTTAGTCCATCAAGCTCAAATTCAAGAATCTAAATTCAAAGTGAAATCAAAGGAACTAAAACAAAAGATCATCTTCAAAGGAAATCTAATTCAGTGTGGGATCTGAGAACAAAGAATCATAATCAAGAATCAATTATCATTGTAAATCATGGAAATTTTAAAGAGCAAGATCAAGAGACTCAAGGAATCAGAAATCATAAATGTGTGTGAATCATTGAAATATTGAAATCATTACAATCTAATGAAATCATTAATATTTGAGTTAAGGTGGATGTCAGTTGTATAGGGAATCAAGACCACGCGTAACACACATATAAAGTCCCCTTCAGGTATAGAAGACTCTTGTAGTCAGGCTATACGGGCAATAACATGAACTATCAAATGAAATCAATATCAAAGTCATATCAAGAGAATCAAAGAGATCAAGAATCAAAGGATATCCGTAAAGTCCCTTTCAGGTACAGAAGAGCATTGGGTCAGGCTGTACGGGCATCAATAAAATCCCGTCACGCCCAGGTATACTCCTTGTGAGTTATGCCTGGTATGGGTCACGTGTGAGAGGTTACAACTTGGACAACCACCAACAACTAAGTCTAATTGATTGAGTCAAATAAGGCCCAATCATCATGTCTTAGTCGTATTTAAATGTTTTATTTATTTATTTAATTAAATATTTAACATTTTATTTCTATCACTGACTTTTGGGAAATCATGTATTTATGATGAACTCAAGAGAATCAAAAGTAAATCAATTTTGGAAAGCATATTCCAAATCAGAGATGTGTAGGCTAAAAATGCTTAATTATCATTAACACCAGTGTCATATGCATATTAGTATGTGGTGGGATGGCGTCTGGGCGGGTCGTAGGCTTGACTCAGGGGTATGCCCTATATATAAGCATACCGATATGGATATTACATTTGGAGTTAATGAGGTTAGGGTCTTTACCGAAAGAGGTTTTCAAACCATTTTCAAATACTAAACTATATGAACTCACCAACCATGTGTTGACTTTATTTTTGCATGACTTCTTAGGTGATGAACAGGTCAACTGAAGAGTTATTTTCTTTGGACTAGGTTTCAAATAGAGGACCTAGCTTTTTGGACCTGCATATTTTGAAGCACCATTATACTACTTATTTTGTATATCTTGTGCAGATACAAGATAGAAGGTTTATGATGTGATAATAGATTTACATTGTTAAATTATAAACTTAACTCATGTAGTTTAACTTTGTAATTCTATTTTATTTTAGTAAGTTTCTCATTTATATATCATGTGCAATGTAAACAATCTGATCATTTCGATTATCATTCACGATATCGCGCCCCGGGAACCTTCTGCCCGTCGGGGAAACCCGATCCTACCCCGCCGGCTCGGGGTGTGACAGATTGGTATCAGAGCCATGGTTATAGAGATATATAGGTCACTTATTTAAACGGTTTGGCCTAGACTCTAACCTAGGGACCCTGCGTGTAGAGAACATAGGAATTAGGAATTTACTTGCATTGTGTCTTCTGCATTCGATCATTACACTAACCAATGTTCTATTGGTTATGATTAGAATGTCACCAAGAAGGCAACCATCACCGCCTCTACCTTCACAAGAGACGGACCCAGCAGCCGTTGCACTCGCCACCTTAGTTACTGAACTGATGATGGCGGTTCTCCCTAAAATCATCACTCAAGTCATGAAAGGGGATGTGAACACTCGATGCTGCCCGAAGACAATCATGGGAACTGAAGGATTTGCACAAGGAGAGACAAGCAAGAAGTGAAAACGGTGTTGTCCTAAGAAAGCAAGAGACCCTGTGATCTACACTGAGGCCATTCCCCTTCGCCAAGTGGCCGTTGCTTCTGCATCCAAGGGTTGTAAACATTATGCTGGAAAATCTCCCCTTTGCACTAGCTGTCACTATCACCACCGTGCTGAAATCTCATGCAAGCAATGCACCCATTGTGGTAAGATGAACCATTGGGATCATCAATGCAGACCTTTGATGGAATTGAAATGCAAACAGAGTGTTGGCAAATTTCCTTTATGTGCCACGTGCAGTCTTCACCATGCTGAGAATAAACTGTGCAAACATTGCCTGAATTGCGGGAGGAAGGGACACTGGAATCGTGATTGTAATAATCCCCTGACTCATAACCAGAATCCTGGGAACACTACATATCCCCTTCCTCGACACAGCAAGGATTGCTATGTGTGCGGGCTGTCCGAACACATTTCACGAGACTGTCCTGTGAGGATATCTTCCACAAGTCCTGCACTTTCTAAGGGAAAAGCTCCCCTCTGTTCGACTTGTCACTACCATCATCTAGCTGAACTTTCGTGTGTACAAGGCACGCGTTGTGGGAAGACGGGACACTGGATGCAACAGTGTCGGTCACCAATAACCTCTGCTCCCTATCAATATGTTGTTGCATTTCCTAAATGAGTCAGATGTGGTTTTCATCATGGTGAGGAGAAACCTTGTAAACACTGTCTGAATTGTGGTAGATACGGACACTGGATTCAACAGTGTCGGTTTATTTCCACTAGGAAACGGGAACAAAATGTGAGCACCTCTATTTCCCCTCAACGTAACAACAACTGCTACACGTGCGGAACGCATGGACATTTCGCAAGGGACTGCCCTAGGAAAATGCCTCCAGCAGACCCAGCAATCACCGAGGAACTACTCGCTTTACCAGCTCCTGGGGAACACTCGGAGTCCGATGACTCCATAGGTATGCAAATTTCAGCTTCATACATTAAATTATTTACTAGTGTATTAATTAGAACTGTATAGTCTGTTGTAATTTTAGAAACAACAAATTTAAGATAGCTGTAAGCAAAATCAGTGCAAAAAAAAAGGATAATCGGAATAATAACTGAATGAACCTTTAGCTTAAGTGCGAGTTAAATGATTAAATTGAAATATGGAAATTCTTAATTACAGTTTAAATATTGTATTTAGAAGAGGATCTTATTTAAATAGAACACTAAAAGCCGTAGGAATTCAAAATGTCAAAGTTAGTGTGCAAACTTTCATCTTTTACCTAGATCTCCTAGAATTTAAGTTACTTAAGTTTGAGAACTCCGGTTCTAGGATGTTAGGAAAGGTAAATATGAGAACTATGTTAGGTTCTTATCTAGATTAAATAAGTAGATCAAGAGAAATCATTTGTGAATGCAAGATGAAGATACGCCAGAGGAAATATTCCGAATTAATTATGGGCATTACAAGTTACGGTCATGCCTTTCGGATAGATGAATGCACCCATGGTTTCGTGGACCTCATGAACTGAGTTTGCAAACCGTATCTGGTTAGTTTGTCATTATTATTAGAGATGACATACGAATTTATTCTAATAGCAAGGCAGAATGCGAAAAACATCTTAGGGACATTTTGAAACTGTTGAAGGAAGAACAACTTTATCTTAAATTCTTCCATTTTGAAATTAGGATTAGAATAAGTAACAGTTGGAACAAAAGTTGCAATAGGTTCCGTGAGTCCCATGACTTTAGGGTAGAAGTAATATAGATATACACCATCACGCAGATGGGTATAGGATTACTGAGAAGGTAAATCATTACCTTTATCCTAATAGTCGTACCATATGTTAGGTAGACCTCCCCGCTGTATAATGTACACTTTCAAGCTGAGAATAGATTAAACAATTGGTGAAGTATGTATACGGTTATGTCAAATAACCTAAGTATTTACCATGGGTAACTTAAGGATCTCGATCCGACGATCAAGATCTAGAGTTGTGAGAGTCACCTACAAAAACTTTAAAGAGTGTGTCAGATTTTAGAGCCGAAAGACAGTTTGAGATAAATCGGATGTAACACCTACTACCAAAATAGTGGGTGGACTCTGGTGATAGGTAAACCAATGAATTACACAGCAACGAGATAGTGGTACGTTATGTGGTACCATTGCTTAACATTTTGGATAGGGACGGCAAATTCACAATAAGGTTCAAACAAACATCTCAGAAACCTCTAGGGATGTACTTAAAACTGAGTACAGCTCACCGTTCACCAACTGACGGTCGAAGCGAAAGTACGACACTGATCTTGGAGGTTATGTTGAGAACCTGTGTGTCAAACTTCAGTGGAAATTGGGACACTCAATTGTCACTGATCAAATTCTCCTGCAACAACAATCATAATAGTAGCATTGAATGTACATCATTTGAGGCTCTTTATGGTCGGCAATGTCAGTCACCGACTGATGGATTGAGATAGGGAGAAATCGAATAACCAAACCAGTACTTAATTGGAAAAAAAACCATGTTAAGTTAGAGGTATACCAAGTAAAGGTGTAGTCCCTTCTGGAATAAAGGGACGAACAAGCACCACGAAACGTAGGACAGTTCGAGAGCATCAAACGTATTCGTTCTATGGCACATAGATTGAGGTCACCAGATAATTTTGGTGGGATGCATACGTGTTTCACATCTCGAACTTACATAAATGTCGTACTGACGAATCGTTCGTCATATCAATTGAAGGATTTTAATTGGATGAACATTTATACCTTATGTAATGATCTTCAGAGTTTATGGCTTGTTAGATTAAACAACTAAGGAAAAGTCGTACTTCAATTGTTAAGTCTCATTGGAATTCAAAGTGCAAACTCAAGTGTACCTAGGGAATACAAAGATCATATGGAGTTCAGGTAATCCCCAACTGGTTGAAGAGGAAGTGGTACCCGATAACAATACTTAAATTTCGGGACGAAATTTCTCTAACAAGGGGAGACTGTAACATCAGTGCCGGAACTGATGCCGGAACAGTGATCGCAACAGTAGCTGAACAGTAAACAGACACAAACTATACACATCCTATTCTAATTCATATTCATATCTGTAGTCAAAGTCATTTCGCATTATCAAACAACAGGTTCATAAACATGTGGCAGAAACAAAGTTCAGAACAATGGTTCTTGAGTCAGGTAATTATCTGGCAACACTGAACCATCATGGGTTTATTTGATAGGATCTATTAGGATAACACGTATGTGAGGATAAACAAAATAAAACAATAACAGTTGTTGTTACGAAATGCTAAACTGACGAACTATTCGTATAGGTGACGATCTGTACGAATAGATCTGATAGTTTAACGATCTGAAACGATGATTGTAAAGTAGACAACAAAAATCAGAAAGTGAAACGTACGATCGTGTTCGTACAGTTAGCGCTCTGTACGAAAACGCGCGTAAGTGACATTTTCTGACAAAACGAAACGAAGGCGATTCGAACGATAATAAATATAAGGAAATAAAATATTTCCTGTTTTACAATTTTGAAACTCATCATAAATAAATTAAAACGAAACTATTTTAATTTAGGTGCGTAAACCATAATACGCGAATAAATAATGAAACGCGTAAAATTTATAAACTTCGATAAATAAATTAAGAAAATAACATTTAATATCATTACTAGAAATAACCACTTTCCAAACACATAAAATAAACCCTTTTATTTAAATTACGTAATTACTCGCGTTACGATCCGGAAACGCGACGAAAACGCGAACCGAGCAAACGAAACGAACCCGAATACCCTCGTGGTATATAAACGTGGAAAGAACCAATTTCTTTCATTTTTCAAGTTTCTCTCTCTCTCTCTCTCTAAACACCCTCTCCCGTTTTTCTCTCTCTCTCAAGAATAACCGACTTTAAACGATCGTATCTCCTTCGTTTCTCAACGGATTTGAGTGTTCTTGGTGTCCATTCGAAGATCTTGATCCCCTTTATCAGGAAGTACAACTGATCTGGAAAATTTCCCAACCGATTTCGAGGTATGAGGCTTGAAACTTATGATAAAATAGGGTTTTCTCAATTTTTGTTGAACACACATGTGAAACCGGCCCTAGGACACCATTTTTCGAATATCTCCCCACTCTAAACTAGCTGGCGTGTACTCGTTACATTGGAAACCATCTGAGATTGCTCAGTTTGATGTAGAAGACGAAGGAACTATCTACAAGTTCGTGGGAATGGACAAGATCTGGCCGAACCTTCAACACAACCGGTCGAACCCCACTTTGCCAAGTACTGACCAGACGAACCTTTAGGCTTAGGTGAACCAGTTTTGAACCACGAACCCTAGCGAACCATCACTCAGCAACGAGCCTTCGGTTTGTCTGTCATCATCATCCAAACCCTATGCAGGCTTGCGAACCTTCGTCCATGATTCACGAACCTTAGCCAATGGCGAACCTCACATGCACAACCAGCCGAACCTTGCAGGTTAGTCTCCTACTCGCGAACCTTAGCTACCTAACTAGGCGAACCCTTGATTTATGAGCGAAGGTTCGCTGGTTTTGTTTGAAACCAGTGCATGGCCGATCCTGGTGAGTCTAGTCATGAAAGATTTGGTCCATATCTCCTTACATAAAACATAACTAGCCCAGTAGCACTCCCCGATTTATTATGGCCATTTCGGCCCAAGACTTGACCCAACAACTTGTACACCGGCCCATGTGAGATGTGAGTACTTGGCCGACCGTATAACTTATATACACAAATGTCTTGACTCAAGTTTAACAATCAATCGGCCCAACAATAGCCCGATCGATTCCTTGGCCCAACAACATCCTTTCGGCCCATGTGATCACTAGGCCCAACCCAAATGTCTAAACCATTTTATTCAATGCGGGCCACTCACCTACAAGGTCTAGGCTCAACAGCCAATTCTCGGCCCATATGGGTGTGTTAATCGGCCCACATGTTGTAATGGCCCAACATTTTCGAGTTTGGCCATTGGGGAAGAAATTGGTCCGAGACTTGACTCACACTTAGCCCGTTTAATTTGATTTGGCCCACATAACTCCTAAGGCCAAATGACCCTATTATTAGGCCCAAGACCACTTAATTTGGCCCAATATCTAAGATGATCCATTGTACATTCGGTTAAGTTAAATATTAACCATTCGTCCCAAGTTACTTAACCTAACATCACTCACAAGGACCATGTAAGTCATTAGGCTCTATATTAACCAGTAGAGACACAATGGCAAGTTAGGCCTAACATAAGGCCCATGAGATCTAAATTTCAATAAAAACAATGCTAGGATTAACTATAGATCTAACTTAGGATATTCTAGCACAATAATCGTATGAAATTATTATAGGGAATGATCATTCCTTTAATTAAACACAATTGAATCTCCTTAAACGAAGATATCAATATCATGGGGGAAGTATACTAGGGATGAAAACAAGAACCTAAAGGTTATGGGTTGACTTAAATGTTAACACCTAAACCATTGGGAAATATAAAGACTTATGACTAACCTAAATGGTTTATTTAAACCCTCCAGGATTAGTTACTCAATAAGCTAACAAGAAATCACTAGAAACTAAAAGGCTATTAATGGGCCCAAGAATGGCCCAATGGGTTTAATATAAGCCCATCATGTTTAATTACACTTTTCTTAAATTATTTATACTGTACATAAAAGAAGTTAAATTATAAACCTTATCAATATAATTAAATGATTTTCCTAAATAAATGATTAACTTAAAATGAAATAAGTTGAAAATGTTTTACTTAAAGACTTTAAATGATTAAAGTGGGATTTGGGTTAGTAATGGGTAATAATTTAACTAAGATAGAAGGAATTTTAGAAACACATCAGTAATCTAGGACACGTAGTTGCACACCGAGACCAAACCCTAGATACGACAATTACCGTATGTACTTATCGTATTCGAATTCTTTAAAATAACTCAGGTGCTAAAGATACTTAGGCAACAATCAAAGAGTGCGCATATCTTTTGTGGTTCATTGCACGGCAACACAGGTGAGTTCATTGCCCCTTTTCTAACATTTTTGTTATAAAACGCGGGGCTGAGAAGCATGCGTAAACTGTTTTATTTAAACTCTTTATTTAAATGCTTTTATTTATTATATGATTTACATATATATGTTTGTTGATACTCCTAGACTCCTGTCTAGGTAATTATTAAACAGATCAAATTATCAAGTTAATTAAACTACTCTTATGAGTCATACTTTAAATTTTAAACCCTAAATAAATCCTTAGTCCATCAAGCTCAAATTCAAGAATCTAAATTCAAAGTGAAATCAAAGGAACTAAAACAAAAGATCATATTCAAAAGAAATCTAATTCAGTGTGGGATCTGAGAACAAAGAATCATAATCAAGAATCAATTATCATTGTAAATCATGGAAATTTTAAAGAGCAAGATCAAGAGACTCAAGGAATCAGAAATCATAAATGTGTGTGAATCATTGAAATAATGAAATCATTACAATCTAATGAAATCATTAATATTTGAGTTAAGTTGGATGTCAGTTGTATAGGGAATCAAGACCACGTGTAACACACATATAAAGTCCCCTTCAGGTATAGAAGACTCTTGTAGTCAGGCTATACGGGCAATAACATGAACTATCAAATGAAATCAATATCAAAGTCATATCAAGAGAATCAAAGAGATCAAGAATCAAAGGATATACGTAAAGTCCCTTTCAGGTACAGAAGACCATTGGGTCAGGCTGTACGGGCATCATTAAAATCCCGTCACGCCCAGGTATACTCCTTGTGAGTTATGCCTGGTATGGGTCACGTGTGAGAGGTTACAACTTGGACAACCACCAACAACTAATTCTAATTGATTGAGTCAGATAAGGCCCAATCATCATGTCTTAGTTGTATTTAAATGTTTTATTTATTTTTTTAATTAAATATTTAACATTTTATTTCTATCACTGACTTTTGGGAAATCATGTATTTATGATGAACTCAAGAGAATCAAAAGTAAATCAAATTTTGGAAAGCATATTCTAAATCAGAGATGTGTAGGGTAAAAATGCTTAATTATCATTAACACCAGTGTCATATGCGTATTAGTATGTGGTGGGATGGCGTCTGGGCGGGTCGTAGGCTCGACTCAGGGGTATGCCCTATATATAAGCATACCGATATGGATATTACATTTGGAGTTAATGAGGTTAGGGTCTTTACCGAAAGAGGTTTTCAAACCATTTTCAAATACTAAACTATATGAACTCACCAACCATGTGTTGACTTTATTTTTGCATGACTTCTCAGGTGATGAACAGGTCAACTGAAGAGTTATTTTCTTTGGACTAGGTTTCAGATAGAGGACCTAGCTTTTTGGACCTGCATATTTTGAAGCACCATTATACTACTTATTTTGTATATCTTGTGCAGATACAAGATAGAAGGTTTATGATGTGATAATAGATTTACATTGTTAAATTATAAACTTAACTGATGTAGTTTAGCTTTGTAATTCTATTTTATTTTAGTAAGTTTCTCATTTATATATCATGTGCAACGTAAACAATCTGATCATTTCGATTATCATTCACGATATCGCGCCCCGGGAACCTTCCGTCCGTCGGGGAAACCCGATCCTACCCCGCCAGCTCGGGGTGTGACAGAACCTAGCAAGTGAACCTAGTCAGCGAACCTAGCTAACGACCCTAGCCAGAGAACCTAACCAGCGAACCTAGCTAGCGAACCTTCTCACAAACCAGGGGAACCTTTTAAAAATTTGAATTTTTATTTAAAATTTCAAAACAAATTCATGTTTAATTGTTTCAAGTCCAACAAATAACCAAAAATTATTGATTTAACATCAGATAAAAAAATGAAAATCTTTTTGTAATTTTTCCAAATATTTAGAAACAATTAAACTACAAATTTAACTAATGTAACTATACTAAAAAAATCAAATCTTTTTGTTTGAGAAAAAATTCAGACATGAGATCATATTGTTTTACAATTATCAAAATATCTGCATGAATTAAAGAATGAGTTTATTAGCAAATTACAAGTCCAAGATGATTGTCAGTATATTTATCCTTTTAAGTTTAATTACTTAGTTAAAATATCAGATTAAACAAGATTATCAAATACTTTATAATAATCCATTTACTTGAACACATCCCCGATTTGTGAATAACTAATCAAACATAAATGTTTATTGAAACTGATTACTTCAATTTTAACTAGCCTGATCATGCAAAAAATAAAGCAGAATTTCTTTTTGAAAATAACAAAATAGAAAACAATTTGAATTTGTTCAAAATCTTGGAATCAAAATTGATACTTACGTATGCTCAAATGATCCAGAAAATGAACTAAAAAATAATTTAAGATTAAGCTTTTAACAATCAGTTCAATACTTTCATATACGCAGAGATTGTCCAAATCTTAATCAGAACCAAGAAAACAAATTTGAATTCTTTAAAGCTATAACAATCAGGTCGATACGTAAGTATACACAAAGAATGTTACAGCTTTAAACTAAAATAAAAGAAAAACAAAGTCAGAATTTCTTTTTAAAAAATTAAACACATGATCAAACTAGTACTTTGACTTTTTATTCAAGAAACACTCTGTCAGAAAAATTACCACTCTTTCAGGACAAAACTAACTACTGCATTCTAAGCATTTGTTTCTTATAAAGTATAATCAAACTTTTGTTTAAACTTATATTAACTAAGTTATAAAGCTACTAACACATCATACTTAGTACTTGTAAATACTATCTATGTTCAAATTTTTAATGATATAGATATATCACTAATTGCAAACAATGTACTATCATTTCTCACATAGTCGAATCAAATTTCTCAGATTTTTAATTTTTTAATGTTCTTGTGTTTTTGTGTTTTTGATTTTTCAAATGTTTTTTTTATTTTTTTTCGAAATTTTCTCCCCCTAAAAACTAAAACACAAAAGAAGAAAAAAAATTAAAATATCTGATGTTAATTCAATAAAAAATGATTACAAAGGAAGTTGATTCTTGATTACCTCACCCATGACCCGAATTCCATTTAATTTGAGTAAATACTCTAAACGATTTTTTTCAAAGGCCTTGGTGAGAAGGTCTGCCCTTTGCTCGTTGGTGTGTATCTTCGTCACATCAATCAGTTTCTTTTCATAGCAATCGCGTATGAAATGAAACCGAATATCAATGTGTATGGAACGTGAATGATACACCGAATTCTTTGTAATAGCAATGGCAGCCTTGTTGTCAACATGAATTGGGGTGGTCAAAAAACTTAGACCGTAGTCTCTCATCTGTTGTTGTATCCACAAAACTTGGGAACAACAACTGGCAGCCACTACATATTCAGCTTCACATGTAGATGTAGCAACAGATGTTTGTATCTTGCACTGCCAAGAGACTAACTTCTCACCCAAAAACTGAGCACCTCCAGTTGTAGATTTGGCATCAGTCTTACATCCTCCATAGTCAGAATCACTATAAGCATGGAAGGAAAAGTTATCATCCTTAGGATACCACAGACCGGTGTCTGGTGTACCCTTCAGATAATGAAGAATCCTCTTGACTGCTATCAGATGAGAAACTTTAGGCTTAGATTGATAGCAAGCACAGATACTTGTAGCGAATACAATATCCGGTCATGAGGCAGTCAATACATCAAGCTCCCAATCATTCCACGGTATAACGTAGCATCTATTAGCTCCCCCTTAATATCAGGCTCAATCCCATGATTGGGCTGAATGGGCATGGAAATGGGTTTACAATCAAGCATGCTAAAACGTTTTAACACATCTTGAATGTATTTTGTTTGATGAATGAAGATTCCATCATCAGTCTGATCAATTTGTAAACCCAAAAAGAACTTAATGTCTGACATGGCACTCATCTCGAACTTCTCAATCATAACCTCTTTAAATTCCAAACACAACTGTTCATCAGTAGACCCAAAGATGATGTCATCTACATAAATCTGATCAAGGAGAATGTCCTTACCCTTTTACCGATAAAACAGTGTCTTCTCTATCTGACCCCTATTGAACCCGTGTTCAATAAGGTGAGTAGAGAGTGTCTCATACCAAGCTCAAGGAGCCTGATGAAGACCATACAGTGCCTTGTCAAGGAGGTATACCTGATCCCGGTGGATAGGATCCTCAAAGCCCAGTGGCTGACAAACGTACACTGTTTCCTTCAATGACCCGTAAAGGAATGCAGACTTAACATCCAACTGAAACACTTTAAACTTCTTGTGGGCAGCAAAAGCCAGAAAGAGTCGTATTGCTTTTAGCCGCGCCACTTGTGCAAACACTTCGTCATAATAAATTCCTTCGATTTGTTTGAATCCTTGAACAACTAAACGTGCCTTGTTCCGAACAATCACGCCTCTGTCATTTCTCTTGCACCGTAACACCCATCTGGTGCCTATCTTCTTCTCACCCTTTGTCAAATCCACTAAATGCCATACTCCCAGTTTCTAAAACTGATTTAGCTCCTCTTGCATAGCCTCCACCCAGGCAGGCTCATGCAGTGCCTTAGTTACAGACTTTGGCTCAATCTGAGAAATAAATGCAGAATGCATCCATAACTCTTGAGTCCCATGAGTTCTCTCCAACTCAACATACAAACTCTCCTCGTTAGTAACTTGTCTTCTCGTTTGTACTCCAGCAGACGGATCTCCAATAATCTACTCAACAGGATGATTCACATGCACTCTAGACACTGGCACTTGCGGGATTCCAACATTATGATCAAGATTTGTGATATTCTGATCGATATCTTAATCATGAGAAACTGCATCTTCAAATATATCCTGATCATCCTCCGATGACCAGTCATCATTAACTGCTTCAGAAGTGCCTTCCTCAGTTGGATGATTATCTTCATCTTGATGAGAAACACCTTGATCATCAGCATTTTGCAAATCATATAACATCTGCAAGGATATTTCATCATCAGTAACATTAGGAGACAAGTTAAAAGACTCAAAAAGTTTATCATAGTCGAAAAGCCAATTTGGACCTTTGCCTTCAGGCATAGGTGTATGTCTTTGAACATCCACATTATACCAGAGTTCCACAACACCGGTGCGTTTGTTAAACACACGTTTGTTGGGTAGGCTATAGCCAAGAAAGAAACCTTCTTCAACCTTAGAGTTGAATTTAGCATCTTTCTTAAGCATGGTACAAGGAGCCCCGAAAGGTTCCAAGTGTTCCAAATTCGGTTTTCGATTTAGAAGAAGTTCATAGCAAGTCTTATTATGTCGTTTGACAATCAGCACTCGGTTGAGAGTAAAACAGGCGGTCGCTACGGCTTCACTCCATAATGTAATGGGCAGCTTCGAATCAGCGAGCATAGTTCTAGCAGACTCGATCAATGTACGATTCTTTCTCTCAGCTACATCGTTCATCTGTGGTTCATACGGTGCACTGAATTGCTGCTGAATGCCCTTTGAATCACAAAATGCTTCCTTGTTCTGATTCTTGAATTATGTCCCATTGTCTGATCGACCATGCCTAACCCTCAACTTGTACAAAGTCTCCAACCTATTCACCAACAAAACAAAATTTTCATAAGTTTCAGATTTAAACTTTAAGAACATTACCCATGAAAATCTCGAAAAATCATCGGTCACCACAAAACAATATGATTCACCACCGATACACTTCACATTAATTGATCCAAACAGATCCATGTGAAGAAGTTCCAATGGTTTATCAATAGAAAACACTGTTTTGGACTTATGTGACCTCCTTTTCTGTTTACCCTTTTTACAAGAAACACACACATCAGGTAATTTGAAATGTTTAACCGGTACACCATCAACCAAGTGATTGTGTACAAGATGATTCATCTTTCTGATGTGTATGTGACCCATCCGTCTGTGCCAAGACCGAGTATCCTGCTCTGTGGCCATCGACACCAGACACGACTCAACCTTGTTTACCGCCTCCGCATAGGCATGTCCAAAACATACAAATCTTTACACCTGTCTGCAGTCATTAAAATCCAATCGTCTGGAATCTTAATTCATTGTTTGAGCACATAGCATTTCTTATCATCAAACAGCACCTGATAACCTTTATCACTAATCTGTGATACACTCAAAAGATTGTTAGTTAACTCCTTGCAGTAATTCACATTGTCAAAGGAAACTTTACCATTAGTCAAACTACCACTCCCGGTAATCTGACCACCTTTGTCACCTGCAAAGTTAAGATAGCATCCTTTCATCTCCCTGAAATCTTTCAGTAATCCTAACTCTCCTGTCATGTGCCGTGAGCATCCACTATCAACAATCCATCGACTATTGATATGGCCCATGAATGCCACCTGCACAATAAATTAAAACAAAATTTTATCAGTACCAAAAGGGATGACTCCCGCCATTCTGGCGTTGAGTATCCCTGAACAGCCTCCTGCCATTCGATTTTGATGAACTACTTGAAGACCCATCTTCCAAGTATTCATCCTTTCTCACAAAAAATTTTTCATCTGACCTGTGTCTGAATTTTCCAAAAGAATTAGAATTTCCACTTTGTTTTGAAAATTTTTTAGAGGTAAAGTTGTCATAAAAATCATCATCAGATGATGATGTCTTTTTCAAAACCTTTTTAACCTCCTGTTTGTTATTAAAAACTTTTCTTTTCTGAAAATTCTCTTCTTTGACCCAGACACAATCTGGATCAAATTTCCTGAGTATCCTCATCTCTTCCTCACTAGGCTTTACCCTCCTAGGACTCCCACCAGAATGGATCACCCGACTGTCATTTGCAAAAGATTTCTTGATCTTGTGATTTGGACAATTTGCTGAAATGTGTCCTTTTCCTCCACAAGTGAAACACTGTCATGTTTCTCGTGGAGTAAAAGTATGAAATCTGTTGCAAGTGTCCAAATCACAGTCAGCAATGACATGACCCACTTTCCCACATCTGTAGCATTTCCTTGATGAAACATTCTTTGGTTTTGATTCATCACTTTTCTTAGATGAATCCAAAGATTTTGATGCTACAGATGGAGATAAAACCTTAGTCTTCAAACCAGTGGCTTTTGTCGTGAAAGTCTTTTGAGAAATCTTTGATTTGCCCTTGTTTCCATCCCCACTTTGATTATCCTTGTCAACCACTTTGACAAACTTCTTATCTACTTTTTTAGAAATACCCTTTTGTTTGTGAAAAGTATTACTCAACTCTCCTTTCTGTGTAGTCGAAGACTTAACAAACACAATTGGGTTTTTGACTTTTAAATCTGATTTGGAAACAAACTTTTGTTTAACCACTGTTTTTCCAGTTGATTTTACTTCAGACTTTGATTTTTTAAATATTGGACTCTTCTTCTCAACAGTGTTAACTCGTTGACGACCAATCATTCTCAGAATATCCGCTGGATATTCTGAATCAGTAATGTCCTCTATAATAGGAGCATCAAAGTCAACACATTCTTTGTCCCCAGACAAAACACTTTTAGCATTCTCAGATACTTGTTCAGACACATCCTCCTTTAATGAAACTGGATGAACTTCCAAAGCTGAATTAATTTCAGGTCTTGGAACATAACTTGGAGGATGTGGCACAGCATGAAAACCAATTCCAGAATTATCATGCGAAGATCTTTGCATAGCCGCAAAGTAATCGATGACATATGCAGAATTCTGGTAGTTTTCAAGCTTGCCTTTGTGCAATTCGGCCTCAGCCTTTGCTGCAAATAATTCTACTTTCAACTTATGAACTGAATACAGATGCACGAAAACGGCATGATTATTCTGTAAAACCTTGATTTTCAAATCTTCGTTTTCTTTAGGAAGATCAGTTATCTTTTTGTCAAATTCCTTTTCTTTTGAAATCAACTTTTTATTGGCTTTTGTGCATTCTCTCAGATCAAAAGTTAGTTGAGAATTCATCTCTTTCAGTCTGTCGATCATCTCAAGCAAATCATTATGTACCTCATTCATCTCCTCGACCTTTTCTTTGCCTTTCCCAGATTCTTCTTCCAACGAAGCCATGAATGCACCCATAAGATCATCATACTGTTTACCCCAGTCATATCCCTCATCAGACTGACTCACAAGTGCTTTAGAAGATGATTCTTCATATTTCTCTTTCTTTTTCTGATAATCTTCTTTTGGCTTGAATGGGTTCAGATTTTCTTGCTTCTTAGCATTCTTGAATTCTCTTGCAAAGTGACCATGTTCCCCACAGTTATAACACTGAGTAGATTTTGGATTAAATCCAAATTTTATGTTTCGGTCGAAAGTGAATTTCTTCCCGGTCTTCTTCTCATACCTATTGATTCTGCGAATAACACTTGCTAAAGCCCATTGCGTATCTATTAGTTCCTTTTCATCCACATCAATTTGTGCATAATCTTTAAAAGTCAGATTTGCATTTCCAATTCTTCCAGCCACCTGTTCATCATATGCACTCACCACACACGATAAAATAGACATATGATCTTTAACCGTTTCAACTGTAACTTTTCCCAAGTTAGTAGTATTAAGCTGCACAGGAGGTGGTGTAGATTCAGACTTCTTCTCATTGATAGGATAGTGTGAACTAGAACTTGTAGACACCGAAGGGCTCTAAGTACTTTCTGAAGTTCTAGACAAGAAAGCAGTCTGTATCTTGGCAGAAGATGCAGGTGGTGTAGCAGCAGAACCACCATACAAGGAAGGATCTTGTGTGACATTTACTAGCCTCGCTTTCCTTTTGTCCTTCATTTCTTGTTCCTCAAGTTTCTGAATAAATTCTACCAATGTCAATCCAGGTAGATTTTCTCTCGATATGAGCACCAAGGAGTTCCATTTATCTAGTAATGCATCAGCTAAACAATCAATCTTCTCATCTTCTGAATACTCAATGCCATATTTCCTTACTTCAGTCAACAAGTGTCTATCTGGTGATTAAGGCATCTAGAGTCTCATTTCCAATGATGTTAAAGTTCTCAAACTCCTTTCTGATATCTGTAGCCTTCATCTTTTTCAGATTTGTGTTGCCTTCAACTCTAGCCTTTAATGCATTCCAAAGACTGTATGCAGTCTTATGTTCATCAAACTGATGCAGAATTTGATTTGGAATGGCTTGACTCAATAACCAATAAGCCTTTTTCTCCGAGTCATACTTTTTCCATTCATCTACATCCAATCTTTCCAATAGTTGAAACAGATCAGTACCAACCACCCTGGGTCTCTCATAAGGAGATAAAATTCTCTCCCATAAATTTGTATCTGTTCCATTTAAGTGAGTTTCAAAACGTCCCTTCCAGTTATCATAATCAGCTAAATCCAAAAGCTTTGACACTTTATTTGTACTACCCACTTGTGTCTCACTGATCAAAATGCTCTGAAGTTTAGAATTCTGACTTGGCATAGCTGCGTACATGTCAGACATGGTTTCTGAATTGATAAGCAGCGAACCTTTTCTAGAAATAACCCTAGCCGAACCTTTTTAATCAGACGAACCCACAATCAAAAACCCGAACCTTTTAGCAGCAAACCTTGACCTCAATCGAACCTCCAGACAGGCGAACCTATAAACAGGCGAACCTTAAAAACAAGCGAACCTTGAAATCAGAAGAACCTTCAGCCCAAACGAACATTCAGGAGAACCCTCACACGAACCTAGCAACCAAATCTCAGACGAACCTTGCAACATAGAAGAATTTGAACGAATCTTGCACCCAAACTTCAGACGAACCTAGAACTGTAACCAGCGAACCTCTGGCGAACTATCACACAAATCTTGCCGAACCTTGACAGAACCTTTGCCGAACCTTGACATAACCTTTGCCGAACCTTGGTCGAACCTTTCACGAACCTCTTCAAAAACACACGAACCTTCTGAAAAACACCTTGTAACAGCAAACCTTTCTGTTCAGCAAGTCACGGGTTCGTGGAACGAACCTGTAGCGCAAAATTTGAAAATTTTGGGAGGGAAACCTTCCTAATCTTCAGAAAATCCATCTAAAACTTCACCAAAACACTTCCAAATCTTCAATTATTGTAATTCAACAACAAATGAATATAATATCAGCTTCAAACAGCAATCAATCGATCAAGAAAAGAAAAATTTTAGCCATTAATGATCTTCAATTCTTCAAATCTTCAAAATTACTTGAATTCTCTGAATTTGTAGTGTAGAACCTCACCAAACGCTCTGATACCACTGTTGGTTTGATGAATTCCAATCAGAATCGAATACGAAGCTCTACGCACTATCAATGATGTGCGGAATCTATAATTGATATGTATAGAATCAAAAGAAGACAAGCAATTTCATAAAAACTCTTCTATTAATCAATCAATGATTACAAGAAGTTCACACAGAAAAACTCTTCTCACATAGAGAAAATCTCTCACAGGTTTGCTGAATTCTGTCAAAAGTTATGAAGAATTCAGCCAAACCTTCAATATATACACACAGCTAATCAGCCGAACCTTTTAAGAGCCGAACCCTAGGTTCGCCAGCCGAACCTAGGTTGCCAAACCAAAAGGTTCGCCGAACCTTCTCTAGGCTATAGGTTCGCCGAACCTATCAAATCAATAGGTTCGCCAAACCTGTCTAGTTTCGTGGGCCAAACGAACCTTAGACAAACCTATTAGCCGAACCTTTCTAAAAATCAAAATAAATACAACTTTTTGAATAGAAAACTATTACATATGTGCACTAACAGGTTCATCAGGTCCATGAACACTGCCGGTGCATTCGTCAGCCCGAATGGCATCACCATGAACTCGTAGTGACCATATCGGGTACAAAAGGTTGTCTTTGGTATGTCCTCCTCTTGAATCTGGAGCTGATGATAGCCTGATCTCAGGTCTATCTTTGAAAAGTAATGTACTCCCTGTAACTGATAGAACAAATCATCAATCCTCGGTAACGGGTACCGATTCTTGATGGTGAGTTTGTTAAGTTCTCTGTAATCAATGCACATCTTGAAAGTTCCATCCTTCTTCTTCACAAAAAGAACCGGAGCTCCCCACGGGGAAAAGCTCGGTCGGATGAATCCTTTATCGAGGAGCTCTTGTAATTGGTTGGACAACTCCTGCATTTCTGATGGTGCGAGTCTGTAAGGAGACTTGGCTACAGGAGTTGCACCCAGAATCAAATCGATTCGAAACTGCACCGATCTCTCGGGTGGCAGTCCTGGTAAATCATCCGGAAACACGTCCGCATAGTCTTTCACAATCGGCACGTCTTGAATCTTGACTGCTTTCTTGTCTTTCTCGATCACGTGAGCTAGAAATGCGACACACTGCTTTCGTAGGTACTTACGAGACTTCATGCATGATATTATCTTGACACTACGTTTCGCTTGGTCTCCACGAATCTCCAAAATCTCATTGTTCTCCATTGGAATGCGTAGTAGTTTATCGGAATAGATGAACTCAACTCGGTTAAGAGATAGCCAATCCATTCCGATGATGATGTCGAAACTGCCCAGCTCCATCGGTATCAAGTCGATGGAAAATGTGTGATCGCCAAGTGTTAGTGGGCAATTCCTAAATATTGTGTCTACAGTGATCTGTTTGTCGTTTGCTATCTCAATAGTGTAAGGGGAGTCTAACAATTCCTTATCATAATTAAGATGTCATGCAAAGTCGGACGAGATAAAACTCCGATCCGCACCAGTGTCAAATAATATGGATGCATAGAAGTCAGATAAGAGAAATGTACCCGTGATCACATTCGGGTCTTGTTGAGCAGCAGCTGCTCCAATCTGGAAGGCACGTATTCTTGGTGCTTGAGCCCTTTGTTGATTTCTCTTGGGACAATCCCGAGAAAAGTGTCCAGGCTCGCCATAGTTGTAGCAAGACCTGTGATCAGTAGCAGCAGTAGTAGCTGCATTGTTGTTTCTATTCGGAGCTCCCGTGCTCCTGCAGCGATTGGCCCAGTGACCAAACTTTCCACAGTTTGTGCATTGCTTGCACTGAGTGTTTGGTTCATAATGATACTGGCAAGTGTTGCACAAAGGTGCAGTGCCAGTGTAGGGCTTTCTGATCTGTAGTAGTGGTGGTTGGTTGACCATCGGTGTCTGGGTGGTCGCAGCAAAGTTCCAAACCACCTTTTGTTTCTTAGCCGGCCTCTTGTCCGACTTCTTTGAAGTTACAGCTTTGGCTTAGTCATCCTCTTTCTTGATTGCCCCAGAGGCAACCATCACATATGTCATTGTTGATGACAGAGTAAAAACCATTTCCATGGTTGTTGGGTGGGCAGCAAGGATAAAACCTTGCATACAGGCCGGTAATCCCCCGATATACCGTTCGATTCTCCTTTCCAGTGTTGGCACTATGTCCGGTGCCAATGATGCTAACTCATGGAATCTTGTGGTGTAGGCCAGATGCCCAGCACCAATCATAACAAGATTGAGTAATTGGGTCTCAACCTTCTTGATTTCATTTCTTGGGCAAAATTCTGCCCGTAGTAATGCCTTGAAGTCATCCCACGGCATTGACAGGGCCTCATCCCTGCCTTTGGTATTAACCTGAGCGTTCCACCAAGTTAACGCTCGTTTGTGAAACGACCCCGCAGCATACTTTACCCTATACTGTTCCGAGCAGTTGCTGATCTCCAGTGTTGTTTCCATCTTTTCGATCCATTGGATCCATCCGACGGCTCCCTCGCTGCCACTAAAGCTCGGTGGCTAGCAACCCACAAAGTTTTTGTAGGAATATTCTTGGTGATGGCGGTTGTTTCCGCTGCCTTCTCCATATGAGTTGGCAACGTTGTTGCTGTTGTTGGTGTTGATCCGGTTCATCATTTCAGGAATCACATCCCTCAGCTGACTGGTTAACAGTGTAGCCAGTGCAATGGTGGCAGGATCTAGCTGATGAACTGGTGGTGGCGGAGGAGGAGGTGGTTGTGTAGGAGAATCAGTAGGTGAAAGTGTAGATGAGTGCGGTGCCAAGTCTTGTGGTGGTGGCAGTATAGTAGGTGGTGGTCTTCTCAGCGACATTCTGATCATAACGAAAGAAAATCGGTTAGTGCAGTGATCAGATGCAGAAGACACATGCAAATAGAATCCTATGTCAAATAATCTCTACATGAAGGTCCCTAGGTTATAGTCTAGGCCAAACCGTTTGAAACAAGATGACCTATATTTCTCTATAACCATGGCTCTGATACCAATCTGTCACACCCCGAGCCGGCGGGAACGGATAGGGTTTTCCCGTCGGGCGGAAGGTTCCCGGGGCGCGATATCTTGAGTGATAATCAATTGATCAGATTGTTTACATAGCACATGATAAATAAATGAGAAATGCTAACACATCCATGATATAGAATTACAAGATTAAATTACAATGTATCGTATAATTTAACCAAGTAAATCTATCAAAAGAATCAATGTAACTATATCTTGTATCTGTACAAGATATATACAAAAGATGATTCATTGTTCTTGTCACCAAAAGCATGCAACACAAAATAAAGATAGGTCTTCTAAAAGTCCACTAGCTTAGTCCATGCATATATGTAGCTACACCTGTTCATCACCTGAGAAAACATGCATTTACACAAAGTCAACACTAGGTTGGTGAGTTCATAAGTATGTTAATTGAAAACCTTGATTCATTCACATGCACAATCGCCATGTTAATCATGTTACTTGTATGTTGTATGTTTACCTGTTCACCCAATGGCTTCTCAATAGTTATATTTACAAGTATTATATCATCCTAGTAGTGATGCTTATATATAGGGCATATGTAAGGGAACTAAGCCCTAGCCAACATCCCACCACATCACTACTAGAACTCCACACTACTTGCAATACAACTATTGATTTCCATTCCCAAATCCAAATGTTTATCTCATTCTTGATCACATGTGATATCATGTATAGAATAATATGATGATGAAGTTGTAGTTATCGAACCGAAGTTTAGATAACCATTATATATGTTAAGGATATTAGATTTATCAAATCTGTTCCTTGTATTATTCTATAATTGTGGGGTTAACTGTTGTTTAACTTTTAAATATTAAGAGTGTTAGTTAACCATTTGTAATTTGTTCTCAACTTAAAGTGCATAGAGCCTAAAAGGAATCCATTGAAATCCTCACGTTATCAGATCTCAATGCATCCGATTTACCTCTACCACTTTGTGTACCCATAGACCTCATCGACACAGTTACTAGTAAAATGACATGAGAATATAAATTTACTCAGTCTACTAGACAACAAGAAACTATGGATTAATTACTTATCACTGCAGATTAATATCACCATGTGTCGCTTTCCAGAACCTGACTTGAAGTCGCCCTATCACCGGTCATACGTTACCGGCCAATGAAACAATACGATCAACATACTAGCCCTACAAGCTAGAGGTTTGTCAAACCTATGGTACCACTATGCTATCGTCGGTTTAGTCACGTCAAACTAACTGGTCAGCGAATTATAGGGGCTTACATGATCAACTTGAACTAATGGCACATGATTGAAGTGATATAATACAACAGGTCAATAGTTACTAATTGTAATTGTATTCATCCGTGTTATTGTTCTCGATGTCATATGTTCTCCGTGTTATTAAAAAAGTTAAAAAAGAACTTGTCTTATTACATTATATTAATTATTTGAGTGAATGATGTTGTTATCATGAAGTTACATTATCATGATTATCATTCTTTGTTCCATGTTCTCCTGTAATATGAGTTGAGTTGTAAAGCTAAGTGTTAAAAGAACTTGTCCTATTACACTTACTTAACTCTTGTGTCGAATGTTATTACAAAGATATATAGTATCTTTATAACATTCATATGCTTGTCTGTGATTCTTCCAATGTTTTGTTTATGTAAGAATAACTAAGTGTTATAAGATAAAATCTTACAACTATGTTATTATAATGTGTTGATGAACTAATAAGATATATTATCTTGTTCATCTGATTATCCCTGTCATGTCATGATCATACAAGCATGCATACAATGATAAACGATAATAAACAATTAAGTATTATTAAAATCAATGTAATAACAATATGTTAAGCAAAACTTTTAAGTAAATAAAAGTAAGCATGTTTCTTAGCCCCGAGAGTTTAAAAGCAGTTAAAATTAAAGTAAAAGGGCATATGAACTCACCTTGTTGTTGTAGGGTTGACTTAACTTAAAGGAAGAATGCACACGCTCTTGATTGAACTTGAGTTTGTTTTCACACTCCTGTATTGATTTCACGTTGTATGTAATCTTATAAGTATCATTTGTGTAGATTTGTGCACGTGTATGTGTTAGCCTTACAGTCGGCTAACCCATCGTAGGTCTCGGTCTTCATTCGGCCCAATTTGCTTGTTATTGATTTCTTGTTCCTCTCAACTCCATGTATTCTTGTTAAAATTTCTATGTATAACAATTAAGTTTTACATACAAAGTTATCAACCTTTTATGTCTTGAGTTTAACTATGTTTTATAGTTTTTCGACCTGTAACAATATATTCCATTTGACAATCTTGTAGTACATATACTTAGGATGTGATTTAGTTACATGTTGTTCGTGATTATCGACTCGTTTATGTGTTAAGCTACAACATCACCCATGTGGATCAAGTATTAACTTGGGCTGAATGAACTGGGCCAGAACAGCCCCATTGGGCCGAAGGGTGTGTGCTGGGCCGATTAAGGGTTTTGTGGGCCAAAACAAAAGATATGGGCCGAAGGTTTTTAGCCGGAAAAATGTGCTTGGCCGGTTAGGTGCCGTTTGGGCCGCTTAGGTTCGTCCTGGGCCAAGAGAATAGCATGGTCCAAACCTTGAAGCCTTGTCGATCATTGTTAACCCGTCCCATCCCAGCGAACCTATCTTTGCTGATAAAGGTTCGGGCTCCTCATTAGGGTTCAGCTAGGTTTAAAAGTGAAAGATTTGTTTGTATTCAAAGGGTTTGTAGGGTTAAGGGTTCGCCGATGGAGGGGAAGGTTCGTCCCATGCACATGGTTTGGTGGATTTGGAAAGGCTCGTTTGGTCACGTGGGTTCGTGTGTAGGGAGTCTGATCATGCAAGGGTTCGGCTAATTAGTGATGGTGAGGGGTTCGCCTGTGCATGCTGGTTCGTTGCCACTAGAGAGGTTCGGCCACTCCATGATGTCACGAAGGTCCGTGACAAGAGAAAAAAAGGTTCGTCGGTGGTGATCGTTGGCCCAAGGTTCGCCTGGAATGTCTTGATCGAGGGAAGGTTTGGTTAGGGTTCCTGTTATGCACAAGGGTTTGTCACTGACTCATGGAGGTTCGGTGATGGTTCGTGAAACCTCAAGGGTTTGGCGGTTGCGGTTTGAGGGTTCGGTCCACGTGGGTTCGGTGGTTCCAGTGGGTTCGATTGATGATACTAAAGCTGCAAGGTTCGCCTGCTGCTCATCGAAGGCCACACGAACCTGTAATCCTAGTCTCATCCTATCCCGCGAAATGCTGGTCCTAGGGCGGTTTCACATCTTTGTCACACTATCAAGGTGGTTTCGTGGTGGTGGGGTTCCAAATCTTGAGTGTTTAACCGGTTAGGTTGATTGGGTCGAACAAGAACATAGAAAAACCCTATTTTCGTGACTTTTCTCTTGATCATACCTTGATTTTCAGTGGAGTTGGCTCTAGATCCGTTGTACTTTCATGTAGAGGACGTCGAGAGCTACACGTGGGTTCAAGAAAAACCCAAATTCGTCGAGAAATGAGCAAGATATGAGGTTTTGAAGGTTGAAAGTGGTGGTAATTTTCTAGAGAGAGAAAGAACCGGGTCTATGCTTTTAGAGAGAGAGAACAAGATGAAAAATGAAGTAAAGTGCTTCATTTGGTGTTTATATACCCTCGGGGTATTCGGGTTCGTTTCGGTTGCTCGTTTCGCGTTTTTTTCGCGTTTCCGGAATGTTACACGTAATTGATTTGTTTTAAATAAAAAGGAAGTTATTTTTTATTATTTGATGAGTTTCAAAATTGTAAAATGTTAAATATTTTATTTTATTAAATTAAAGTCGTTCGTGTCGTGTTTTCGTTTTCGTTTCGTCAAATCGCGTCACCATCGCGCATATTAGTTCGAATCGTCATTTGAACAAACACGACGATGGTTTTGCTATCCGACTTTTGTTTTCTACTTTCCAGTCATCATTTCAGAACGCTAAACTCACAGATATGTTTGTGTGAATCGTCACTCACGCAAACACACTATCAGTTCGTTATTCTGAAACAACACTGTAAATTATGTTTGAATTGTGTTTCCTCACTGTCGGATTCAACTAAACATCCTGTTATCACATCGTTTTCACATTGAATTGTCGGCCATCTGATTCCTGTCATCTATGGACATCTCATCGCAACCGATTTGTTATTGTTATTCGTTTGAACACCGTTGTTTCTCATGATGTGTTGTGTTAACTGTACTTAGGTTTTCACTTAAATACACACAACAAATGTTTCAAATGTCTGTTGTACTTACAGTATTTAATTTTACACGAAAATACGTACAACTGTTTCTTGTATTTAGAATTCTGTTAATACAAGTACTGTTTACACACATATATTTACACATAGTTACTGTTGAAAGTACTCATACCGTACGGACTTGCCGGCCGGTCAGGTACTTGTTGTCACAGATGTGAAGAATATGATTTCTTGACATTCTTGTTTGTTCCTTTGCCGTCTTCGATCTTAATGTGTTGAACTGAGATAGTCAATGATCGTCTCTTCAGATTCATCCTTAGGATTTACTTCTTAACCATCCCGTGCAGTTATTGATACTGCATACCTTGAGTATGTTCCTTCCGAAATCTCAGGTTTCGGGAAATGTCTCCGTTAGTGGCACTTCGCCTCCCTTGCTTGGAAGGATGTGCTGAGTTGTTCTCACAACATGTAAGACCTCCCTGTTGAGTTTCAGCTCCATTGCAGTAATGTTGATCTGGGGATGTGAGCAGACTATAACTACACTGCCATTCTAGGAATGATGTTTCGCAAGAAAATGGCAGTGGATGCCTTGTTTTCAATCTGCTGATGGTGTGCAGCTTCCGCCTCCACCATAACATCACAATTTAGGTGCGTATGGCCTATGCCTTTTTCCTTGATGCACTGTAATGTTAGCACTACCTCCTCAAAAGGACTAAAGTCCTTATGTTTCGAAGTGAGGTAATTACTATCTCTTCTCACCATTGTCAACCGCTTGTAGTTGCCCCCCCACAAATCCTTCGATTTATGACCGAGTCATATGTCATAAAGCATTGTGGTAGAGAAATGATCATAGATGCAGGCGGTCTGTGCTCTACTGCGCTTTCAAATTTCAAAACTAATGGTCAGGCCTCATCCGCGCGAAAATGTTTGGTCGATGAACGATCTTTGAATGTGTAGGAAATGACTATTCAAAATCAGGCCGAAGTTGTCAAAAGTCTCTCATTTAACCAGTTTGACAGCCCAATTATTGAACATTCCTTTTGTCATTTCCATTGTCTGCGTTGGTGTGTTCAATATCCGTCGACCATGACCTCGATGGTTCTTTCGAATGTGACATGTAGCTTCTAGGGTTAGAAAGCTCAATTGAAAGAATATCGGGTTCACATGAGTTCTCTTGATTCCTGACATAACTCCTGCTCTCTCAGGATTACTAGTTTCCTTGTAGTTGCCAGGTGATCAGGGCTGACCTTAGAAGTCGCATCGGATCGACATTGCTCAAGATGTCCTAAGAAGTGCTTTTACGGACCCTCTGCTCGCTATGGTGAGCTACTGTATCCTTTCACTTTGTGTCCCTCATTAGCTAGTGGTGATTGAGGTCATCCTTACACTCGTTCCTCTAGTCTTAACCAAGGCCCTAAAGTGTGTCTCGCTCGTCGGTCCTTCGGGGTTTCAGGTTGTTAAATAACATGAAATGGGCGAACACATGGTAAAGCATATATTTAGATTATGCACCCTACGTCTATGAAAGATATAGAAAAAGGTACCTATGTTGGTGCTGCGTTGGCGGTGTCTTGGGCGCGTGCGCTCAGTCAACGACTTGCTATAGTCATCTGTGGTGATTCACACTCTCTTGGGATACTTCTTAGCTACATGACCCGGTTCACCACATGTGTAACAGCGCTTGACATTGCTTGGTGGAAGATGGGTTGTGGTCACACTGCCTGGACGTTGAGTTGTTGGAGTCCGGCAGTTCTGGCTTTCGTGGCCCATCATCCCGCATGTCGTGCATTGTTTGCACGGTTGGCTCACGACATGATGGTGTTTGCAGCGGGCACACTTAGGAGAGGTGCTTGCGTACCGCTTACGAGCTGGCCCCACTGTTGAGTTGCAGTGTTGGGCCCAATGACCCAGCTTCCCAGAATTTGGACATAGCTGGCACCTTCTGCTGTCAGGGTGGTGATACTGACATTTGGTGCAAAGGGGAAATGTTCCAGCGTAGGATCGGCGAGGTTCGCCTTGGTGACTGGGACCCGCTTGGTCAAGGTTGTCGGCTCTTCGTCTCTTGGGGAGAGGGCAGCTGGATTCGCCTATCGATTCCCTTGTAGTAGATTCAGCTTCAATCTTCGGCACTATGGGGGTGTCTGCTGGGTATCGAGGTCCGCAATTGATTTGATCTCAACATGTTGGGGATGGAAGCGATGAGTTGCTCCGCGATGAGAGTAGCTAGGGCGGTGGTGTCTAGGTTGGCGCGAGGTTGTTCCTTTGGAGGCACATGGATCATCCCCCGAAGTGGAAACGATTAGTACCTGTATACAGTTGTCCCTATCCTGATTTCTCTACATGAGGTCCCTAGGTTATAGTCTAGGCCAAACCGTTAGAGTAAATGACCTAATTTCTTATAACCATGGCTCTGATACCAATCTGTCACACCCCGAGCAGGCAGGCCGGATCGAAGACCCGTCGGGCTGAATAGTCCCGAGGCATGATTGTAATCAGAGTGATCAGATTGTTACATTGCACATAATGATATGAGAAATACTAAAATACATTAAATGAATAAAATTAAATTACAACTGTTTCATAATTTAATTCTGTTACAGCTGGACTTGGACATCTGAAAAGAGGACCAGATGTCTCACAAGGTTACTTGCACAGACGCAAGTCTTGAATCTTGTATCCGGGCAAACCGGAGCGATTCCATGCAGGAATGGTAGGTTCCTCTAAGAGATCATATCTTTCTCTCTCTAAAGTCATCATGCTTTCACATGCTCTTCACCTATGAACATGTAAAATCTGTCAACACTAGGTTGGTGAGCCACATTTGTTTTGAAAATACTAGGTTTTGTAAAGGTTTAGTAAAAGTCTTTCCATTCACATCGAATTGAAATATGATGTGTGAATGGTGTTGGAAACATGAATGAACTACACAATTGCGTCGGTCTAACCATCATTACTGGCACCATCCCAGGCCACCGAAGGTAGTTTATGTATAGGCATACGTAGGGTCAAGCTTACCGTCTGCCCAGCCGCCAGCCCACTACCCTTCGATGGTCTACGAGGGTGTCCTTAACGGAAATCAGACCTTGTCACTTGTGTACCTCCACTCTACCCTGTGTACCTCCACTCTACCCGACACGACATGTGATTGTAAAATGAATTTGTGAGAAAGAAGCATATTCTCTGTCTCTTGATATAGGAGACAGGTTTTGTTGTTTGAAAGTCACACTAGTGGCGCTTCTCTCGATTAGGAAAACATTATTTACTGTGCTCTCGTTTGAAACTCGTCCAAGACAAGGTCTTGGACATTTACTTGATTTGAAAACTCTTGTTTTTGTTGTGTGGTATGTCCGTAATATCACCCTTGTGATCATTTACCAACCCTAACTGATCTGTTTGTGTGATTAGTTCCTCTGGAACTAATCTGAGGAGTTGTTGTTGTATGCTTGCGTGTAACGTACCAGCCTCAGCGCTGGAGATTTGTTAAACCTATAGGACCATCTACGTTACCGTCGGTTGACCCGCGTCAACTAATGGTAAATGACTCTGATGTGTGGTGTTCGAGAATTCCTTAGCGAATTCCCGATGTGTTGTTGTGTGGATGCATGTCCTAGTTAATTACCCTAGACAGATACCATACAAAATATTGTTTGTTTGATGAGGGATTCCCATGAAAATGATGGTATTTGATTGTGCACTACACAATTCCATGACTTGTGTCCATTCACCTCTTGGTTGGGCACAAAGCCTCGAACTGTTGTGGTCAACGAACATCTCCTTGGTAATGTGTGTTTTGAACCCTCGAAACTGGTTTGTTGTTGTTGTTTGACAAAAAGTTAATTGGAGCGATGAACGCTCGGTAAAAGTAATTGAAATGACACTTATACGTATAACATTCATAAAAGTGGTTGAGGGTTGATCTTTTTATTTAAAACATTTGAAAATAACTCTTATTCGTTGATCACTCGATGCACTCACTCGGTATGATCTGTCGGTTTGAATCCTATGTTAAATATTAGTTAGTTAGGTGTTAGGTGATTGTGTGCTCTGTTTCTTGATGTGATTTTGGAAAATGTGTTTTCATTGGTTTTAGTTTGATTAGATTTAAAATCGAGTATAAGGTTGGTTCTATCAGTACAAACGGTGTAAGATAGAACTTTCAATAGTTAGCCGTTTTTGGGCGGTTCTTGGTGCGAACGAGTGGTTCGTGCGAATGGCTCTCATTTACACAAACAGAGTGTTGCGAATGCATGCTCTCCTTCGTGTTATCCGTTCGTGCAAATGGGCCTTCGTTCGTATGGTTGTCCCGCGTGAATGAACCCAATTCGTTCGTGTGGTGGTTCGTTCGTCTGGCAGCTCGTTCGTGTATTTCTTCTTCACGAAGGAGGCTTCTCATTTGCACGAATGATCCTTCGTATGGCTCATTCACCTGCAAGTTTACAAAGAATGTCATTTTTGAAGTCGGTGGTTGTTTTTGGTGTTTTTATGGTCGAAATTGATGGTAAAACGTTTTGGAGTGTTTTGGTGCTAAGGATCGGTGCTAATACTTACTGTGGAGCTCGTATTTGACCGAAATGAGATGAAAAGGGTTGAAAACTTGACATGGAGGTGCTGAGGTTGAAATACACACGATTTGGACGGTGAAATGGTCAGATTTCGTGTGAAAATGGCCGAAAATAGAGAGGGCGAAAGGGGGTTTCAGTTGAGAGAGTTGGGTGAAAAATGTGTTTGAGAAACGTAAGTGTTGCTTTTATAGCTGTGCTGTCGCACGAATCAGCCAAAAATCAAAGTTTACTTGGGTGTTCTTCTTATCCAACAAAGGCGAGACTTCAGGATTGATAAAGCAATTCATCACTCTGATTGAAAATCAATTAAGTTCAAGAGTGAAAGGGATCAGGTTTCATAATGGCACAAAATTCAACAATGCTGTTCTAAATCACTTCTGTGCCAAGAAAGAATTGCTCGTCAGTACAGTGCAGCTCATACTCCTCAACAAAATGGAGTGGCAGAAAGAAGAAATGGTACTGTTATTGAGGCTGCTCACACTTTGCTTTGTGACTTAAAATTGCCAACATTCTTCTAGGCTGAAGCAGTCAATACTGCTTGTTACGTGCAAAATCGCACTCTGATCAACAAACCATATGAAAACTCCATATAAGATTTTATATGGACACAAGCCTACGGTAGGTCACTTCTGAGTCTTTGGATGTCCATGCACCTTGCTTCATCAATAATCTCTTCCAAAGTTCGATATTCGTGGTGCGGAATGCTATTTCGTTGGATACTCCGGAAAGACAACCTAGATGGTATACAATAAGTTGACTAAGCAAGTTGTGGAATCCTATAATATGTATTGGTTTGAAGAAAATTTTACTGACTCTAGTTCAGGTCCTGTTTGGATTTTTTATTATGCAACTTTATTCAACTCATTCCGATCATTATATGAAGAGGCTTCTACTTCAAAAGAATATTCTGAGAGTTGTGTGGAGGAAGTAGTCCTTCACTCCTACTGACTCTTGTTCAGGTACTGGATGTAATAGTGTTCGACTAATAGCAAGTAGTTGTTCTTGCCTTTTGAAATTAAGAGCTCTTAGTTAGAATTTTCGGTGTCACTAGGTTCAGAGGAAAGTCGCCAAGATTTGTGCATATTTGATTTGAATTAAAGGCGTTGTTATTGTATATTTCAAGTTATGGTTCTATTCTAAGAGTTTGGTTATGCTTCATCTCGTTTAATGTATATCAGTTTGAAATTCAAATTAAAACTCTCTCTAAATTTTCGATGTGAGCTGGTGGTTGTGAGGTTCAAACCTAAATTTGGACTTGATGGACATGAAATTTTCGAAATTAAGACGACATTCCTTCATATTTACCTTTTATTCATTCTTGTTTCTAAAGTTTTCTCAAACTAAAAGTAAGTTTTCAGCCCCAGAAATTTAAAATCATGTTATTCTATGCAAAAAAAAAATGTTGTAAAAATTACATTTAATTATTTATAACATGAAACTTCCAAATTTAAACAACTTTTATAAAATCGTAATTTGTTAAATTTAAATTTCATGAAATTTTTTTACGGAAATAAAACATAATAAAATATGTATATTATCAAGGTTTATAAACCATTTGAATATTCATGTATTTATTTGTGTATACATATATAGATATCATACATATATGTAACACGTTTATAAAAAAAATCTTTTAAAATGTTTTGCAAGATTTTAATTTGATTAAATCCAAGTAATTTATTTTGTATTTTGTTTATAACAATGTATATGTTTCTAGCTAAAGATAATAATCCAACTAAGAAATTCCCATTAAACAGTCGTTTATTTGATTTTCGGCACAATTACATTAACAGAAAACTCTAAAGGTTACAAATTCCTTGCTTAATTCGAAAATTATAATACAAACACCCTCATTGATGAATATCGATCAGTCTTATGTCGATTGGGAAACAAAAAATATATATTCTGATTTTGTCGAGAATGGATCAAAATAGAAAGCCTATGTTATTCGACCATGAATAATTGTGCTGGAATCCAATTTCACAGCCTATGCTTTGAGTGGAATTCCAAAAAAAACAAGATACAAATGTTGATTATATCATCAAATTATGGGTTGAAATCTAAGAACACTATGTTGGATCGATTCCTTTGGTTTAGATGTAAACATGAATCCAAAAACAGTAATGAAATAGAGATTAAATAAAACATGTGAATTCAGAATGCGTTGTTGATTCCAGACATCGTTCCTGAGAGATGACGATCCGATCGGGTTCCCGTTTAGGGTGTATGGTGAGGATGGAATGAGATGAGATGGCTCTAGGGGGCTCACGAATTCTCTAAGAGATTAGGAGAATTCGTTTGTGATGTTTTTAGAGTGTAACCTTAATTATGAGCCAATTAGTCTCTATTTATATACACCTAAGGGGAAACCCTAATTAGGATAGTAAGGGTAATTACGTCCATCATATAATTACCTATCTAAATGGGTATTTAATTAATTGATCAATTAGATAAATAATCATGCGGGCCACATATTAAACATAATTTATTCTAACATTCTCCCACTTGGCCAAGTGATTATTTATTATGAGCATTAAATAAGTCTGCAGATTGATAATACTCATTTTAGTTCTAAATTGTAATCATAGCAGAGAAATACAGTCATTGAATCAGTTATTCAATTCAAAACCCCCATTAATCATACTATAATGCAAATTTAAAACTTAAGTTAAGATCAATTAACAAGTAAGCCCTTTAATGAATGATTTGTGTTGTTAGTGTCTATATGTCATTAGGCATGTATACACATATATTTAGAGACAAACAAATCAAATAAGTGAGGAAATTTCATTAATCATAAGTAAGTACATTATGCCATAAGGTATTTACATAAGCCCATCTTCGAAACATGTTCTTCGAATATCTTAGGAGTGAGACCTTTAGTCATCGGATCCGCAAGCATAACTTTAGTACTTATATACTCAATACAAAGATTATTTTCCTCAACTCGCTCACGAACGAACAAGTACTTTGTATCAAGATATAAACTAGCACCGTTCGAACTGTTACTGTTCGAGAAGTTAACGGCTGCTAAGTTATCACAGTAAAGCTTTAATGGTCTAGAGATAGAGTTAACGACTTTGAGTCCAGCGATAAGGTTTCTCAACAACATTCCATGACAGGTTGCATTGTACACTGCAACATAGTCAGCCATCATAGTTGAGGTTGTTGACAGCTGCTGCTTATGACTCTTCCATGAGATCGGTCCGCATGCTAACATATAGATGTACCCCGAAGTGGATTTCTTGTCATCTTTGCATTTAGCAAAGTCAGAATCAGAGTAACCAACCACTTCCAAATTATCACTTCTTCTATAAGTCAGCCTGAAGTCTTTTGTCCCTTGGAGATATCGAAGCACTTTCTTAGCTGCTTTCCAGTGATCAAGGCCAGGATTAGTTTGATAACGGCCAAGCATTCCAGCAATGTAAGCGATATCAGGACGAGTACAGACTTGAGCATACATAAGGCTCCCGACTACTAATGCATAAGGTATCATTCTCATTTGCGCCTTTTCAGCCTCAGTCTTCGGACACTGAAAGGAACCGAAGACATTTCCTTTAACTACTGGAGCTACAGAGGGAGAGCAGTGTTGCATGTTGTAGCGTGTGAGGACCCGTTCAATGTAAGCCTTCTGAGATAAACCCAAAAGTCCATTGACTCTATCTCGGTGTATTTCGATGCCAATAACGTAAGAGGCCTCTCCGAGATCCTTCATGTCGAAATTATGCGAAAGTAAGCGCTTCGACTCATGCAACATATCTAAGCTATTACTTGCTAGAAAAATGTCATCGACATAAAGGACAAGTATAGTAAAGTTGCTCCCACTCATCTTGAGGTAGGTGCATTGATCCACTTGATTTTTCAGGAAACCGTGTTTCTTCATACTTCATCAAACTTAAGATACCATTGACGTGAGGCTTGCTTCAACCCGTATATGGATTTCTTTAGCTTGCAGAATAAATGCTCTTGACCTTCAGGCATGAAACCCTCAAGCTGTTTCATGAACACGTCTTCATACAAGTCGTCGTTTAGGAAAGCAGTTTTGACGTACATCTAATGCAGCTCTAAATCAAAATGAGCTACTAGGGCCATCACGATCCTTAAGGAATCTTTACGAGAGACAGGAGAGAAGGTCTCTTAATAGTCAATTCCCTCTTTCTAAGTGAAAGCTTTTGCAACCAATCTTGCTTTGAAGCGTTCAATGTTCCCATTCTGATCAAGTTTTGCTTTGAACACCCATTTACATCGTACGGGCTTTACCCCGTTGGTTAGTTCTACCAAATCCCAAACATCTTTCTTCTTCATGGAATCAAGCTCATCAGTCATAGCCATCTTCCATTCAGAAGACTGATCACTAGTAATGGCTTCATGATAAGAGGTAGGATCAGTAAACTTTCCGGCATCCATTTCAGCTTCATTTAGGTAGGTTACATAATCATCAAAGTTAGTAGACACTTTAGGCCTAGATGACATCCTAAGCTGATTAGCGGGTTCAGCATGGCTGGTATTGTTTTGATGTTGATCAGATGAGGTGCCTTCATTCTCGGTAACGTTTGGAGCAGAAGTGAGTCCTGATTGTGTCAGAGTAGGTACAGTGAAGTTTGGAGTAGCATGGTGTACAAGAGGAGTAATCGGAGGTAAGTTAGTCGACGAGTGTCTCCCCCCTACGCCTTGTACTTCTTGCAAATCAGAGTCAGGATTTTCGCTGCTTCCACTGACCTTTGAATCCTCAAGGAAATGAGCATGCTTTGTTTCTACAATTCGAGTGACATGGGTAGGACAATAGAATCTATAACCCTTTGAGTGATCGGGATACCCGATGATGTAACATGTAACAGTTTTCATGTCAAGCTTCTTTAAGAAGGGATTATAGAGTTTAGCTTCGGCAAAACAGCCGCATACTTTCATATATCTAAGACTCGGTTTCCTTCCTGTCCAGAGTTCATAAGGAGTCTTAGGGACAGATTTCGAAGGAACTCTATTGAATATATGAACTGCTGTCTTTAAGGCCTCGGTCCAGAGGAATGAGGATAAATCTGAGTTGGCTAACAAACTGCGCACCATGTTCATTAGGGTTCTATTTTTCCTTTCAGCAACACCATTTTGTTGAGGAGTACCAGACATGGTGTACTGGTTCACGATCCCCTGGCCTTTACAAAACTCATAAAATGGACCAGGAGCCTGACCCACATCAGTATGTCTACCTCTATCTGATTAAACAACATATCGCTCTGATACCACATGTTGGATCGATTCCTTTGGTTTAGATGTAAACATGAATTCAAAAACAGTAATGAAATAGAGATTAGATGAAACCTGTGAATCCAGTGAATGCATTGTTGATTCCAGACATCGTTCCTGAGAGATGACGATCCGATCGGGTTCCCGTTTAGGGTGTATGGTGAGGATGGAATGAGATGAGATGGCTCTAGGGTGGCTCACGAATTCTCTAAGAGATTAGGAGAATTCGTTTGTGATGTTTTTAGAGTGTAACCTTAATTATGAGCCAATTAGTCTCTATTTATATACACCCAAGGGGAAACCCTAATTAGGATAGTAAGGGTAATTACGTCCATCATATAATTATGTATCTAAATGGGTATTTAATTAATTGATCAATAGATAAATAATCATGAGGGCCACATATTAAATATAATTTATTCTAACACACTAATCAAGTAATCAATCACAAACAAAAATTAAACATAAAATCAAGAACACTTACTTGTTGGAATTGAAACTTCATATAAAGATGATGATGTAATGACTGATTCCTGTTATAATACCATGATCTTGATAGAAAGATTTTGTGAGAATAATTTTTTGTTCTTGAGAGAATTGAGAGATAGAATTCTAAGATACGTTATGTTCTTAACTTCATATATTTCTCATATATATACATATCTCACATATGACATAAAGGTATCTAAAGGTAATCATAATTGCCCCTTAACTTATCAATATTTACAATTACTTCCATCAAGTAAATGTAGGGGCTACTTATGTAATATTGTATACTTAATTCATATTTATAAAATGGTCATAAGGCCCCAATTATGTGGATAATTTCCAACATTCTCCCACTTGGCTGAGTGACCATTCATGATGAGTACTCATAAGTTTGGCCAAAATAGTACCCATATAATTTAATGTCAAAGTCTTAGCAAAATGATATAGTCATTCGTGTCATTTTGAACACAAAGACCCCATCAATTATACCAAAACATCAACATAAAAAACTTAAATATAAAACCAAAATGACTGAAATAAACCCTTAATGTACAATATTGATTTGTACAAATTTGTCTATATTTCATAAGTTGCACGAGTATTATTATACATAGACAAATATTTTATAGACAAATTATGAGTATAGTAACATGCATATATTATGGTATCAAATTAAGTGACAATTTAAATTACATCAATGAGGTTTAAGGTAAGTAGCATTTCACAGGTTCACATTAATGACATGTTCTTAGAATGCTATGTGTGTTAGCCCTTTCATAAGAGGGTTTACAAGCATTTTAGATGTAATAATATACTCAATACAAAGATGTTGTCTTTCACTTATTCTCGCACAAAAGATAATTATGTCGATATGAACTTTAATATACTTGAAATAAATTTGTAATTTGAGTCAGTTAAGTAATCTTTAGTAGCATTATTTGGTTGATAATATAATACCATGCTACAAATTATCTTTTAAGTATTGTCTATGACTCCCCAAAATATACGGTCTTTAGCTAACATGAAATAACATTCCCATGTTTATTTCTTGTTATCTTTACACTTCATAAAGACTAAATTAGAATAACTTACTACTTGTAAGCTTTCATTAACGGGCATACATAAACACTCCCACTTATCTTGAGATATGTATATTTAATAGTTAAATGCTCATGTTAAATATTCAAGTATAAGAAATCAAGTTAAAGACATTAAATAGGAATCTCACATCATGAAACTATTGTGAACACCAAAACAATAGGTTGGTAATAAGTCTCGTTAAATTGATTACTTTCTGTTGGTACTCATAATCAATATGACTTAAAATAAAAATAATAATAGATAAACTTTTTTTATTACCATTAAAATAAGTTCTTAATAACTCTTTATTATATAAATAACTTTCCGTTGGTACTTGTTATCAATAATACTTAAAATATTGATGAAAAAAAGAACTCATAATTATGACATGTAACCACTCACAGTGTTAGTAATAAGTCATTAATATATTGATAATTTTCCGTTGGTACTTGTTATCAATAATACTTAGAGTGAACATCGGTAATGTTAAGCATTTATATTTATTACATGTCATCATTTACGATTTTGGTAATAAATCTTTGATATATAAAAATAAAGTATATCAAAAACACCAAAATAACACACTAAAGTAAGGTTCTACTTGAACATTGGCTTCGTGTTGGCTATGACCACCATTCAAGTGTTATGAACATAAATTTAGTATATATTAAGGCACATAAAAAAACATATCACCTTTGGACAGAAATGAAATTTCATGCAGTTTAGCATGTACTTCAACATGTGTATCATACAAATAACTAGCCCTTGGGTTCATTATTTAGTAACACATATAATCACATAAAATGGTCACATTAAAACTTAATGTCTAATCAAATGATATCACTTTGGTTCAATCATTTAACCTTTCATTAAGTTTACCATTTATGTATTCTATGTCAAAATTCATTATAAGACATATAGATGTAAAACTAATTCACTTACATGATTATTGAATTTCAACAAATTCCCAAATATGTATTTAATCAAATTAAGTCAAACAGAATCATTTGTCATATATTTAAATTCGACAAAATTTGTCATTCAAATGTATTAAGAAAAGATGTTTGCCACTAACATTTTGTAATCATAGAAAACGATTACAATAACGATTCATTTCCAAATATTTAAATAAATATCATTGATTTAGTTTCAACAACAAATATGATTCATTTATATTCTAAAATGATGTTGTGAATGTTAAATAGCAAATCAATGTAACAAGGAATTTGGAAATGAATTTATTTTAGTTGATTATAAGCAAATTCGTTTTCTGTTGTTCTTTTAAGGACTAATGCAAATAATTTGAACCAAATATGTCAAACAAAATATGCATTGAAAGTTTTATTCATTATGATGGAATCAAAACGGATTAATTGATATCCATATATATTATTCAAACTCATATAATGAAATCGAATCTACAAGAAAAAAGAATAATATGTTGTAATCATATAATGATGACGAAAATTACAGTTAATTAAAATTTTGTGAATGCATCCATTTTAATTCTTTATTCATTTGTGGTTTTATTGGAGGAAACAATCCACAAAAAATCAAATATTATCTGGTCATTGTATTTGAAGATTCCAATTCAACCTCATGAATATATGAATTTCTATATTATCTGATGAATCGTAATTAATTAATATTGACGTAATTTATGAGATTGACTTTGTAAAATCGATTCATCAGAAAATTCCTTTCGGCATATTGCGAAACCCGAAAATAAACTTCTTTTGCATTAACGATTATGAAGGAAAAAATATCAATTTGTGATTGAATTAATATAATCAACATCGCTCTGATACCACATGTTGATTATATCATCAAATTATGGGTTGAAATCTAAGAATCCTAATCAAGTAATCAATTACAAACACAAATTAAACATAAAATCAAGAACACTTACTTGTGGGAATTGAAACTTCATATGAAGATGATGTCATGACTGATTCCCGTTATAATGCCATGATCTTGATGGAAATATTTTGTGAGAATAATTATGTTGTTCTTGAGAGAATTGAGAGATAGAATTCTAAGATACGTTATGTTCTCAACTTCATATAATTCTCATATATATACATATCTCACATATTAAAGGTATCTAAGGGTAATCATAATTGCCCCTTAACTTATCAATATTTAGAATTACTTCCATCAAGCAAATGTAGGGGCTACTTATGTCATATTGGTATACTTAATTCATATTTATAAAAAGGTCATAAGGCCACAATTATGTGGATAATTTCCAACAACAAACTCTGTAATCGACAATAAACTTAATCAATTCATATCTAGATCTATAAAATAAAGTTAAAACATGAACCCATAATGGTTCGGTTTTTGATTGCCGATAAACACAAAAACGGGAATCAACCCTTTAACTAGATCGAATCTCAAATTGAAATCAAAGTCACCCACAATGACGACGTACAAATCACAAGTATGTTGTTAATAGGAAGAAACAAAGAACTTCGACACCTGATTTTATGATCTCCAATTAAACAAGAAACACAAGAAGAATTTGGGAAAAACGTTGGCTCTCATGCCAATTGTTGCCCAGAACTTTGATATAACAAAGTTTGTAAGAAATTTATTTGACCACAAAATCTCTGATTCGAATGAAATGAAAATAGACAATTTGTTCTTGTTTTATACTGCCTAATTTTACATGCACAATCCCTCATGTTCAAAGGGTATTAACATTGAAACTATTTAAAACAGTGACTAAAATAGACCTTGTTTTATGACTATCGTCAATGATCAAGATTAATGTTCGAGTAACGGTTAAACGATCTTCTAGTAGAACTTGATCTCCGAGCTCTTTCCTGGCTAACCTGCTAAGGACAGAATGCATCGTTAGCCTTACCTCAAGCGGGAGCCTCTTGCGATTGGATTTCGGCGTGAGAATAAGAATTCGATCGGAGATGATAAGTTCAGAATGTAAGTAGTGAGAATGAATGGAATGTGGAGTTTGGTAACCTGAGACCTAGTATTTATATTGTCTTTCTCCTCAGAGCTCGGGCTCCTAGGAACAGGAGACTTTCCCCTTTAGTGGCGGTAGCTTCATACTCACTTGGAGCTTCCCTTGTGTTCCTCAGACTTTCCTATTTTAGTGAAATAAGTTGACCAGCACGTTACTCAGCTTTTGTGCTTTCTTCATGACTTGGCTTTCTCCTCCTTTTATCCATTATGTAAAGGTTCTCTTCTGTCATTCTTCGATTATACTTCTGTGTGACAACTGGTACCGGACCGTCCGGTAAATCCGTATGGTACGTGTACTTACACCTAAAACTATGTGTGAATGCTATGTGATAAACAGTATGTGATAACAATTTAGTGGAAACAATTAACAGTTGTATATATTTCGATGAGAATTTAAATATAAATATTCAACAATACAATGCGAATTAACAGTGTGAAAACAAATGACAAATACAGTCGGTTGCGATCTGATATCCACAACTAAACAGGAATCAGATGGCTGACAATCCAGTGAGAAAACAATGTGTATTAAATCATAACATGGTGAAAACAGTTAGGTTTAGTTGAGTCCGTTTGTGAGAATGTCCAAATCAAAACAACTCAGTATCGTTTACGAATAATAAACTGACAGAGTGTTCGCGTGGGTGACGATTCACACAAACATATCTGTGGGTTTAACGTTCTGAACGGCAATTGAAAAATAGAAAACCAAATCAGAAAGTGAAACGTACGATCGTATTCGTACAGTTAGCGCTCTGTACGAAAACGCGTGTAAGTTACGTTTTCTGACGAAACGGCGAAAATAAACTATTATGAACGTTAAAATAATAAAAATAAAATAAAAATAATATTGATTAGGAATTACAACTTAAAAAGATTTAAGTTAAACTGTTTTTATAAAATTATACGTAATTAATGTTAAGTAACGAAACAACGCGAATTAACACGACCGATCGAAACCGAACACACGGGTAAACACCCAGGGTATAAAACCCCATTTCTTCTTCCCTTTCCCTCATTTTCAGCAGATTTCCTCTCTCTCTCTCTCTCTCTCTCTCTCTCTCTTCAAGAAATATGTCTCTCTCTCTCTATTCTCTCTCAAGCTTCTCACACACTCCACCATAGCAAACGACCACCAAATTTCGCATTCTTGGTGTCTAAACGACCCCTCAACGAGTAGAACAAGGAAGTACAAAGGATCTAACCCAAAACGAGCTCATTTGGACAGAAATCTAGAGAGAAGTTGCGATTGGAAGTGGGTTTTCATCATCTTTGAGGTATGAACTTGTAACCTGTTTTTATCCTTTCAAAACACTTAGATTCTGCACAAGAATGGGTTAGGAACATCATAAACATGTTAATTCGTTGTTTGGAAGGATAATTCATGGGTTCCCACCTTTGGTTCTCCTTAATAACCTCAAGGGGGTCCGAAGGATACGTAATAGGTTCCCACTTTTGGTTCTTCTTTGAAGACCTAACGGGGGATCCTCAGTTTAGTTCAATAGGTTCCCACTTTTGGTTCTTCTTTGTAGACCTAATGGGGGATCCTCAGGTTAGTTCAACAGGTTCCCGCTTTTGGTTTTTCTATGAAGACCTAACAGGGGATCCTCAGGTTAATTCATGTATCCCCTTTTTGGTTCCTGTACAACACCTTATGGGGGATCCTAATCCCAAACAACATATTTCCCTTTTTGGTTCCTATACGACACCTTCTGGGAGATCCTAAGGCTAATTCATGAGTTCTCTCTTTTGGTTTTTGTACGATACCTACTATGGGAACTTCCTTAAACCCAACTGTGAGCTTCTAAGTTAGCCTTCATTATGTTGGGTTAAGGTTTATTAGAGATAACATCATAAAACTAATTAGTTACAAACATAGTAACTTGCTAGAGTGATCCTTAGGACACTTAGTCGATACGCACAATTCCCATCATAACTCTTAAACACATACTAATGTTAGTAATGTGAACACAAACAAATCAAACACAGGTTGAATTCAACATCATTGCAACAACGGTGAGCGTGTACATTCCTTGAGTCTTAGTCAACCACAATAACATCCAGGTGAGTTCATATGCCCATTTTCCTAATTTTTGATTTCAACTTCGGGGCTGAGAAACATGCTAATTCTTTTATTTATTCAAAATTTTTAGTACATTTTTTCAATATTCATGCCTTTTTAATAATAAGGATTTTATCTTTATTATTATATCATTATTATTATGTGTGCTTGTGTGTGAAATGACTTGTATGACAGAACATGATGGTATCACGATAACATATCTTCATAATACCATCAAATCAAATTGAATGACACAATGCATTAACGCCAGATCTCATACCAACGAGTTTATAACACTGGGATGAAAATGAGATATCCCTGATACAATTACTAGAGATCACAAGAATGATGCTCATGATAACATGTTTTCATCATGACATCATTCACCACATTTATTAACACTGTGTAATAAGACAAGCTCTTATAACACTTTGTTAAAACGATTGAGAATACATAACATTGGGACAATATATAAGACAATGTTGAAGACTAGAGATCACGACATTGTTTTCATTTCATTTTGATCATATCATTAAAACATATCAAGGATGATGTCATGACAACATAAGTTCCTGACATCATCCACTCACTGAGTAACATAAGTGTGTTAAGATTTGATCTTATAACATTATGTTTATACTATGTTGACATCTATAAGACTACATTTGGGTTATCTATGAGACTACACCTGTAATACCTATGAGACTAAACGGCAACATTCATGAGATTATATTTATGATACTTAAGAGATGATGTCTTTGAATAGCTGTGAAATTACCTTAGTATTTTCATAAGATTAGATTAAATCAGATATTTTATGAGACTATGTGATTGTGTGACTATGTGATTAGGAGGCTGTGTCTATATGGGGCTATGCAATATGAGTCTATATGAGTCCATGTAATATGAGTCTATATGAGCCTACATAATAGGAGTTGATATGAACCTATGTGACATGAGCCTATATGAGACTAAATGATGAGACAATATGAGCCTATATGAGCCTATGTGATGAGACAATATGAGCCTATATGAGCCTATGTGATAAGACAATATGATCCTATGTGAGCCTATATGATGAGACAATATGAGCCTATGAGACAATGAGACTATTTGATGTTTAGTCAGCCTATTCTAACTATATCATTTATGACACGAATGATATTAGTATGATAGAGTCTGCTAATTATCTCACCACCTCTACTCTGTAGACTAGCAGACTGAGAGACTGACCTCTCCCATGTCATAAGCTGGTGACAAGTAGTTTTGAGGACTTGTGAAAACTAATGAATCAGGATTGAATTGAGGACATTGTGGTTTGCCTTTGTGGTGGCTGCAATGTGGACAATTCAATTCTGATCACCTATTGGGATATAACTACGTGTCAGACTTACTCTCACTTTCTAGTCAAATGTGAGTAATATTAAGTTCCAATGAATGAGTAAGCCACCATTTATAACTATGGACATCCTTACTCTTTAATACCTATTATACTATGCTAATACCATGGTAGGGTAGTGACTTTTCTTTTGGGGAACAACCAAATGGGGATGAGCCTAGATGAGATAAAATGGGTATCTATAGTTACAATACAAGTAGTATTGAGTTCTGTCAATTGTGTGGTGGGATGTCGGCTAGGGCTTGTTTCCCTACGTATGCCCTATATATAAGCAGGCTTGACTGGACGATATCCTATTTGTAGGTGTATCTATAGAGAGGACATGGGGATGAGTTAATGCCAGATGAGAATAACTGAGATTTGTGTAATGCAAGTTGTGTAAATAACTTTAAAAGTTTTTTAAATAACTAAACTTATGAACTCACCAACCTAGTGTTGACTTTGTTTAAATGCATGTTTTCTCAGGTGACGAACAGGTCTAGTTACCAAGCATTAGTGATTAAGCTAGAGGACTTTATAGAAGACCTAGCTTGCGTTTTGGATGCATATATTTTGATGACATGTTTTGTGAATCACTTTTGTGAATCTTGCACAAATACAAGATATCACCCTTATGTTCTTTTGGATAGATTTACTTAGTTAAATTATGAACATGACAATGTAATTTAACTTCATAATTCTATATCTATGTCATTTAGCAATTCTCATTATATCTCATGTGCCATGTAAACAATCTGATCACTATGATTATCACAACGATATCGCGCCCCGAGAACCTTCCGTCCGACGGGAAAGTCGATCCAGCCCGCCGACTTGGGGTGTGACATTCTGGTCCGTCCAGTTTGCCTTGTAATTCCTGGTTGTCTTGCCTACAGACCTTGCTGCTTCTTAACTTTACTTGGCTTATAAGGAGGATTACTATCCTACGTCATCAGCCCTCAGTCAGGACGGCTGTGAGACGTTAGAATAGTGGTTCCTGACTATCCATCGTTTGGCGTTGCTTATTTCATCCTTATCTGTGTACATCATGAGTGCAGACTGTCACTCGCCGCCTGGCACGTGATGTGACTGGGCTATCAAGTATCTGTGGGATGTCCCGTTAGTTACATAACCACCCCTATTTATGCTATTTATCCTCATTTTTTGATTTCAATGTTCAAAAAAACACTCATCTTCTTGTTCCTTCAGTTTTCTCCTTCGACGAAACATTGATTGTAGGTATTCCTTTTTTCCTTTCTTCTTATTTGTTTTGTTGTTCTTGCGGTAATCAGTCTTGTCCAACAGTTTTGACATGCGTGAGCGCTTGTGCGAACTTTCAGAAGGGGACTTTCGATCGTTTTGTACCCGGCATCATGCAGGTTCCAAGTTTTCTCCCCTTCTCCCTCGGTCCGATCAACATATCTGTGATTGCCCCCAGGTTCTGTTTCTCTCTATACCCGATTTTTCGATTTCTCTAACATGAGATTGCCCCTTTCCATTTTCTGTTGCAATGTTCTTGAGTACTACCGTGTTGGTTTATTCCAGTTGGCACCATTTGGGGTTAGGAAAATCACCCATTTTAAAATGGCGTGCAAAGCGGTTGGTGCGACACCCACCATTGCCTTGTTTCGTCGGTTCTTTCATTTGACTAAGAATGGTAAATAGTTCACCATTAAAAGGCATAAGAATGATCGCCATTCACAATTTACCTTCAATGTCAGCCCCTCTGTCAAGTTATGGAAGAACAAGTTCTTTTGGGTATCCACTGGTGTTCTTCCTTTTCCCCCTATGTCTCGTGATCCTCAAGAGGCCTTGTGTATGAGATTACTCTCCGGGATTCTACTGTGAACATAGAGCATTTCAACTTATTGGTTTCTAATAATACCCACATCCGCCAATTTAGTGAGGATATGTTAGTGCTTGGCGGTTTGAGCCCTTACTTGGAAAACCTCTATTCCGTCCCCTCCTTTACTCGTTGTGGTTTTGTACTTGATGTAGTTTAAATGATTAAATTGTTTCTTACCCAATATATTTCTGATGTGATTGTTGTTTGTTTTTCTTGTTATCAAAGCCATGGGTCTGTTGGACGCAATGAAGTTGGACACTAACTCTGATGTTGTCACACCCCCAAATTCCCACGTGTGGTGTCAGTCCACATGGGTGTGACGTGGCCAGAATCACAGCTCATGGTCATATATAAAGACTCTATATGCGTTTAGAAAAACATAAAGTTTATGATCATAACAGTAAAGCAACTATTCAAATAGTTTGCATTGAAAATACAATGTTTGTGCAGCGGAAAATAATAAGTTTAAAATGCAGCGGAAATAAACTTTCTGACACTACATTGTTTTAATGCACAACATAAATGAAAATTGTTTGTTCAAATGACATGGAATGAATGCATGCAAATCCTGTGCTCATTCCCTTACGTGCATTCCTGTCCATGTGCAAATCGGCTAGTTACCTGAGCATACATGTTTAAGAAAAAGTATCAGTTCACAGGTTTTGATATACGTATATATAATAATCAAAATGTTTGTCACATGTTATGCAGTTTATCAAATGTTAGTCCCAAGCGCTAGGCTCCAAGTGTCAATGCGTCACTACCGAACTAGACTGGTTAGTCCTTGCCTCCGCAACGTCTCGTAATAACAATGGCCAGATAGGTCGAGATTTCAATTGTCCCGACCTCCAGTCAGTATTGTGCCACGTGGAGTTTGTCACACCCAAACAGATCTATTCAAACTCACCTCATTGTTTGTACATTAATGGTAAGACTTTGCTAGGGCTTGTTACGATTTCAGCACTTATGTTTGTCTAATAAACCAGCATACACAATATGTTTGTACAAGTAATAAATGTTTATATCAATTCAACAAGTATTCTCCCCTTATTTGAAAAGTTTATAAAAGAGTTAAAGAGGGGCCATAAACTCACCTTAGTGAAAATCAGAAAATGATAGCGTAAGTGTGACAATCCGACTTTTTGAATTAACCTCGTTAACTGAAAATAACGGAATCACAAACCCAATGAGGGCAAGATAGGCCCAATAAGGCCAAGGAAGGCCCAATAAGGCCAAAGAAGGCCCAATAAGGCCCAATGAGGCCAAGGTAGGCCCAATGAGGCCCAAGGTAGGCCCAATTGTATTTATTAGGCCCAAAAGGATTAATTTAGTTCAACAATGTTCTAAGTAGCCAATTAGTGATAATTCGGTATTCCGGATTAACTCCGTTAACTGAAAATTCACAGAATTGTTACAAAATCAAATGATATCAAACCAGAATAGTTGGGATCGATCAAAATGATGTGCAAACACATAAATTGGGTGGATTAAACTTGAAATTACAAGAATTAACCCAAGTTTGACTTTTATAAGTCAAAATTCGGCTAATTTGGCATCTAGAATTCGAATTGCACATTAATAGTGAGTTATATCAAAATCAATCTGTCAATCGACACACAACGATTATGGGAAACAGTTATCCACATTTATTAACCTCATAATTGTTGAATTTAAGTGAATATTAACTTCGAAAATGGTAACCGAAGTCGGTTGAAGTCGAATGCTTATAATACGATATCAATTCATCAAATTGATGTTATAGAAACCCAAATCGGCATCATTAGACTATTTCATACACAAGAATTCGAGACCAGAAGCATTGAGAGACGGATTTGATTGTGAGAGTAGCCGAACTCAACCTAAAAGTCGAATCACTTCAATTGGGCATCAAGCAAGGTAATAATCTATTCCTATAGTACCTAAAAGGTCCGACTAAGGATAACCACCTGTTAATTTCAGTTTCTAACATCGGATTAATCGATTTCAATAGTTAGGGTTCAAATAAGAAACGGTTTTGGGGATGGTTGATCAAACGGGTTTAAAAACCCAATTCAATTATACAGATAGTTTCGTGTTAACATCACAAACGAAAGACCTCTTTCAATTTTAGGTTTAAATCAAGAATTTGTCGATCTCGAATTCTAGGGTTCTTGACATAGACGATTTGGGGGTTTTTAATCAAGCGAGTTTTAAAATGAAATTAAATGTTTCTGTTAGTTTCAGAATAGGCCGACCAAGAAGAAATCTAAGTTAATTTTGTATCATAACATCGAATTGGAAGAGATCAAGATCTAGGGTTTGTTGTAAGAACGGGTTTGGGGATTTCTTGTTTAATTGTATTGATAGTCGAATTAAAACACATGGGAAGTTTCTGAGTAATTCGTTTAAGGTAATACATATACCAATTTCATCAGTAGATAACGAATTGTTGAAGATCAAATTGCTAGGATTAGTCGGTTAAAAGGTTTTGGGTGTTTTGACTCAATCGAACTTGGAACTCGAATTAATCATCACAGAAGGATTAGAATTATGTGTTTGAATGGAAACCCTATGATTTTTCAGATTGAGATTAACGAATTTGATAAATTCAAGTTAGGGATTTGAACTTAGTTTCAAATCCGATTGGAGTTACAAAACCATATGATTCTGATTGAAATGGATCAATTAAAAACACAAATGAACTCGATTAGATATGTATAAGCAAAGCCCCATGTTTCTGAAATCAATTGGGTTCGAATCGTGGGTCTATTGAAGCATAGTTGGTTCGGTTAATGTTAAACAAAGGGGATCCGATCTGTTGAGGCTTAAAACAATTAAATCCCATGATCTTTCAATAGAAACTGAACAGATTAGATGGTAGGTGGTGTGTGCGGTGGATGGGGGGTCGCGGGTTCGATCCCGGCCCCAACTGTTTTTGATAATTAAAAACCCGTTTAGTATGTTGATCATATCTCATTCGTTATAACTTCGATTTGACCTATTCAAATTGCGTTAGAACCAGAATTATGTCCCGAATGTTTTAGAATAATAAAATTCATATTTTAGAACGAAAACGTAATCGCGTACAATTACGTTTATTTAAATAAAATCATATATGATTTTATTTAAACGTGTTCAAAGGCACGCGTACTTTTGTATGCATATTTCTAACAAGTCAAACATACGTGTGTTGACACGTATGTGATTTTAAACACAAAACGACTATTCGAATAACACTAAGTTATTGTTTAAACACAGATTATTCGTAGAGGATTTTCTACGCAAGTTCACGAGTGTTTGATCATTCTGCAAATAATCAAAGGTGCGTACACGGCCCCTTTCTTATTTTAAACTGTTTTGGGGGAGAAAACAAGTGCAACAAACATTTTAGATACATATCACTTGCATGAGTTAGCTGTTTAAATTTTGTGACAACATAGCATTTACAAGTCCTTACACTTCGAACCGTTTAGTTTGCCGTAGCGCAAAGCGTGGTAGTTGGAAATAGATCTATTAGGTTTGACAAACCTCACTTGGTAGATGGGATCTACGCAGGTGTTTGACTGACCAAACACACATTACTATTGTTTGTGCTAGACAATAGTGGCAAGGCAAAAACATGCTATAGCATGGCAATCGTCAGCTTCGGTGTCGACCACTTATGTAAATAGTACAAATGACTAGCTATCATGACTATGCATGTGTGATTACGTTATCTGCAAACTTGATATTCAAACTGTTGTTTTAAACATTATGAATGCTTAAACCTGTGTTATGCACCAACCTTTGTGTTGACTTGATTTACATGTTTTCTCAGGACGCTAAGGTGTACAAGAAAGCAAGCATGGACTAGGAGATTGAGTCGCATGCATGTCTTTACATTTTAGTTATTTGAATTTGAACATTTGAAACTTTGCATTGTAATTTACATTTTACAACTGTTACTGTTTTAAAACGCTTTCGCAAACTTTGAAAACTTTGATGTTATGTTTTTAGACCAAAGTATGTTTTGAAATTCATATAGAGGTCTTCGTTACGTCTAATGATCTGAGATCCTGGTTTGTCACGTTCCCAAACGGTATGATTCCTTTAGTTGAAAATTAGGGGTGTGACAGTAAGCTTCGGATCTCTGTGTCGAATCTGTCACCAGCTACCTATATCGTATAGCTTACGTGAGCTCGTGTAAGTGACCGTGTTTTGTGTTCGTGCTAGTGTTTGTGCTCAACAACCCTCGGTTGTTATCTAAGTCCATGTTGCTCCATATTGACCGTGTTTGAACGTGTTTTACCGTGTCAAGTCAACAACCCGTTGGTGAACCGTGTGTCGTTATAGTTCGTGCAACATTCGTGATTGTGCTCAATGTGTGCGAAATACGCAAATCGCGTTTGTGGACAACTTCCTATTTATAGCAAGTTTCCATTTTTAGCAAGTTTCACAACACGTTTCCTTTAATTGATTCTAACATTCTTATTATCCTTACGTGATCATGTTAACACATAGCACGTTGTCATACGCGATCAAGTAAACATATAGTTCCTTTTTAGTCATTAAAGTTTCCTAAAATGGAACGTTTCAAGTTTTGACATGTTCAACATTAAAAATCACATAACCCATGTACACATTAATCATGTTACATCATATTAAGTCATTTAGCATGTACAAATCAAGTCTTACATTCCTATCTTCTGAATCCATATAATAAAGTTTTCAAAATTAGTAAGTTTTCATATAAAGCACTATTTTAACCAAGTTAAGGCATAATACTTGTTCATAACATCATTAGTAACTATAACACATCATTTAACTATAATATGCACCTAATATCATCTTTTAGGAAGTTCTTGCAAAATAAAGTTACCACAAATAGTAACTTTGTTAAAATACATATAAATGAGCATCCTAAATATCTCTAATCCATTTTCATGTCAATAGCATCATAAAATATCAATAATCAGTATTCAAAGTTGCATGCATGACCATAAAACATCATTTAATAAAACTTGTAGTTTAAAAGTTACTAAAAATAGTAACTATGTCACCTAAGCCATTTAAGACCATTTTAAGCATAAAAAATCATAACATGCATCCTTATATCATCAAATATCATCTATCAATATCCAAAATCATTCAAGATACCTTAGATCATGCATGCATATAAGTATTCATAAACATTTCATAAATCCATGACCAAAAATCATACGTTCATCAACAAAGCTTATCATAGATCATCATAGATCATCATAAATAATCAAAATCAGTAGGACTAGGATTAAACCCAGATCTAAACATCATAAAGCTCATGCACGTGTAGAATAAGTTCTCGCATGTGTGATCTAGTGCATGCATGTGTGTATGGGGGTGTTGTATGTGTGTATGAAGCCAAAAAATTACCTCTCTAGGCCTTGTATCACCGAGATGATGTTGTAGCAGCCCTAAAACTCTTCTGGACAGCAATCGTTTCTAGAAACAAGGTGATGGTGATTATCTCCAAGTCCACCAACTTCCTTCTTCAAGTCTTCTAAGTGTTCCAAGCTCAAGAACTTCAACTACGGCTTCCCAAATTGATTCCTTGGGCTCTAATGGCTGTTACTAGAGTGTTTTGGGAAGATAATTCATGCTAATTGCATCTGAAACTGGACTTGATGATTATATTAGGCTAGCAATGATGTTTGTGTTGTCCAAGAAGATTTTTCTACGATTTTGCTGGAAGGCGTACCACCTGACGGGAGGCACTGAGCTCGGTCGTAGCGCCTCGCCAGGGATCGTGTATTGGGTCCGGGGGTAGCGCATAGGCTTCTGGACAAGCCCAATAGGCCCAATTTCAGTGTTTGAACTCGTTTTCGCTCGTTTCTCGACTGTAACGCGTTGTTTTAGCATTGTTTGAACTTTAATAGTCAATTATTAGTCATAATTGACTCGTGATGTGCTCTTGTGCTTAATTGTCGTGACGTTCACCAACGTTCATGACTTCTGACACTTGTGTGCGGTTTTTAGATAATTCCTCAAATTATCCTGTTGTGTGACTGTGTTTGTACTGTCGTGCCATGTCTCGTTAAATTAAACTAATTCTAGTGCCACGTATGTATATGCTAATTAAATAAACATTTAATTAAATAAAATATGACCTGGATTTCGCTGGGTGTCATGTCATCCCCTGTTAGAAATAATTTCGTCCCGAAAATTAGCTTACGTTGTCAGTGTTTGTCTGTTTAGCGAACAGGTGTGGGTATTTTTTTTCATTTGATCTTCCTCTCCCACGTGAATTTCGGTCCGCGTCGCGAATTCAATCGCACTTTCACTATCGGTATTTTGCTGAGCTTAAGCTTCTTGATTTCCCGGTCAATGATTTCCATCGGTTCCTCAACGAAGTTTAATTGTTCGTCGATTTGGATCTCCTCAAGAGGGATCACAAGTGTTTCGTCAGATAGACACTTTTTGAGGTTCGATGCGTGAAACACGTTATGTACACTGCTCAACTTGTTAGGCAGGTTCAGTTCATAGGCCACGGGGCCTATCCGTTTGGTGATCTGAAAAGGTCTGATGTAACGAGGATTCAACTTTCCCCGTTTGCCAAATCAGATAACTCCCTTCCAGGGCGAGACCTTGAGTAACACTCTTTCTCCCACTGGAAGTCTAACGGCTTACGTCACTTGTCGGCGTAGCTCTTCTGTCTGTCCTGAGCTGATGCCATTTGTTTACGTATCTGCACGATCTTCTCGGTCGTCTCATGCACAAGTTCGGGGCCAGTCAGTTGGCTTCCCCTAACTTCCACCCAACAGATGGGTGATCGGCACTTACGTCCGTATTGTACCTCAAATGGTACATCTTGTATGCTCGTGTAATAACTGTTGTTGTACGAGAACTCAACTAACGGTAGATGAGTCTCCTAGCTACTGCCAAAATCAATGACACATGTATGGAGGATGTCTTCCAGTGTTTGTATAGTTCATTCGCTCTGCCCATCAGTCTGCGGGTGGTAAGCGGTACTCATGTCCAAGCTCATACCCAATGCCTTATGCAAGGACTTCTAGAAATGTGACGTGAATCGATTGTCGCGGTCAGAGATGATCGAGATTGGTACTCCATGTAGATTAACCACTTCCTTTAGATAAATCCTAGTCAATTTATCCAATTTGTAGGTCTCTTTGATGGGTAGAAAGTGTGCAAACTTCGTTAGTCGGTCTACGATAACCCAGATGGTATCGCAACCACTTGTCGTCTTAGGCAACTTAGTTATGAAGTACATGGAAATTTGCTCTCATTTCCACATTGGTATTTAGGGTTGCTGGAGTAGACCTTATGGCTTCTGGTACTCAACCTTGACCTTTGAACACGTTAAACACTTACCTACGTAAGTTGCTATTTCTGCTTTGATGTTCGGCCACCAATAGGTCATTTTCAGATCATGATACATTTTGTCTGAGCCTAGGTGTACCAAATACCGGCTCTTGTGAGCTTCATCCATCACTACGTTTCGTAGTCCTCCGTAGTGTGGAATCCAGATCCGATCCATGAAGTAGTATGCTCCGTCGGTCTTTACCTCTAATTGTTTGTCCATGCCACGCTAGGATTCTTGGGTGAGGTTCTCTAATTTTAGAGCTTCCTTTTGAGCATTCTTGATTTGATGTGGTAGTTCAGAATGGATCGTAAGTTGTAGTGCACGTACGCGTTTTGTTGTCTCCTTCCAGCTTAGCGTGTCGGCCACTACATTTGCCTTGCCAGGGTGGTACTTTATGGCGCAATCATAATCGCCAATAAGTTCAACCCATCTTCGCTGTATCATGTTTAACTCTTTCTGATCAAAGATGTGTTGTAGGCTCTTATGATATGTAAAGATGGGACATTTTGTGCCGTATAAGTAGTGTCGCCAAATCTTCAGGGCAAACACCACGGCTCCAAAATCTAGATCATGAGTTGTGTAGTTCTTCTCGTGCACCTTCAGTTGTCGTGATGCGTATGCTATAACCTTCTCGCGTTGCATCAGTACACAACCGAGTCCTTGTTTCGCGTTGCAGTACACCACGAAATCATCACATCCTTCCGGTAGGGATAGGATTGGTGTAGTGCCCAATTTCTACTTCAACAAGTTGAAAGCAGACTCCTGTTCTTCTCCCTAGTCGAACTTCTTGTCCTTGTCTGTCAGAGAAGTCAGTGACAGTGCGATTTTCGAGAATCCCTCGATGAATCGTCGGTAGTACCTTGCCAAACCTAGGAATTGTCGCACCTTAGTTGGAGTCTTTGGTGCTTCCCAGTTCTTGATGGCTTCCCTTCTCGTTAACCACATGTCCAAGGAATTGGACTTCACGAATCCAAAAATCACATTTGGAAAACTTCGCGTATAGTTGCTCGTTCTTCAATAATTCCAAGACAAGCCTTAGGTGATCAGCATGTTCCTCCTGATTTTTAGAGTAGATTAGGATATCGTCAATGAACACTATCACGAATTTATCAAGATAGGGCTTGCACACTCGATTCATGAGGTCCATGAATACAGTTGGTGCATTGGTCAGTCCGAAGGACATGACTAAAAATTCATAGTGTCCGTATCGGGTTCTAAAGGCAGTCTTAGGAATATCATCTTCTTGTATCTTTAGTTGATGGTGAGTCGATCTCAAATTGATATTCGAATAATAGCTTGACCCTTGCAATTGATCAAACAGACCGTCTATTCGTGGTAGTGGGTATCAATTCTTGATCGTCAGTTTGTTCAGCTCCCTGTGGTCGATACACATGCGGAATGATCCGTCTTTCTTCTTCACAAATAAGAATGGTGCTCCCCACGATGAGAAGCTCAGTCAGATGAATCCTTTGTGTAACTGCTCCTGCAACTGGTTAGACAACTATTGCATTTATGTTGGTGCTAGTTGGTATGGAGCTTTAGCTATTGGTGCTGCTCCTGGGGTGAGGTCTATCTGGAACTCAATTTGTCGTATCGGCGGTAGTCCAGATAAATCCTCGGGAAATACTTCAGGAAAGTCGCGGACTACAGCGATGTCCTCGATGTTCCTCTCTTTCTTTGGTTGCTCTGTTGTCACACCCCCAATTTCAAACTAACGGAATCATACCGTTTGGGAACGTGACAAACCAGGATCTCAGATCATTAGACATAGCGAAGACCTCTATATGAATTTCAAAACATACTTTGGTCTTTAAAACATAACATCAGAGTTTTCAAAAGTTGCGGAAGCGTTTAAAAAAAACCAGTAACAGTTGTAATATGAACATTACAAAACAAAATACTCAAATGTTCAAATTCAAATATCCAAAATGTTTAAAAATGCATGTGACTCTATCTCCTGTCCATGCCAGCTATAATGCGCGCCTTAGCGTCCTGAGAAAACATGTAAATCAAGTCAACACAAAGGTTGGTGCATAACACAGGTTTTAAGTATTCACAATGTTCAAAACAACAGTTTGAATATCAAGTTGTAGATAACATAATCACACATGCACAGTCATGATAGCTAGTCATATAAACTATTTACATAAGTGTTCGACACCGAAGCAGACGAATTGCATGCTATAGCATGTTTTTGCCTTGCCACTATTGTCTAGCACAACAATAGTAAAATGTGTTTGGTCAGTCAAACACCTGCGTAGATTCCGTCTACCAGGTGAGGTTTGTCAAACCTAATAGATCTATTTCCAACTACCATGCTTTGCGTTACAGCAAACTAAACGGTTCGAGGTGTGTAAGGACTTTCAATTGTTATGTTGTCACATAATGTAAACAGCTAACTCATGCAAGTGATATGTATCTAAAAAGAGTTTGTTGCACATGTTTTCTCCCCCAAAACAGTTTAAAATAAGAAAGGGGTCGTGTACGCACCTTTGATTTTAGCAGAATGATCAAATACTTGTGAACTTGCATGGAAATCCTCTACGAAGAATCTGTGGTTTAAACAATAACCTAAAGTTATTCGGAATGTCGTTTGTGCTTGAAATTACATACGTGTTAACACACGTATGCTAAAGTGTTGGAAATGTGAATACGTAAATACGCGTGTTTTTGAAATCGTTTAAATAAAATCCTATAAGATTTTATTTAATTAAACGTAGTTATACGCGATTTCGTTTTCGAATTAAAATATGAATTTTACTATTTCAAGGTGTTCGTATTCCCGTTACGGTTCCAACGCAACTTGAACGGGTTAAATCGGAGTTCGTATGTGAAAGGTATTTCAAAAATACCAAAAATGGTATTTTTCCAAAAACCCGGCCACCCCCTGGCTCGAACCCGCGACCCTTCACACGCAACACACACACACTACCATCTTCGCCCGCTAGGGTTTCGCACTAAGCTTCTCAAATCAATTCTTTTAATCACTCCTTAGCCGGTTCCCCCTTATTTAACCTTAGTCGACTTCATCACACCCAATTGACCCACAATTCGAACCCCATTGATCCTAGAACTACAGGGCTATGATTCCTGTGATTAAATCGAATCTACAGGTTGTTTTAATTTGAATAACACATCCAATTGGTTCAAAAACCTCTAACCGGTTTCATCTTAAAAAACTAAAACTCGAATACTAACAATTCGTTATAGTTTGCTGAAATTAACATGCCAACTAGAATAATCGAAGTCTTCTGAAACTTACTATGTAAAGTAATTTGATTATCAAACTTATTCGAACCGAAACCCCCAAAACCTCTTTGCATCATAAACCCTAGAATCGAACTTCATCAATTCGTAGTTCCATGATAAAATTGACTTAGCATTAACCTTAATCGGTCCTCTCTGAAACTACCTACATACTTTAATTTTATTTTTAAACTCTTTAAGATCAAAACCCCCAAAACAACTTTGATATGAACCCTAATTACTTGAACTCTAACAAATCGATGTTATCAGTTGAAATTGATTTAGGATAAACCTTAGTCGGCCATGTTAGAAGGTTTTGCAGTGATTACATACTTGATTTGATGCTCAATTGAACGAAATCAAATTCTAGGTTGTTCTTCGGCCACCCTTCGATCGACTTCGACTGTCTGCTGCTTCTTGAATCAAATTGATTTGCTTCACCAGTTCTAAATGTGCCGAATAAGATCTCCCTAAGTTCAATTGTGAAGAATAATGTCGAATTATATGGTTTTGATTGTGATACCTTACGGTTTCAACTCTTTGGTACCCCTTGAGTTAAATTCGACATGATTAGGCTATAATAACCGATATTCAATGATGATAATCATCAATAGGATGATTAAAGACATTTAAATGATCAGTTACAACACAACTTGTGATAATTTCGAATTCCCCTTATTATTTAGAACGAATTTTGACTTTTAAATGTCAAAATTGCTTATCAAACCTTTTTACAAATCAAATTCTTGTAAACTAATTACCTTATAACAGTTTTATATACATTTTAACCCTTATAAATTATTCTAGATCAATAACTTAACATTTCGATTAACAAAATTGAGCCAAAAATCCCGAATTGTCACTAATTTGGTCCTTTAACTCATTGTTGGGCTAAATTAACCCAATTGGGCTTCTCAATTACGATTGAGCCTATCCTAAACTCATTGGGCCTATCTTAGCCTTATTGGGCCTACCTTGGGCCTACCTTGGGCCTACTTTGGCCTTGTTTGGCCTACTTGGGCCTTAGTGGGCCTTCCTTGTTTTCCTTGAGCCTAAATTGACCTTATTGGGCCTACTAGGCTTTGTTGGACCTTCATAGACTTCATTGGGCCTAATTTGTCCCGTTGGGCCTGTGATCTCACTCTCTTCAGTTAACAAGGTTAATCCGAAAAGCCGGATTGTCACATCATCCCCTTGTTGAAGGAATTTTTGTCCCGAAAATTAGTAAATGTTAGGAGTAGTTAGGAAACTACTTACGAGTTTAAATCGTACGTGTTAGTGTGATTTGATCATTCTGTGTGCTTGTGTGTACTCACACACAAAGTCTAATGCTTGTAACATCACAACTCAAATGTGATCGTTCAATGTGACTGTTTGCGTGTACACTAGTTAGTTCACCTAACTGTGACTGTTTGTGTTTGATCATACTGTATTGTGTAACCTCACACATAGTGAGTGTCTATAACTGTTTGTACTATGCAACCCCGCACATAGCAAAATGTATGTAACTAATCATGTATGTACTACCATAACATGTAACATATGAAATGTAGCACATAAAATATATAAAATATAATGTAGCACACATGTTTGTAACAAAACCAATTGAATAAAGTGTTTGTGCTTACAGTTTGAAATTTGCAGTGTTTGATGTGTGAAGCATCACGTCATCCCCTTGTTGAAGGAAATTTTGTCCCGAAATTTAACGTGCGCTCTCAGTGTTAGCAGTAGCTGTTTTGAATAGATGAGGATATTTCTTCATCATTTGATCTTCCCGTTCCCATGTGAATTCAGGACCACGTCTTGAATTCCATCGAACTTTGACTATTGGAATCTTGCTTTGCTTAAGCTGTTTGACCTCCCGGTCCATGATTTCTGCTGGTTCTTCAATGAATCGTAACTGTTCATCTACTTGTATTTCTTCCAACGGTACAATCAATGTCTCATCAGAAAGACATTTCTTTAAGTTCGATACATGAAAGACATCATGAACTCCACTGAGTTCATCCGGTAACTTGAGTTGATACGCAACCGGACCAATCCTTTTCAGGATTTCAAAAGGTCCTACGTAACGTGGACTAAGTTTCCCGCGCTTGCCGAATCGTATCACACCTTTCCAAGGTGATACCTTTAGAAGAACTCGGTCTCCTACTTGGAATTCCAACGGCTTGCGACGCTTGTCAGCATAACTCTTCTGTCGATCTCGGGCCGCTGCCATACGGTTCCGGATTTGAACTATTTTCTCTGTCGTCTCGTGCACCAGTTCAGGACCTGTTATCTGACTGTAACCAATTTCAGCCCAACAGACTGGTGAACGACATTTGCGACCATACAAAGCTTCAAACGGTGCTGCTTGAATACTCGTATGATAACTATTGTTGTAAGAGAATTCCACTAACGGTAAATGATTTTCCCAACTGTCACCAAAGTCAATTACACAAGCTCGTAACATATCCTCGAGCGTTTGAATCGTTCGTTCACTTTGACCGTCGGTCTGCGGATGATAAGCGGTACTCATATCCAAACGAGTCCCTAATGACTTATGAAGAGATTTCCAAAAGTTGGAAGTAAATCGAGCATCCCGATCTGATATGATAGAGATTGGCACGCCATGCCGTGCTACCACTTCCTTGATGTAAATGCGAGTCAGTTTCTCCATCTTATCAGTTTCCTTGATTGCTAAGAAGTGTGCAGATTTCGTTAATCGATCGACAATTACCCATATCGTATCACAACCACTCGGTGTACGGGGTAACTTAGTAATGAAATCCATCGAAATCTATTCCCATTTCCACATCGGTATCTCTGGTTGTTGCAGTAAACCAGATGGCTTCTGATATTCAACTTTGACTTTCGAACAAGTCAAACATTTGCTAATGTACTTAGCAATGTCAGCTTTCATGTGAGGCCACCAATACAGTGCCTTCAAGTCATGATACATCTTGTCTGATCCTGGATGGACTGAATACCTGGACTTGTGTGCTTCATCCATCACGAGTTCCCTTAAACCTCCATACAAAGGTATCCAAAGTCGATTAATGAAATAACGAATTCCATCAGACTTCGCATCCAACTGTTCTTGCATTCCCCGTAAAGATTCCTGTACCAAGTTTTCCGTTTTCAAAGCCTCGATCTGAGCACTGCGTACCTTGTCAGGTAAGTCAGTATGTATTGTCATCATAAGTGCACGAACCCGTCTTGTTCCTGTTGTGTCTTTTCTGCTCAGAGCGTCAGCTACTACATTGGCTTTTCCCGGGTGATATTTAATCGCGCATTCGTAGTCGTTCAACAACTCAACCCATCTTCGTTGTCTCATATTCAGCTCCTTCTGATCAAAGATATGTTGCAAACTCTTATGATCAGTGTAAATAGTACACTTAGTTCCATACAAGTAATGCCTCCAAATCTTCAAAGCAAAAACTACTGCTCCTAACTCCAAGTCATGAGTAGTGTAATTCTTTTCGTGCGTTCTTAGTTGTCTGGAAGCATAAGCAATCACTTTATCCCGTTGCATCAACACACATCCCAAACCCTGTGCAGATGCATCACAATACACCACAAAGTCTTCTGTTCCTTCCGGTAAGGACAGAATCGGTGCACTACAGAGTTTCTGTTTCAATAACTGGAATGCAGCTTCCTGTTTATCCGTCCAGTTATACTTCATTCCCTTGTGCGTAAGAGCTGTAAGTGGTTGAGCGATCTTTGAGAAACCTTCAATGAATCGTCGATAATAACCCGCCAAACCAAGGAATTGTCGTACCTCGGTAGGGGTCTTTGGTGCTTCCCAGTTCTTAATCGCTTCAATCTTCGCTGGATCAACATGTATACCCTTTTCATTAACTATATGCCCCAAGAATTGTACTTCTCGCATCCAGAAATCACATTTCGAGAACTTAGCGTACAATTGTTCCTTCTTCAATAATTCCAATAGTAATCGAAGATGTTCGGCGTGCTCCTCCTCAGACTGGGAATAGATGAGAATGTCATCAATGAAAACAATGACAAACTTATCAAGATAAGGTTTACAAACACGATTCATGAGATCCATGAATACAGCTGGAGCGTTTGTCAACCCAAATGGCATGACCAAGAACTCATAATGGCCATAGCGCGTCCTGAATGCTGTCTTCGGGATATCCTCCTCCTGGACTCTTAGTTGATGATAACCAGACCTGAGATCAATCTTCGAGTAGTAACTCGAACCTTGCAACTGATCAAACAGATCGTCAATTCTGGGTAACGGATACCGGTTCTTGATAGTGACCTTGTTCAATTCCCGGTAATCGATACACATACGGAAAGTCCCATCCTTCTTCTTTACAAACAAAACTGGAGCTCCCCACGGTGAAAAACTAGGTCGTATGAAACCCTTATCCAACAACTCTTGCAGTTGTGTAGATAACTCTTGCATCTCTGACGGTGCAAGTCGATAAGGTGCCCTAGCTATCGGTGCTGCATCTGGTGTAAGATCGATTCGGAATTCCACCTGTCTGACAGGCGGTAATCCCGGCAAGTCTTCTGGAAACACCTCCGGAAATTCACAAACTACAGGTATATCTTCAATCTTCTTCTCAACTACCGGCTTTTCAGTTATAAGTGCTATAACTGCCGTATGACCTTTCCGCAGACATTTGTGTGCTTTTAGACAAGATATGAGACACAGTGGCGTACTGCTCTTCTCACTTTGTACATACAATGTCTCTCCCTGCGGAAGAGGTATGCGAACGATCTTTTCATGGCATACGATTTCAGCCTGGTTTTTAGACAACCAGTCCATGCCAATAACTACATCAAAACTGCCTAAGGCAATAGGCATAAGATCAATCTATAATGTTTGACCCATCAAATCAAGGACACATCCCTTAAAGATTTGTTCAACTACTATTAACTTACCATCAGCTAATTCCACAGTGTATGGACTATCTAAGGCAGTGGGACTAACATTTAGCAACTTAGCAAGTGGACTAGATACAAAACTCCGATCGACACCAGTGTCAAATAACATAGAGGCATAGTGATTATTTAAGAGGAACGTACCCGTAAAAATGTTGGGATCCTCCCGTGCTTGACGCCCTCCAATCACAAACGCCCTGCCTCTAGCACCATTGTTGTTGTTGTTATTGTTATTGTTGTTGTTGGTGCCATTACCATTACCATTGCCGTTGCCATTGCCATTTGTATTATTATTCTCCCCGCCTTTCTTGAGTTGTGGGCAATCCTTCTTAAAGTGCCCCATTTTGCCACACTCAAAACAACCCTTCTGTGCGTTGTTCTGATTATTGTTCTGGTTGTTGTGGTTGTTTTGTAGCTCCCCGCGACAATCCTTAGCCGCATGTCCAATCTTGCCACACCTTTGGCACCTAGCTCTGTCACACTGATTACCGGCATGATGAAACCCACACTTGTTGCACTTGGGGTGTTTACCAATATAACCCCCCAATGATGATGATGATTGCTGACCACTGTTTGAATTTTGGTAAGACTTGTTTGAGTCTTGCTTCCGGTTTTGCTGATATGGTTGTTGGTTGTTACCCTTGGAGTTGTTACCTTCCCACTTCCTTTTATGATCTCCCACCTTGGTAGCAGATGTTCTTTTAGGCAGAGTCCCCTGTAACACTGCCTGATCAGTAAGCTGATGCGCTAAACGAACAGCTTGTTGAATGGTGGTGGGATTTGCTGAAGTAACCAACCCCTGGATCTGAGGCACTAGTCCTCCAATGTATCTTTCAATCCATTTGCTAGCAGGAGTAGCCATGTGTGGTAGAATTCTGGCCAACTCATGTGACCTGGTCGTATACTCTTCAATATTTGACCCCTCCATCTTGAGGTGCCAATATTCCTCTTCCAACTTCTGCATTTCACTGCGAGGACAGTACTCCTCTTGCAGTAAAGTTTTGAAGTCATTCCATGTTAAGGCATTTGCCTCACCCAACCCCAGAGTCTGAACATTTGAGTTCCACCAAGTTAATGCTGGACCCTCCAATGTTCCCGTAGCAAACTTCACCTTGCTTTCGTCAGGGCAGTTGCACATCTCGAACACAGACTCCGCCTTTTCAATCCACCGAAGGAGTCCAATGGCCCCCTCCGACCCTTTGAAATTGTGTGGTTTACAGTCCAAGAACATCTTGAACGTGCAGACTTGTGGGTTAACCAATCCCCCAGCTGGACCCTGTGGCCCTGTGTTGTGTGTCTGAGCATATTGTGCGATTGCCTCAGCGACTCTGCTATTAATTAGCTCGTTGAGCTCAGCGACTGTCATGTGAACGTTTCCCTCAGCCATTAGTTTCCTATTTACAAGAAGTGTTAGCATGCTTGCAAAGTCTAATGTAACATGTGTAAGTAAAACAACAAACACAACATATAATATAAATCAACACAACTGTTGGGATTAAATAATAGTTCTTCAATAGATAAAGATTTGATTTGAGTACAATACTTTTGAAATAAAACATAAGTTTTCAAACTACTAATGTAGGAACACAACCCGTTCCTAATAAGTTTAAACAAACAAGAAAAGAAAAATCAATCGTCCTCAACTGTGGATTCAGGATCGGAATCAACAACTGGTGCTGGTTCCTCCCCTTCTTCCTCTTCATCCTCTTCCTCATTCTCAGAGGCCACTAAATCCTCTAAGGCTTCTATCTTGCCCTCCAAGAACTCAGCTCGGTTCTCTGAAGCTTCGAGACGATCAATCAAGTTAATCATCTCATTCCGCATATCATGAACCAGATGGGCAAGTTCCTCTTGCCTCTCATTAGCATCCCATTGTTCCTGAGAGTGTTGCGCGATCCTATCTTCTGCCTCGTACAAATCCTCGCGCAGTTTGGCGATCTCCTCAGCGTCCGTCCTTTGCCTCTTAGGCTCAGGAGCATCTAGTACTGGTGGTGGATGTGTAGAAGGTCCCTCAGCAGGGATCTGCTGAGTGCCCTCCACTGGCTCCTCCTCCGGATCCTCATCCGGGTCCTCATCTGGATCCTCCTCGGGATCCTCGTCTGGGTCCTCCTCCGGATCTGAGTCATCCATCTCATATGGTGGAGGAGATGGAATAGGTGGTGGTGGTGATGATGGTGGTGCTGGAACTATCGGTGCCTCGTCCTCAGAATCATCAATATAAATGTAAGGTACTGATGATGATGCCATGCCTGTTACATAATACTATATGTAAGTGCAATGCCATGGAATGTGTAAACAAGTCAATTACATAATGTCATATGTAATTTCTAAGTAATATGTGTAAACATAGGTGTCTAATGTCTAACAGTCATAGTCTAAGTCTACAAATGCAAACCTAGTTCGCTATAACCAATGTCTCTGATACCAATCTGTCACACCCCCAATTTCCAACTAACGGAATCATACCGTTTGGGAACGTGACAAACCAGGATCTCAGATCATTAGACATAGCGAAGACCTCTATATGAATTTCAAAACATACTTTGGTCTTTAAAACATAACATCAGAGTTTTCAAAAGTTGCGGAAGCGTTTAAAAAAAACCAGTAACAGTTGTAATATGAACATTACAAAACAAAATACTCAAATGTTCAAATTCAAATATCCAAAATGTTTAAAAATGCATGTGACTCTATCTCCTAGTCCATGCCAGCTATAATGCGCGCCTTAGCGTCCTGAGAAAACATGTAAATCAAGTCAACACAAAGGTTGGTGCATAACACAGGTTTTAAGTATTCACAATGTTCAAAACAACAGTTTGAATATCAAGCTGTAGATAACATAATCACACATGCACAGTCATGATAGCTAGTCATATAAACTATTTACATAAGTGTTCGACACCGAAGCTGACGAATTGCCATGCTATAGCATGTTTTTGCCTTGCCACTATTGTCTAGCACAACAATAGTAAAATGTGTTTGGTCAGTCAAACACCTGCGTAGATCCCATCTACCAGGTGAGGTTTGTCAAACCTAATAGATCTATTTCCAACTACCACGCTTTGCGTTACAGCAAACTAAACGGTTCGAGGTGTGTAAGGACTTTCAATTGCTATGTTGTCACATAATGTAAACAGCTAACTCATGCAAGTGATATGTATCTAAAAAGAGTTTGTTGCACATGTTTTCTCCCCCAAAACAGTTTAAAATAAGAAAGGGGCCATGTACGCACCTTTGATTTTAGCAGAATGATCAAATACTTGTGAACTTGCGTAGAAATCCTCTAAGAAGAATATGTGGTTTAAACAATAACCTAAAGTTATTCGGAATGTCGTTTGTGCTTGAAATTACATACGTGTTAACACACGTATGCTAAAGTGTTGGAAATGTGAATACGTAAATACGCGTGTTTTTGAAATCGTTTAAATAAAATCCTATAAGATTTTATTTAATTAAACGTAGTTATACGCGATTTCGTTTTCGAATTAAAATATGAATTTTACTATTTCAAGGTGTTCGTATTCACGTTACGGTTCCAACGCAACTTGAACGGGTTAAATCGGAGTTCGTATGTGAAAGGTATTTCAAAAATACCAAAAATGGTATTTTTCCAAAAACCCGGCCACCCTCTGGCTCGAACCTGCGACCCTTCACACGCAACACACACACTACCATCTTCGCCCGCTAGGGTTTCGCACTAAGCTTCTCAAATCAATTCTTTTAATCACTCCTTAGCCGGTTCCCCCTTATTTAACCTTAGTCGACTTCATCACACCCAATTGACCCACAATTCGAACCCCATTGATCCTAGAACCACAGGGCTATGATTCCTGTGATTAAATCGAATCTACAGGTTGTTTTAATTTGAATAACACATCCAATTGGCTCAAAAACCTCTAACCGGTTTCATCTTAAAAAAACTAAAACTCGAATACTAACAATTCGTTATAGTTTGCTGAAATTAACATGCCAACTAGAATAATCGAAGTCTTCTGAAACTTACTATGTAAAGTAATTTGATTATCAAACTTATTCGAACCGAAACCCCCAAAACCTCTTTGCATCATAAACCCTAGAATCGAACTTCATCAATTCGTAGTTCCATGATAAAATTGACTTAGCATTAACCTTAATCGGTCCTCTCTGAAACTACCTACATACTTTAATTTTATTTTTAAACTCTTTAAGATCAAAACCCCCAAAACAACTTTGATATGAACCCTAATTACTTGAACTCTAACAAATCAATGTTATCAGTTGAAATTGATTTAGGATAAACCTTAGTCGGCCATGTTAGAAGGTTTTGCAGTGATTACATACTTGATTTGATGCTCAATTGAACGAAATCAAATTCTAGGTTGTTCTTCGGCCACCCTTCGATCGACTTCGACTGTCTGCTGCTTCTTGAATCAAATTGATTTGCTTCACCAGTTCTAAATGTGCCGAATAAGATCTCCCTAAGTTCAATTGTGAAGAATAATGTCGAATTATATGGTTTTGATTGTGATACCTTACGGTTTCAACTCTTTGGTACCCCTTGAGTTAAATTCGACATGATTAGGCTATAATAACCGATATTCAATGATGATAATCATCAATAGGATGATTAAAGACATTTAAATGATCAGTTACAACACAACTTGTGATAATTTCGAATTCCCCTTATTATTTAGAACGAATTTTGACTTTTAAATGTCAAAATTGCTTATCAAACCTTTTTACAAATCAAATTCTTGTAAACTAATTACCTTATAACAGTTTTATATACATTTTAACCCTTATAAATTATTCTAGATCAATAACTTAACATTTCGATTAACAAAATTGAGCCGAAAATCCCGAATTGTCACTAATTTGGTCCTTTAACTCATTGTTGGGCTAAATTAACCCAATTGGGCTTCTCAATTACAATTGAGCCTATCCTAAACTCATTGGGCCTATCTTAGCCTTATTGGGCCTACCTTGGGCCTACTTTGGCCTTGTTTGGCCTACTTGGGCCTTAGTGGGCCTTCCTTGTTTTCCTTGAGCCTAAATTGACCTTATTGGGCCTACTAGGCTTTGTTGGACCTTCATAGACTTCATTGGGCCTAATTTGTCCCGTTGGGCCTGTGATCTCACTCTCTTCAGTTAACAAGGTTAATCCGAAAAGCCGGATTGTCACATCTGTAATAAGGGCTAGTATGGCAGTGTATCCTTTTTGCAAGTACTTGTTCGCCTTCATACATGTCATGATGTTCAGCGATATTCCTCGTCGTTCTCCCTGAATTGAGATTTGTTCTCCGCTCGGAAATGTAACTCGTACAATCTTCTCGTTGCCCACGATCTTAGCTTGGTTCGTGGATAGCCAGTCCATTCCAACTACCACATCGAAGCTCCCGAGAGTTACCGGCATCAAGTCAATTTCGAGTTTGTGATCCGCCAAAACCATGACGCGTCCTCGAAAGATGTGTTGTGTCTCAATTATTTTGTCGTTGGCTAACTCTACGGTATACTTATAGTATAGTGGTATTGGGACAATATCAAGCAGTGTGCTAAATTCACTAGATATAAAGCTCCTATCGGCACTGGTATCAAATAATATGCTTGCATAGATATTATCTAAAAGAAACATACCGGTCACGATGTTCGGGTCATCCTTGGCTTCCCCTAAGCCAATCACAAATGCACGACCCTTGGCTGCATTCCCCCAGCCTTTTTCATTTACGGGCAGTCCTTCCGCATGTGCCCCGGTTTCCCACATTTGTAACACCCCTTGAGGGTGTTCTGGTTGTTGTTGTTCTGGTTGTGGTTGGGGTTGTTGTTGTTGGGTAGTTTGGTTCTACAATCCTTGTTCATATGGCCATGTCATCCGCACTTTAGGCAACGGTACCTCTCGCATTGCCCAAAGTGGTGGTATGACATCGGGATGGGTTGCAGTAAAGGCTCTTGCAGGTGCAAGTCTTTGTTGTTGCTGGTGTGAAGAATGAGACTGGTGGTGACTGGGTTCCCATTTACGCTTGTGGCTTTCTTGAGGTTTCAAATGTTCACCTCGTTTGGGTAGCTTTCCCTGGGCCACGGCTTGATCAGTCAGTTTGTGCGCAATTCTGATGGTAGGTTGGATCTGTGTCGGGTCAGAGGTTGTGACCATGCTCTGAATCTATTCGGGCAGCCGACTGATGAACTCTTCGATCTTTTTATATTCGGGGGTCACATCCTCGGACACAGTTTGCAAAGTTCATGGAACCGTGTGCAGTATTGTTCAATCTCTGAGCCCACCATCTTGCGAACCCAGAACTCTTGTTCTAGTTTCTTGATTTCGTTTCTCGGGCAGTACTCTTCTTCTAACATCTTGGTGAAATCTTTCCAGGTCATAGAGTTGGCGCCGTCCAGACCCAGTGTCTGAACGTGGGTTTTCCACCATGTGAGGGCCGGGCCCTCGAGAGTATTGGTCGCATACTTGACCCAGTTTTCATTAGCACACTCACACATCAAGAATACCCAGCGGAGCATCCCAACAGCTCCTTTAGTTCCCTTGAATGTGTGAGGGTGGCAGCTCAGAAAAGTTTTGAATGAGAACCCCTTGTTGGTGTTGCCTTGGGGTCCTGTTCATCAGTAGACAACGTTGCGTGTTAGTGATCGTGCTAGCTATACTATGTTAGTCGGGTTAAGCAAATGTTAGTACCGTTGTTCGTTCCGCTAGTTTCGCTATGTAGATGACTTACCTCATATTCGGGAATCGCCTTGTTGAACCGCCGGTCAGCCATCATCTTAATGTTTGTCGCACCGATCTGTCTCTTATGCGCTCGTGAGTGTGTTCCTCGTCCAGCCATATTGTTAGTTCTATATGAAATAGATATTGTGTTAGTCGCCAGTGGTGTTAGATGTTGAGTTAGTTAGCATCGTAACTAAAGTACACAATGATGAAAATCAAAATATCATTTCATTAAGCAACATCTTTTGAGTACAATAGCTTTCAAAAAAAATAATACTAACATGATTCATATGAGCACATCCCGCTCATCTAGGCGCACAAGAAAATAAAGTAACTGAAATAAATGACCTAGCTAATCTGAGATAATCGTGGAGTGTGAGTCTCCACTATCGGCAGGCCCGTCGTCCTGCTCTGCCTCGGGATCCTCCTCAGGATCCTCACCGAAGTCCCCCTCCTCGAGGTCCTCCGCCTCGAACTGAGGCTCCTCCTCAGGCTCCGACTCCACAATGAACTGCTCCACCCAAGCATTCATCATGGCACCGCTAGCCTGAATCATCGCAGTGTTCTCGCCGGACACGACCTCCACTGCCACTAGTCGTCCACTGTGCTCGTGCACTGTTGTAGATATAGCCCCTGTTACTCCTCTAACTTCCCAGTCCTCGCACGATCTGCCACCTCGGCCGCCGTCTCGTCCTGCCGTCGGATCGAGTCCTTGGTCATACCGACCAAGCCGTCATGTACTCGGTCAGTATATGCAAGCTCATCCTGTAGATAGTCCACGCGTCCCTGGTGGCGCCGGTTATCCTCTCGGAGGAATCTAACCTCCTCAGTCAGCTCGTACAATAGTCGGGACTCAAGAGTAAACCTCGAGACCAATGCGGCAAAAGCCTACTCCATGGGCATACCTAGTGGTGGTAATGAGGGTCCGCTAGATGCATCGCCTTACAAGGGTAGACATGGGACTCTCTCCTCCCTGACCCATGTCGAAACGGTAGCGGGGTACAAATCCCACGATCCAGTAATGCTCGACGGTCGAGCTCTCTTAGACTCTTGAAAGTCCACTTGGGCTACGATGTCCCGTATCTTCTGACGGTCCTCCTCCGTCAGCTCGTACTCCACTGGACGTTCCCCGGGTTCCTTCCATCCTTGTTGTTGTTGTCCATCCTGCAATCTCGGGTCAATAAGTAACAAATACCAATAATAACAACATATCATGTGCAATGTCTAAGTGTAGTGTCTAGTGTTGAGCAATTGATATAGTCTAAGTTTACTACATGCAAACCTAGTTCTCTATAACTATGGCTCTGATACCAGTCTGTCACACCCCCAAATTCCCACATGTGGTGTCAGTCCACATGGGTGTGACGTGGCCAGAATCACAGCTCATAGTCATATAGAACGACTCTATATACATTTTGAAAAACGCAAACTTTATGATCATAACAGTAAGTCAACTATTCAAATAGTTTGCAGTGGAAATACAATGTTTGTGCAGCAGAAAATAATAAGTTTAAATTGCAGCGGAAATAAACAGTCTGACACTACATTGTTTTAATGCACAACATAAATGAAAATGGTTTGTTCAAATGACATGGAATGAATGCATGCCAATCCTGTGCTCATTCCCTTAGGTGCATTCCTGTCCATGTGCAAATCGGCTAGTTACCTGAGAATACATGTTTACGAAAAAGTGTCAACACAAAGGATGGTGAGTTCAAAGGTTTTGATATACATATATATAATAATCAAAATGTTTGTCACATGTAATGTTGTTTATCAAATGTTAGTCCCGAGCCCTAGGCTCCAAGTGTCAGTGCGTCACTACCGAACTAGAATTGTTAGTCCTTGCCTCCACCATGTCTCGTAATAACAATGGCAAGATAGGTCGAGATTTCACATGTCCCGACCTCCGGTCAGTATTGTGCCACGTGGGGTTCGTCACATCCAAACAGATCTATTCAAACTCAACTAGTTGTTTGTACATTAACGGTAAGACTTTGCGAGGGCTTGTTACGATTTCAACACTTATGTTTGTATAATAAACCAGCATACACAATATGTTTGTACAAGTAATAAATGTTTGACTCGATTCAACAAGTATTCTCCCCGTAAACTCACCTTACTGAAAATCAGAAAATGATAGCGTAAGCTTCAGATCTTTGTGACGAATCTGTCACCGGCTATCTTTATCGTATAGCTTACATGAGTTCGTGTAAGTGACCGTGTTTCGTGTTCAAGCTACAGTTTGTGTTCAACAACCATCGGTTGTTACGTTAGTCCATGTCAGTTCATATTTACTGTGTTTGTCCGTGTTTGACCGTGTCAAGTCAACGACCCGTTGGTGAACCGTGTGTCGGTTATAGTTTGTTCAACATTCGTGATTGCGCTCAATGTTTGCAAAATACCCAAATCGCGTTTATGGACAACTTCCTATTTATAGCAATTTTCCATTTTTAGCAAGTTTCACAACACGTTTCCTTTTAATGATTCTAGCATTCTTATTATTGTTACGTGATCATGTTAACACATAGCATGTTGTCATACGCGATCAAGTAAACATATAGTTCGTTTTTAGCCATTGAAGTTTCCTAAAATGGAAAGTTTCTAGTTTTGACATGTTCAACATTAACAATCACATAACCCATCTACGCATTAATCATGTTACATCATGTTAAGTCATTTAGCATGTACAAATCAAGTCTTACATTCCTATCTCATGAATCCATATAATAAAGTTTCCAAAATTAGTAAGTTTTCATATAAAGCACTATTTTAACCAAGTTAAGGCATAATACTTGTTGATAACATCATTAGTAACTATAACACATCATTTTAACTAGTAAAATAAAGTTACTATAAATAGTAACTTTGTTAAAATACATATAAATGAGCATCCTAAATATCTTTAATCCTTTTTTATGTCAATAGCATCTTAAAATATCAATAATCAGTATTCAAAGTGGCATGCATGAGCATAAAACATCATTTAGCAAATCTTGTAGTTTAAAAGTTACTAAAAATACTAACTATGTCACCTAAGCCATTTAAGACAATTTTAAGCATAAAAAATCCTAACATGCATCCTTATATCATCTATCAATATCCAAAATCATTCAAGATACCTTAGATCATGCATGCATGTAAGTATTCATAAACATTTCATAGATGCATGACCAAAAATCATACTTTCATCAACAAAGCTTATCATAGATCATCATAGATAATTAAAATCAGCAGGAATAACATTAAACCTAGATCTAAAGCATCATAAAGCTCGTGCATGTGTAGAATAAATGCATGGATGTGTGATCTAGTTCATGCATGTGTGTATGTGGGTGTTGTATGTGTGTATGAAGCCATAAAACTACCTCTTTAGACCTTGTATCACCGAGATGATGTTGTAGCAGCCCTAAAACTCTTCTGGACAGCAATGGTTTGCAGAAAAAAGGTGATGGTGATGATCTCCAAGTCCACCAACTTCCTTTGTTAAGTCTTCTAAGTGTTCCAAGCTCAAGTACTTCAAATATGGCTTCCCTGTCTGAAGAGACTCAGCCAGATTCGAAGGATGCATCTGAGGCATCAGATGATCAGTTTATGCAAATTCGGGATCCCGAAGAACCGATTCCGTCCTCTAGTTTAGAGGTTGGGTTCGCGGAGCCGCCCTTTGTGCCTTCTTGGGACCTTCTGAATGGGGATGTGTTTTCCAGCCCTGTTGTTTTTTCCAAAGTTATGAAAGAGTTTGTACCTCCTGGTCAAAGGTTGATTTCTTCCTCAATGGAGGATGAGGTCATGAGGGGTAAGGTTGCCTTGCTCTGGGCTGAGCTAGGTTCATTGTTGCAAGAGATGAGTCAACGATGGATGTCTACATCTGTTGTCCAGGAAAAGAATACGACCAAGCTGTCAATTATGAATAACAAGATTGGTCAATTACACCGAGAGTTCAGTGCTATGGAAAAGGAGAGGGAGGACGAGCGTATTCGGTGTCTGGAGGTGGAGAAACATTATGGTGAGAAAGAAAATTTTCCGAACAAGCAGATATCTGAAGCTAAGACAAACTTGGAGCATGGGTTAGCTTTGTTAGAGAAAAACCGGGATGAGTTGAAGGGGGATCTTCGTTCCTTCAAGGGTGAAAACGGAAGGTTGAAATTCTCGCTAGAGGAAGCACTTGCTCGTGCTCAAAGTCTGCAAGACCAGGTTCCTTCCCTGTCTTCTGAACGTGAGTGGATTTCTGGTCAAGGTTTTTGCCAGGTGGTTGGTAAATTGCATCGTAGTTCGAAGTTTCTTGTTCCGCTTGCAGTTGTGCAGAAGGTTGCCCATGAGTATGGAATTACCGTAGGTCTTAAATCTGGGTATCGTCATGCCGCAGCAAGGAGGGTGTTGGAAAAGCTTCCCAACTATCAACCCCATGCCAAGACTAAACTTCGTGATGCTGTAGCAACTTTTGAGGGTACATCGTATCCGTTTTTGGAGGATGTTGCGGGTTGTGTTAATGAACCCCTGTCAAATTTGCAAGGTATGTTATACCCAAGAGTCTTTCGAATATTAATGTATTGTGATTATTTTCTTGTATACTTTGTTAGGATTTTTACCTAAGGGCTACGATGCTGGGGAGAAGGTGATGCTTGGGGTCAAGTCAGTCCTAGTCAATAAACTTTTGTTAACCCGTCAACCATGGCACCTTCACCTGCTAGGGCATCTAAACCCATGATGAAACCTCACCTTTCTGGTGGGGCATCAGTGGAATCTTCCGAAGCACCGCCCTCTGCTACTGATGATAATTGAAGTTCGCCCCTGCGTGGGCTTTGTGGTTGTAATAGCTAGTTTCAAACAATTTATCCATGGATTATGTTTTAGTTTTTCATGTGGGATGATGGTTTGTTTTTTATGAATTTGTGTGTTTTTGGAAAATTTCTGTGCACAGTTTTTTAATGGGTAGGTCATGGCCGGACCCCATGGAGCTATGTTGTTTTAGGAGCTCACCCTTTATTCGGGTAAGTCAAGGCTGGATCCTTAGGAACATGATTAGGAAAAGGAGCTCACCCTTTGATTGAATCAGTGAAACTGGAACTCATTAGACACAAATTTATAAACCATGTTATCTTTATATTTTGTTTATTTCCATAAACATTAGGAACATGCATTCATTGATACTTTCAAAATATCCAGGCTTTGTATTACAAAAGAGAATTGTTATAGTTCGTTAGCCTCTTGGCTTTCTTGCTATGTTGCTTAGACATAAAACTTACGTAGGTTGCTAGCATTCCAATGCATGGGAATTGCCTTGCCTTGCATGTCTTCTATCATGTATGGCCCTTTTTTGTGACATTCTGTGACATTGTAAGGTCCATCCCACTTGGGACCTAGTTTTCCCGTTTCTTCCTCTCTGCTTGCTTTGTTTCATCCGAGGACCAGGTCGCCTAGCTAGAAACATTCATTATGAACCTTGCGGTTGTAGTATTGTGCCATCTGGTGCTTGTAATTGGCTTCCTTGATTCTGGTTGCCTCTCTTGTTTCTTCTAACATGTCTAGATTAAGGAAGATTTCCTTATCATTTTCACTGTCTAAGAAAAATGCTTCCTTGGAGATGGTACTCCAATTTCCCCCCATATTACTGCTTTGGTCCCGAAAGTTAGATTGAAAGGAGTCTTTCCATTTCTTGTCTTCTCGGTTGTGCGTATTACCCAAAGGACACTAGGAAATTTATCCAACCGGTTCTTTCACTTCTAACCCAGCCTTGCCTTTATTCCTTCAACAATGCTCCTATTCATGCATTATACCTGGCCGTTTGACTGTGGGTGTGCCACCGAGCTGAACACTTGTTTGATGTTTAACTCAGCGCACCAAGACTTGAATGGTTCTTCTGCAAAATGTCTCCCATTATCTGTGATGACTTCTCTTGGTAGTCCAAACTTGCAAACAATGTTTTCCTATAAAAAGTTGATTACTTGCTTTCCTATTATTGTTGCCAATGGTTTGGCCTTCGGCCATTTTGTGAAGTAATCAACTACAACTAATAAAAATTTGACACCACCCTTGCTAACCGGGAATGGACCGACAATATCCATTCCCCATTTATAGAATGGCCAGGCCAATGATATGGTGATCAGATCATACTTTGGGCATTTATTGACTCGGGCATGTAGTTGACAACCTTCACATTTTCTGATTTCCTCCAAGGTATCTTTGTGCATCGTTGGCCAGTAATACCCTATGTTCATTATTTTGGCCATTATCGTGCAAGGACCAGCATGAGTGTGACATATGCCTTCATGGATTTCTCGGATGAGATAATTGCTGTCGTCCGGACCCAGGCATCGTCAGAGTGGCGCCAAGTATGTTTTTTGAATAAGATGCCATCTTCTAACGTATACTTTGTTGCTCTCAACAGAATACGTGATGCTTCATCTTTATCTTCTGGTAGGAAACTAGTGGCCATGAAGTCTTGCATTGGTGTCATCCAGCTTGGTTTGTCATCTTCGATCGTCTGGACTTCCTGGCACGATATTGCTCGATCATTGATCACTTCAACCAATACCTATTTAGTTAGGTGGGCAAACACAACTGAAGTCAGCTTACTCAACACATCCGTTTTTTTGTTTTGACTCCTAGCTATCTGGCTAACTTGTGACCACTGGAATTCTTTTAATATGGCCTTTGTTTTTGCCATGTATGCCTTCATTCGCTCCCCTTTTCCTTTATAACTTCCATTAACTTGGTTTGCCACTAGTAGGGAATCAACATGAGCATGCAACTTTGGGGCTTTCAACGTAATTGCTAGTTGAAAACCAGAGATCAATGCCTCGTATTCTGCTTTGTCTCGTATTCTGCTTCGTTGTTCATACTTGGGAAATTTAGGCGAACCGCGTAGGTGAGCTCAATGCCTTCTGGGCTTACCAGGATTAAACCTGCCCCAGACCCTTCAGTGTTCGAAGCCCCATCAGTATATAATAGCCATATGTCACTTGGCTCGGCGAGGTTTGTAGCAAAGACTGTCTCTTCTTGCTGTTATGCTGGCACGCCTTCCAGAAGGCAAGCACCTGGCCTTTGATTGCCACATGAGGCTGGTAAGTTATCCTATGTTCGCCTAATTCAACCGCCCATTTCGCCAGTCTTCCTGAGTTTTCTAGATTTAGTAAGACTTCATTGATAGACAAGTTTGTTAGTATAGTAATTGGATGAGCTTGAAAGTACCTTCGAAGTTTTCGTGATGTGTGGATGATGGTGAGGACTGCCTTTTCGATTGTTGGACACCTTGTTTCTGCATCTCATAATACTCTACTCACAAAGTAAACTGGTATTTGTTGACCGGATCGCTCGGCTACCAGGACTGAGCTAACTGCTTCTTTACCCACTGCTATGTACATGATCAACTTTCCAACTGCTTCTGTAGCAACTAATGGAGGAATACTAGCTATATAGGATTTCATTTCTTGAAAGGTTGTTTCTGCCTCTTCTGACCAGTGAAAATTGTTTGCACAATTCTTGAGTGTCTTGGAGAATGGCAAGGATTTTTCAGCTAATTTGGAAAGGAACCTATGCAAAGATCCCAGCTTACCATTTAAAATTTGTACCTCTTTCTTGCTTTTTGGCGATGTCATTTTCTAAACTGCTTCCACCTTATCAGGATTTTCCTGGATGTCTTGTCTACTTACAATATGTCCCATGAATTTTCCTTCCTCGAAACCGAACGAGCATTTTCCTGAGTTCAATTTCATGTTGATATTTTTCAGATTACCAAATGTTTCCTCGATGTCTCGAATCATATCTTCTTCGCTGCTGCTTTTTATCACCAAATCGTCCACATAGGCTTCCATGTTCCTGCCTATCTGGTCTTGAAACACCGAGTCTATCACCCTTTGGTAAGTAGCTCCTGCATTTTTCAATCCGAATGGAATTTTTGTATAACAAAAAAAAATGCCTTTGGGTGTAAAGAAGGATGTTTTTTCCTCGTCTGCCTTGTATATTTTTATATGATGATAACCTTTGTAGGCATCCAGGAAGCATTTGAACTTTTAACCGGCCACCGCATCAACTTTATGATCAATTTCGGGCAAAGGATAAGAATCCTTTGGGCACGCTTTGTTGAGATCATTGAAGTCAACACACATCCGCCATGTGCCATCATGCTTTAGTACCATAACTGGATTTGCTATCCAGGTGTGATATTGTACTTCTTTCAGGATACCGGCTGAGACTAACTTTTCGACCTCTACTGTGCCATCCTGGCTTCTTTCTGTTGCCATGCCTTTTTTTCTTTTGTGCCATTGGTCTGGAGTTTTCATGGACTTGTAACTGGTGCTCTGCAACTTTTCTCGGGACACTCGTCATGTCAGACGGGTTCCAGGCGAAGATATTGTGATTCACTTGAAGCAGCTGTATTAGCCGGCGTTTTTTTCGGTGTTAAGTGTTGGGCCGACATTTATCAATTGAGTCAGGTATCTGGCATCAAGGTTTACCATCAAAATTCTGTTTCATCTATGAGGAAAACCTCCTGCCCATTACAAATGGTTCATATACCAGCTTCGGTGGGGAATTTCACCATTGTGTGGGCTGTAGAAACAATGCCCCAAATGCGCTTATTCCGAGCCTTCCGAGTATAATCTTATACCTAGAGGGTGCCTGGATAACCTGGAATGTTAATTCCTCTATTCTAGCAAAACGTCCCATGCCCAGGCTAACCTCTAAAGTTATCTCACCCAGGGGGTGTACCCTTTCTCCTGCAAACCCCACCAAAGGGGTGTGTGAACTGACCAGCTTGCTCTTGATGTCTTCGTCAAGTTGGATGAAACAATGTTCATACATTATTTCTAATGAGCTCCCCCCCCCCCCCATCAAGATATACTCGATGTACATTGGTGCCTGCTACTTTTGCTTAGATGACCATAGGCAAGGCATCCCACCTTGCATTTTGGACAGATGGGATTTTGATTTTTTGGTTAATCCACGCTTTTCTATCTTGTTTGTTAAGAGTTTGTGGCCAGCTATCGTGAGATACCATCATGATCTCCTTGTTCTTCTTCTCTTTATCACCTTGTTGTTTGTCGGTTGGGGCTTTCTTGTCCTTCAAGTCTTTGATAAGGTGGGCTAGCTCTCCAGACTTCACTGTCGCTTCTATTCTCTTTTTCAACTGGAAACAGTCATTAGTATGGTGCCCCACATCACCATGAAAGTCGCAAAACTTGACATTGTTCCTGTCTCCCCCTTTTAGAGGTTTTGGTGGGCGAAAGCTGAACCTAGCCTCTGCAATGGCCAGGATCTCCTTTGGTGTCTTGGTGAGTGTTGTAAACTGCTGATGTTTACCTTTGTCTTCGTCTTGGTATCTGCCTCCATATCCCGACTTGTTGTATGGTTTGTACGTGTCTCCTATTCGATAGGAGGACCGTTTATCAACAAAAGAACCATACCTGGACGTACCATGTCTTTGCCTGGGTGGTGATCATTTCCAACTCTGACTCTTGGGTCTTTTCCCTGAATCCAAGGCTTGAGCAGCCTCTTTTCGTCGGAAAAATGCTTCCGTCCTTTCCATGGCCTCTACCATGGACTTGGGTATTTTTTTTGTTGAGATCCTCCATCACTTGCCAGGGCCTGACTCCGTGGATATACCCAGAGACTCTCATTTGTTCCGTTGCACCCTCGATGTTGAGGCTTCCAATTTTAAATCTTTCCATGAATGCCCTCAGATCTTTGTCCTCTTTCTGCTTGATATTATGGAGTTCGACTAGATCCTGGGTATATCATTTTTGTTGCATGAAGTTAGCCAGGAACTTCCCACTGAGGTCCTCGAATGTGTCTATGCTGCCATTCGGCAAGCTATTGAACCACAAACGAGCAAGACCTATTAGTGTCTGTGTAAACATGTGACACCAAGGAGGCAAACTCCATCTTTCTATTATGGTTGTACCTGTAAATAATTCAAGATGGTCATCAGGGTCGCCCAGGCCATCATACGTTTTCACGTTGGCTGGCATTTTCGTCTTCGGGGGGAAAAGAAAATTTGTTATTCTTGGTGAGAACTTGGTATGGGTGGTAGGAACATATCGTCTGGAAAGTTCATCTATCATTTCTGCTGTATGTTGGTTGTTTTCCGGATTCTGGTTTGCGGTAAGCGTTTCGGTGTGATGGGATAAGGACATGTATGGCAGGGTATACGGGTATAAAGGTTGCATAGCGGTGTTAAGGGTGGTGGTTGGAAAGGTGGTAGAAGAAGCTACGGTCATTTGACCGGGCATCTACGCTGGAAAGTTGGTAGGTACTAAGTTACTGGTGACGCCAGATGTCAAATGGTTGGGCGGATACATGCTTAAATTGGGCATGGTTAGACTTCCACCTGAGAATGGCGGGTTATGGTTATTCAAGGCCAAGCTTTGGCTATATGGGGGAAAAATGGTCATCTGACCAGAGGTGACTATGGGCGTATAGTAAGGCATTGGTTCTACCATCGCGGGCAAACTGTTGGCTGGAAAAGTCACAGCATTAGGTCTGTGGAGCTGGCCTGAAGGCGCTTTCAGGCTATTTTGGAAAAAAGAGTGCGGTGTCTCGAACGCCAGGGTTAGTGTGGCTGTAGAGGAATCAACGAGAACACATGTTGTTTGGAATGACACATGCGTCTCAAAGCTTGCATGTGGCAAGGCACTAACGACCGGCTCGTCATCGTATGCCAGGCGTATCCGAAGCCTCTAAGGCGTTCCTTTTGAACGTATTCAGCCATTAACTCTTGGATGTGGGGAAAGTGCTCCCGAATGCCTTTCAGCGTTAATAGCAACACATCGTTAATGATGGGCGACAGACTAGGAGTATGACCAGGAACTACAGACCATCCCGGGTTACTGGTTCCTTCATTGGGACCTTGAGACGTTGTGTCACGTAGGATATCTTCCGACTGTGTAACTTGTGTGGAGCCCTTCTTCTTTGCGGGTTTAAAAGAATTTCAAGCCCCAGGGTGGGCGCCAATGTTCGAGTAACGGTTAAATGATCTTCTGGTAGAACTTGATCTCCACCGTTAGCCTTACCACAGGAGGGAGCCTCCTGCAATAGGACTTTGGCGTGACAATAAGAATTCGATCGGAGATTATAAGTTCAGAATGTAAGTAGTGAGAATGAATGGAATGTGGAGTTTAGTAACCTGAGACCTAGTATTTATATTGTCTTTCTCCTGGGAGCTCGGGCTCCTAGGAACATGAGACTTTACCCTTTAGTGGTGGTAGCCTCATACTTTCTTGGAGCTTCCCTTGTGTTCCTCAGACTTTCCTATTTTAGTGAAATAAGTTGACCTGCACATTACTCAGCTTTTATGCTTTCTCCTGACTTGGCTTTCTCCTCCTTTTATCCATTATGTAAAGGTGCTCTTCTGTCATTCTTTGATTATTCCTCTGGTCCGTCTGGTTTGTCTTGTAATTCCTGGCTGTCTTGCCTACCGACCTTCCTGCTTCTTATGTTTACTTAGCTTATATGAAGGATTACTATCCTGTTGGAAAATAAGGACTGATGAGCAAAGCCACTGAAGCTAGAAAATTGAATAAACCGCGGAATGACAAGCCGCAGATGCTACTCTTCCGACTGAAGAACTGCTTCAACATCGGAAGATCAACAGTGAAAGATTCGTCAAAAAGAACTGCCGCTGAACTTATCTACCTCAGAAGACACTAGCTGATCTTGACATCTTCGAAAGACAACCACTGCATCGAAAGAAGTCAAATGACTCGGAAGACAATCTCCTATTCCGAAATAACTGATTGATTTATCAGCATCCGATGATCATCTTCCGAAAGAATAACCACTAAACCTTAGCACAACTACTTCAACCTCGGAAGACCTGAAGACTTCTGAAAACTCTTGTTTCTGTTGTTTTTGACTTTATATTTGTACTAGTCTGTTGATTCAGTTTCTGTAATAGTGTCAACTATTTGTCTTATTATTTCTCGTCTTGTATCTCAGAATGTTGGGGTAATTAAGTCCCAACATTCTCTGAATAATTTGAATTACTTCCCCCAAAATTCCTTGTGCTTTGTATCTGTTCTCTTCTCTATATTTTAAGCAAGAAAACTAAACAACGAAAATAATATTGTGCAAAACTTTAGAGGGAGCTAAAACCAAAGCTTTGACTAAGTGTCTAAAGCCTTGTTCTTGGTGAAACAGCTACTCCTCGAGGTTTTTGTAGTTCAACGATTGGTATCAGAGCCTTGTCCTTAGTCTTGGTTTAACCATCAAGACTAAAACTCAAAGCTCTCACTGATATCTTGTTGTTTAGTTTTCTGTGTTCTGTCTCTTCTGTCTTTCTATTTTTTTTTAAATCTGCAGGAGTTTGGTTTTTGAACTAAACTGTGTTCAAAAATCATTCTGACAAATCACTTTAAGAACTCATCACTCGTTGATTTGCTCATAACTATTTGTGAACCAATGGCAGAAAAATTCACCCTAGACCCTCACAACACCGGTTCTGCCACAAAGCCACCAATCTTGGTTAGGCACCAATATAACATTTGACAGAGACGGATGTTACACCTCCTGTCCAATAATCATAAAGGATGTTGGAAGTCTGTCATGTTCGGACCGCATAAACCAACGGTCCTGGACACGGAGACTGGAGACCATGTCCCGAAAGATCCTCGGAATTACACCGAAGAAGACTACAAGAAGTTAGAGCTTGATGCAAATGCACATGCTCAACTAGCGATGGCCCTTCCTAATGAAATATACTCTGGTCTTCTTCACCACGAGTCTGCTAAAGACTTGTGGGATGCTCTAAAAGAGCAATTCGGTGGTACCGAAGATGTTGTGGCTAATACCAGGGAGATATTAGCTCAACAATACGAGACATTCTCCCAACTTAATAATGAGTCACTGACTCAGCAATTTGAACAATTCACTTCTCTCTTAAGTGAATTAGAACTAGTTGGTCAAGTGTACCCCTGTCTATGTTCTAAATCACTTCTTGAGATCTCTGCCTGAAAAATGGGAAACTTATTCCATTTTCATGAGATCTTCTCCAGACTTTGGCAAACTCTCACTTACCCAACTCCATGGTAAGTTGCTCAAATTTAAGAGAGAGGTTGACCAAAAACGAAAACTAATAAAGTCTGGTAAATCAACTGAAGAGTATGTTCAAGGGAACACAGCTCTTCTCAGTCATAACTCTGAGACAAATGATCAGGGTTATGATGAATACATAGACATAACTATTGGCATCACTTCTTCTTCTTGTGATGACCACTCTCCTATTTCTGATCATCTGTACTTTATCATGGATGATCTCCATCAAGTTCCGAGTAATGACTTGGAAGAGATGGACATTCTTCACCAATTGGCCCTCTTAAGCATAAGAACTAATAAGTTCTACAAGAGGACAGGAAGGAAGTTTCCTGGTATTCATGGGAAAACTAGGTTCGGCCTAAATAAGGCTAAGTTCAAATGCTATAGATGTCATGGCACTGGACACTTTGCCAAGGAATGCAAAAATGCTCCCGACTCAAATTCTTCACCGTATGTGACTTTCCCTAACTCACAATCTCATACTTCTTCTTCACCTTTTTCTTCTTCTTTTTCCTCATCTTTCAGAAGGCACAACAATTCTCAGGAGTCAGCACACATTGTACAGACCCCTCCACCTACCAATGTACAATTTGTACAAGCTGCCAATGGTAGCATGTATCAACTTACTCCTGCCCCTCTTCAAATTGTTGAACCATCCCCTTCACAAATAAATGTACCAGGCCCTGCTGTCCAGTCCCCTTCTTCTAGTCAACCGGCTCTTTTCACCCAAGAGTACGTAGACTTGAGTAGCATGCCTGAAGATATAGGCTATGCCCTCATCACCTCTGAACCAACAGATTTTTCTCACATGGCTGTTGGTGACGATTCTACTCCTTTTAAACAACCTACTGCAGACACTCCTGATGCACAGGTATCTTCTTCTACTCTGGAAAAACTATGTACCAATGTGTGCATAGAGGCTTTTGCAAAAATAAAGAAAGCCAATACGTTGCTTCAACAACAAAATCAGGAGTTGGAGCAACTGATAGATAATAAAAATTCTGAAATAGAAAATTTAATAAAGAATAAAGACAGTCAAATCTCTATCCTAAAGACTGAAAAATCCAACCTACAAACTCCATTTGATTTGCAAAATGAAAAATATGCAGCTTGTAGAGATGAGGTGTCTCAAACCAATGTCAGCTGTGACAAGTGGGTTGAATCCTGCAAAGGGTACAAAATGCTTTAAGTTAGCAAGTTAACAGCAAGGCCAAATTTGGAATCGGGTATAATCATACTAGTCCTCCAGAGGACTATACCCCGATTGACAATGAAATAAATGAGACTGATCCTGAACCCATCTCCCCTACCTTTCTTCCAGATGAAATTCCATCCATAAAAATCACACCTCCAAGAGTGTACCAACCTAGGCAATTCCCTACGTTCGTTTATCCCACTGAAACTAACGTTCAAAAACTGGAGGAAACACACTTGGAAAGTGATCATAACAATAATTAATCTGAACAAACCGAGATTGCTCCAACCATGAGCTCTACTCGAAGTTCGGAAGGTACAATTCTTCTTGAAACCTTGATAGTCATGTTGCCCGCCTTGACAAAGGAAAGAGGCACATGGTTTACATCAGATTCCCTCCTTCTCATCCTCATCCACCCTATCCAATAATGAAGGCAAATAAGCCTTTCATCCCTAACTATTCCTCTCTATCTCCTGCTTGTCTAAAGTATTTCAAGTATAATTACACTACTGAAAACTATTGGACAAAAACTCCCTTGGAGAAAGCTAGAGATAAACTGAATGCTGAAAGATTGAAAGCTTAACAGGTTTCCTCACCTAAAGGGAACCTCCCTAATAATATGAAGAAATCAAAGAAGGCCAATAGATCTTCAGCTAGCAGTTCAATAAGATCAAACTCCCGCCATCTCTTCGCTTGTCCTCACCTCCATCTGCTTCTCCTGGACCATCCATCCTTGGAACACCACCTTCTTATCTGTTGGGGCATAAATGTCCCTAGTTCAGTTTAGTGATTCATTTGTGTTTGATCATTTCATGTATAAAGTTTATCTTTAATGAATTCAGTATTTCCATATTATTCTTTATGTTTTTGTTGTTTGATATGTGTTTGATTATGTTTAAAGTTGAGTTTATATGTTTTATAGACCATTCGGGCGAATGGCTCTAAGAATGAAGCCAATCGGCCGAATGAACGATTACAGAATGACTTGGGCGAACGAATGAGTAATTCGCCGAATGAGTTGCTTCGGACACTCATTCGGCTGAATGTCAACAGTCTATAAATACCAACCCAATCTGTTTCAAACCTAACTTTTCCGAGCCCTCCTACTTCCCTTAGCACTCCAGTGTCAAACCCTTGAAGATTTGAGCGGTTCTTGCTGTCCAAGTTCGATTCTCAACCCGTCGTGTTTGATCTAGCATCAAACGTTCATCCTACACCTTCGGATCTCCACGGTTTCTGTTGGTTTCGATTGGAAAACCTTGGAATAGGATTCCGCACTATTCCAAAGGCTGCCGAGCAGATATCCATTAGAACCGGATTGTTTCCAAGCTCCTACTAGGTCCTACAAAGTGGTATCAGAACCTTGGCTCTTGATTCTGCTCAATTTCCATTCCAAATCACTAAATCTGAGATTGGGTGTTCGAATCTGTCAAAACCCTAAGTTTCTTGCCCCCAAGTTACTATTCCATTCAAAATCAGTGGGTTTTGTGGTGTTTTTGTCAAAATAGCTATCCCAATTGGCTGGTAATCTTGTCATGATGTTCTGTACCAAATTTGGTGCTTAGATTTAGTCTAGATCAAAAGTTATCGCGATTTTTGTAGCTGAAAACCCCAGATAACCCGAATGAGTCTCCCGACCAAATAGGTTTGCCCGAATCAGCCTCATTCGCCGAATAGCTCCATTCGCCAACTCATTCAGCAAATAGCTCCCTTCACCTACTCATTCGGTGAATAGCTTCATTCGGTCAACTCATTCGCCGAATAGCTTCAATCGCCAAAGTCATTCGGCCAATAGTTCATCCTGTCTTAACTCATTCAGCTAGTGCTTTCATTCGCCGGTTATTCTCCATTCGGTCACCGACATTCGGCAATAGTTTCTTCATTATGCCAGTCAGTTTTGATATTTTTCTAAGTATTCGATATTTTTGTTCTTGATTCTATGGAAGACTTAGCATTGATAGAGAACCAAAACCATCGTATTCAAACACTTCTTCTGAGATAAACTGAGACAGGGAACTCTAATAAAGCTCCCAAGTTGTTGTCCTTAGATGATTACCCGCATTGGAAGTACAGATTTGAGATTCACATCAATGGAGTGGACACTAACTTATGGATGATGATTGAAGGTGGTTATCTGAGGCCTCTGAATGAAGATGGGACACCAATGTTAGTCACACAGATGACTGAACCACAGAGGAAGCTTTATGATTATGAGAAGAAAGCTTATGATATCCTGTCCCAGTCCATTGCAACTGATATCTTCCATCAGTTCAGACAGTTTACATCCTCTAAGTATTTGTGGGATGCTTTGCAGCAGAGATATGAGGGCAATGATGTATTGAAGAACATCAAGTCAAAAGCTTTGAGAAAGGAATTCAACAGCTTCATGTATGTGGGGAATGAATCACTGGATGACCTGATTGCAAGATTCTATCATCTTCTGAGTGAGCTGTTCAATCATCAAGTCAAGACTACTACTCAGGAGAAGATCTAGTGTTTGGCATATGCTCTACCTCCTAAGTCGAAGTCATTTTTGATGGTTCTTAAACAGAATGAGATGATGGCAAATATGGACATTAATGATTTCATCCAGAAGTTAAAAGAACGGGAAATTGAAAACAAGTGGAAGGCCAAGAGAGTTGCTCAAGTCCAGGACCCTTCATTATATTATTCTACACCCATTGTAGAGAGAGCCTCTTCTCATGCTCCACTGAAGACAGCTTTTGTTTCCCAGACTACCAAAGCTCCATCTTCCAATCAGATTCATTTCAGTCAGTCATCCTCCTCATCCAGCCTCAGAATGAACATCATCAACCTGTCACCAGCCTGAAGACAGATAATTTTGATAAAATGATTGTAGAGATTGCCAAGGAGCACATGGGTCTCTTGTCTACTCTTGTCAGCTCCTATGATGGATTAGTAGCTGGACAGATCGGCAATCCTTATCTGACCAATGATGATTATTCTCAGAAAGACCCAGATGATATGGAGAGGATTGATAACATGTGGGCTCTAGCTAGTGCTGTTAGGAGAGCCAAGGAGTTTGTGAGAAGAACATGCAAAGACATCAACCTGAACAAAGAGTGTAAGTTTGGTTTTGACATGGCATCTGTTACTTGCTATAATTCTGGGGAGAAGGGCCACTTTGCAAGATAGTGCAAACAACCAAGGAAAGCAGTGAACAAGAATCATTTTCAGCATCAGAAGTCTTCTGCAGCAAATCCAGAAAGAAGACTTGTTCCTATTAAGTCTCCTGCTCAGGCTGGCTCCTCAAATACAAGAAAGGCATTGAGGGTACAACAGGATGAAGGTGAAAATTGGGACATCAGATTCAATTCTGATAAGGGGGAACATGATAAAGCATGTGTTGCTGAGATTCAGAAGTTGGATGATTCAAGTGAAGATAGCACTTTTGGAGAAACACATATCAGTATAGAAGAAACATCTGGTTAAGAGTCAGAAAGCATGTCAGACTCATACACTCAAGCTGATTGTGATGCTGATCTTGAAGAACCAGTTACTCAGTTTGCTTTGATGGTAAACTCATCTGCTACTCCTGCTGCATCTTCACAATCAGATCAAGTATCTGATGAATGTTCATCTTCTCATTTTAGATGTTTTAACTGTGTTGACCTTGATAGCAAGGTCCTTGCTTATCAGAAGCACAATGCTGATTTGATCAGTGATCTCAACCTATGTATTGAGGCAAACAAAGTTTTAAAATCTAATGAAAAAGATTTTCAAGCTAAAATTGAACTTTTAAACAAACAACTTCATGAGGCTAAGATTGTTGTTCTGAACAAGCAAGATGCTATCACTTCTTATCTCAATACCATTAATGAGATAAAGAAGAAGTTAGCCATAGTCGAGTGTGACTATGAGACCTTAGGTCAAAAGCTCAAGATCTACGAAAGCTCCTCATATATCATTGAGCACATGATCAGTAAGGGTACTGATTAGAAGGGTAAGGGAAGTTGAGCTATCAACAATGTCCTCCACCAATCTTAAACAGCTTTGTCAATTCACCAGATGACAAAGATGTTAAAGATTCCCAAGTTAAAACTCCATTAGTAATTGATCCAATTGGGATGATTACTGATGAGGGTTCCTCATTGTCTGAGGAATCTTTTGTGGAGGGAATTGTTGAATATTGGGTCTCAGATTCTGAGGATAAATCTGATAATTCATCTGATGGTATTGTTGCTCATCATCAGACACCTGTTTTCATGAAAGGTGACCCAATCTCATCTTCAAAAATCTATCAAGCATTAGGCTTTGTGAAAGCTTCAATAGAAAATGAAGCTTGTGTGTCTAACAAGATTGACAATCTTATTCCTAATGGGAAAAAGGGTTTGGGTTTTAATCATAACAAGACTAAAACAAATGTTTTTAAACCACAAAATCAGTCTTTTTCTAAACTCAAACATTTTCATCAAAAGGATCACAGAGTTTGTTTTGAGTGTGTTGCACTTGGACACATAGTCAGATTTTGTCCTCAGTTGATCAGACCGAAGAATGTACCACCCAGAAAACTTAATCAAAATTTTATCAAAGCTGTCAAATCTGAATCTAAGTCAACTCAATCAAAACCCAAACAACCAAATCAGGTTAAATATTTGAACAAGGGTAAAGGGAAATTGGTGAACTTGGATGTTCCCAAAGTGATCAATGCCAATCAATCATAGTCATCATCCATTTACCTGAAAAACTCTTTCAGCAAAAACACAGTCTGGAAACTCAAGTATTCTGAGACTTCAGTTTTACCAACTCAAGACAAGGATACCCCTGATGGTAAATGGATCGATGTTTGGATCCGAGACTCAATGGGTCAACCCAAGACTGTAAAGTCTCGGGTTCCCAAAACGAACTAATAGTTTGTGATTGTGCAGGTTGCCCCAATAGCTGTTTTTAACAGCTCTTGGATTGTTGATAGTGGGGCTTCTAGGCACATGACTGGTGATATTTCGCTGCTCACCAATGTTAATTCAGTTCGAGGTGGATACATAGCCTTTGCTGGTGACAAAGGCGGGTTCATAACAGGAGAGGGTATTCTGTCAAATGGCCAAGTTTCTTACGACAAAGTCAGATATGTCAAGAAGTTGGAAAATAATCTTCTTTCAGTGTCACAGATCTGTGACAAGCAATACAAAGTTCTTTTCGATGACACCAACTGCTACATACTCAAGCAAGGTGTAACTATTCCTGAAGATTGGATTTTGATGTCAGCTCCCCGCAAGCAAGACTTGTATGTGCTCAACATGGCCACAGCTTCAACAACATCTTCCACAGCTTCATGTTTTATGTCAAAGGCAACTGAGAAAGATTCAATTCTTTGGCATAAGAGTATGGGCCATTTGAGTCTACGCAACATGAATCATTTGGTACAAAATGACTTGGTTGAGGGGGTCAGTCTGAAGAATTTTAAGCTGTTGATATCTGTGTTTCATGCAAGAAAGGAAAGTAGACCAAGTAGTCTCACAAGCTGAAGAAGTTTCATTCAATCACTGTTCCTCTTGAGCTTCTCCACATGGATTTATTTGGTCCAGTGAACCGCAAGAGTATAGCTGGGGATCAATACTGTTTAGTCATTACTGATGAGTATTCCAGATACTCTTGGGTTTTATTTCTAAAGGAGAAATCTGAAACGTTTGAGTGTATTCAAGTGTTGGTGACCAAACTTGAATCCCTTTATAAGCTCAAGATTCATATGCTCAGAACAGACAATGGGACGGAGTTCAAGAATCACAACATGGAGAATTTTTGTAATGCACGGGGCATTGTTCAACAATTTAGTGCTCCATATGTCCCTCAAATGGACGGTGTTGCTGAGAGGAAGAACAGAACTTTGATTGAGGCTGCTAGAACAATGCTCGTTGATTCATTACTTCCTTTTCAGTTCTGGAATGAAGCTGTAGCAAACGCTTGCTACACACTGAACCAGGTATTGATAGTGAAGAGACATGGGAAGACTTGCTTTGAACTACTCCACAACATAAAGCCAAATCTTAAGTATCTTGAACCTTTTGGTGCACCGTGCATGATGCTTAAGAAACATGAGCAGGGCAAGTTCAATGAGAAGGTGGAAGAAGGGTATTTTCTTGGGTATACTAATAAAAGAGTCTACAACAGATCAGCTCAGAATCTGGAGGAGTGGTACCATGTTGATGTTCAAAGACATTCTATGCCCCCACCTGGGAAAGGTCCAGACTGGATGTTTGACAATTCAGGCCTTTTCGACTCATTCAATATGCCTCCCATGTACTCAGAGGAAGATGTTGCTGTTCAAATAATGTATGATGTAAAAAATGCACTTGATGAACCAGTGCAAAGTTCATCCACTTCAATTCCCACAGTACAGATAAATGATGACAGCTTAGACACAGATGATAACCCAGTTCAGCGTGCTGCCCCCGAACCAAATGTTGGCAATCTTGTGCGAAGATTTGAGGACTTGAATCTGAACAATCTTGATCCACAGGTTGAGGTTCCAGCTCATCCTGTAGGAAGAATCAATCGCATTAATCCTCATGAGAACATTATTGGAAGTCCACTTGATGGGGTTAAGACAAGAAATCAGCTATCTTCTGGAGGCCTTGCTGATATTCTTGACTTTGCTGATGTAAACTACTGTGCCCATTCTTGCTTCATCTCTTAAGTTGAACCACGCACAGTCACCGAAGCATTGAGAGAGGAATCATGGGTTGATGCCATGCAAGAAGAACTCCTGCAATTCAAGAAATTAGGTGTTTAGCAACTTGTTGACAAACCGAAAGGTGCAAAAGTTATAGGCACCAGATGGGTTCTTCGTTGCAAGAAGGATGATCACGGGATCATTGTGCGAAACAAGGCACGTCTGGTGGTTCAAGGATTCAAACAGATTGAAGGATTGGATTATAATGAAGTGTTTGCACCTGTTGCATGCCTTGAAGCAATTCGTATTTTCTTGGCATATGCATCTTTCAAGAAATTTAAAGTCTATCAAATGGATGTCAAAAGTGCATTCCTTCATGGTGTGATCAGTGAAACAGTGTATGTCAGTCAACCTCCCGGGTTTAAGGATCCATTACATCGTGACCAAGTCAACAAACTAGACAAGGCCTTATATGGATTGCATCAAGCACCACGAGCATGGTACGAGACACTATCTACTCACCTTCTGAACAACGGGTTCAGAAGAGGTGTCATTGACTACACACTATTTATTCGAGAGAAGGATGGTGATTTGCTCTTGGTGCAAGTTTATGTGGACGATATCATTTTCGGTTCTACCAATGATAGTCTATGCAAGGACTTTGAGAAGGTATGAAAGACAAGTTTGAAATGAGCTCAGTGGGAGAGATGAAATTTTTTCTCAGGTTGCAGGTGGATCAGTCTGAGGCAGGGATTTTCATTCATCAGACCAAATACGTTGGTGACATTCTGAGTCGGTTCCGTATGTTGGATGCAAAGCCTGCTGGTACCCCGCTGGCTGTTAATCACAGGATTACACCAGATGAAAAGGGCGAGTTAATCGATGCCATTCTGTACCGAGGAATTATTGGGTCTCTTATATATCTTACTGCTTTTCGGCGAGATATCATGTTCGCCACATGCTTGTGTGCTCGTTATCAGTCTAAACCAAGAGTATCACATATGATTGCTGTGAAAAGGATTATGCGATATCTGAAGGGTACTCCTGATCTTGGTTTATGGTACCCTAATGATGATAACTTTGAGCTTACTGCATACAGTGATTCAGATTATGGTGGATGCAAAAGAGACTTCCAGTCAACGTCTGTGGGATGTCAGTTCTTTGCGACCCGATTTGTTACCTGGCAGTGCAAGAAGCAGACGTTGGTGTCTCCTTCAACCTGTGAAGCTGAATACATTGTTGCTGCTAGTTGTTGTTCACAAATCATCTAGATACAACAGCAACTCAGGGACTATGGGTTACGTTTTTCTAACACTCCTATCTATGTTGATAATACTGCCGCCATAGCTGTCACTGAGAATCTAGTCCAGCACTTGAAAACCAAACACATCGATATCAAATATCACTTCATATGTGATTGTTTTGAAAAGCAACTCATTGATGTTGTCAAAATACACACCGATCACTAGAAATCAGATCTTCTTACAAAAGCTTTTGATAAACCCATATTCTTATATCTGCTATCGACTAATGGTGTTTTTCAAAAGGATGAAGTCCTTTCTTCATCTGATACTAACAAATGATCATCGATTTTATTAGTTAGTTTTATTTTGTTTTATTTTTCATTATTAAGTATTTCTGTTATTTCATATATCTCATCAAAAACTCAAAAGGATTTTTTGTTTAAGGTTTTTAGGGGGAGAAAAAATAGGTTATTTGAAAAACCAAAAACATTTGAAAAATTTGAAAAGTACAAAAACAATTAAAAATTATAAAAATGAGAAAGTCTTCTTTGGGAAAGTAATGTATTAATCTATCATGTCTTAAAAGCTTAGGTGAATGCATAAGCTGGAAACACATGAGAATTGTGAACTGATGTACTGATAGACAGACTTTACAAAATGTATAGACAATTTGTGATAACTTACAAAGTCTGATTTGTGGGATCTGTTTTAGAAAATTAGCTAAGTGAGAAATAGTTTTTGACTCAAATCAGGCATACACCTCTCATCATAGGATCTAATAAGATTTTCAATGATTCATGAATTCAAATCAGTACACGTGCCATATTGCTTTGTAAAGACCTAGCTGAAGCCGCCCATTCAGATGAGAATGATTGAATCATATGAAAATAAAATAAAATCAAGCTGGTATTAAGCTTGTGAAAATACAAAAATAAAATAAGTTCGATTCCATACAGGCGCCATATTGATTTGCAAAGACCTAGCTGAAGTCGTCCATTTGGATAGAACAAGTCAATCATGTCAACACAGGTCTGTATACGTGCCATACTGCTTTGTAAAGACCTAGCTGAAGCCGTCCATGAGAATCTGTTGAACATGAGAGACAAAAGAAAAATACAAAAAGAAAATAAATTGGAACCTTATAGAATTTATGATGTTAGGTTCTAAGTTGTGCAGAGATGAGTTACAAACTGTTTTTGATCTGTGTTGGTTAAATAAAATGGGTAACTCAGTCAGAAAACATGAGTAATCATCAAATTAGTTTAGAAGTTTTGTATTGTAAAGCTTAAAGTGGACAAATATATCAGTAATCATATCATAAGACAAATGTGTTTGAAGTGGAACATTCAGTGATGCTGATTTGATGTGATTAGGTGTATGTTTTATTTTCTCAATAGACTTCTCACAAAAATATGTGTTTCTTTCTCATTAGTTGCTAGTTGTACAGTTGTATTTTGTTTCAGAAAAACACAAAAATAGTTTCTATTTTTCAAAATTTGTTTTAAATGATCATTTGTAGGTTTAGATGTCTGTCATATCTGAATCCATCACCCATCAGACTTATCTTCATAATGGCACCCATTTAAATGATCCTAATGCTAAATTTTAAAATCAAGTTGTTTTTTGTTAGTGCAAAGTCTCATTCGTACGAATGAACATGAAGAATGACTCATTCGACCAAATGACTTCATTCCAGCGAATGAGTCTTTCGGCCGAATCAACCTGGGCCGAAGGAAGTCATTCGTCTATTTCATTCGCCGAATGAACATTGAGTTTGAAGCTCATTCGCCGAATAAATTTGGGGAGAAAAAGTTCATTCGCTAGAGTCATTCGGCGAATGACTGTTACTATTTAAACATTTGTTTCGGCCGAACTACCCCATTCTCCCCATTTTCATTCTCTCGCCCTTAAGTGTGTGTTATTCGCCCGAATCACACTCTATACTAGTTTTCTGATTTTTTCTTCGATTCACTCAACCTCATACTGATATTTCATATCTTCATCATCTCAGGTACTGGTGTATCCAATATGGTCGACTTTTAACCGTGGAATCTCTGAAAACAGTTCAAAATCTAGGGTTTTAGGGTTCTAACTTGTCGCTTCAAAATAAATGGACAAAATGAACTTGAAACTCATTAGACCTGTTTTATTAGTGTTAATCGGTCGTTTATGAGTATGGGTGTATGATTTTTATGCACTGATTTTAAAATTTAACAACTGGAGTTTGAATCTCAACAGTCAACCGAATGACGCCATTCGGCGAATGGCTCATTCGGTCAATATGCTCATTCGACCAAGGATCATTCGGCCAAATCAATTACATTCGGCCAAATTATCTACTTGTTAATTGTTCTGATTTGATTCTACTGATCAACTGAATTGTACTAATATGTGTATTTCTTTGTTTTTTCAGTATGGCTGGATACAAATCAGTGACCAAGAACAACATCTGTGCACACATGGATCTTACCACAGCGAATGCCCTTCACTTCACTAAGATTATCACTTTTCTGCAATGTTCCAAGATCTTTGCTGCTATTTATACTGTTCATGTGCTCTATCAGTCTCATCAGCAGGACTTCTGGAGATCTGCTGACATTGACTGCGAGGTTGAGCCACCAGTCATCAGGGGCAAGGTGCTAGGCCATGACGTAGTTGTCTCTGCTGAGCAGATCAGGAGGATATGTGGTTTTCAGGATACACCAGATCAGCCGATTCTACTTGACCGCTATTTGGTTCGTGGATGTTTCAAGCGGTGCAAGTATGAAGGTGATCTTGGAGCTGGGATTCCCAACAAAGCATTTATGTCTCCACAGTTCAAGTATCTTGCTCATGTGCTTATTCACTGTCTGGGCTCTAGGAAAGGTGGTTTTGATGATTTGCGGGAGACCATACAGTGTGCATTTGTAGCCTTGGTGCTGAACCGGCCCTTCAACTTTTCAGAGATGATTTTCAATCACATGAAGGAGAATGTAGTGCTCAAGGGAGAATAAGAAGTTTCTTATGTACCCTCGGTTTCTCTAGCAGATGATTGATGCTCAGTTACCAGACTTGTCAAAGATCAACGCTGATATTATTTGCTTGGAGCATATGAATGATATCACTCTCAATAGAGTGATGTCATACAGAGGGAAGGAGAGGAAGCCTCCAATGCGTACATTATTTGGTCATTTTCTGGGACCCAATTATATAGCTCCAGTTGGTAGGAGATGGAGGCACGATGACTCAAACTCCGACATGGAAGATAGTGTTGTTCTTGGTGATGAGGGTGATGATGATGGAGATGGCGGTGCCGGTGATGTAGGAGGTGGTGCTAGTGGTGTTAGTGTTGGTATGAGTACTGTTGGTGTTAGTGATGCTGCTGATGTGATTGTTACTAATGCTGGTGTTAGTATGGTTGAGGCTGTATGTTTGGTGTTGGTGCAGTTGGTGTGAGCACTGGTGCTGGAGTTAGTACATCCATTGCAGATGATGATGATGTTGATATAGATTCTTTGATGGATCTGGACTTTATAGCCACTACTACAGCCACAGTTTCTACTCCACTTGATATGACTGGTACTACCTCTGTAGAAGACAAGGAGGATTCAGATGAATCAGAGGATGAAGTTGTTGAGGCTGGAGGTGAATGTGCAGAGAGTTCAGACTTAGAGGATACTCCAGATGAGTATGAGGATGTTTGGGTAGGAGGGAGACTGGTGAAGAGGAAGAGAAGACGGAGTGAAGCCGAGCTTGAAGAGATCACTGATCCTTCATTTATTCCAGAGTTTGACATTTCACATCCTCCACGTACTTCTAGTCCAGCCTCCGCAGCTGTTACTGTTGATGCTACACAGGCCACATCTTCTCCTTCAGGCAGGAGGAAAAGGACGAAGTTTGTCTTTCAGAGGAGGTCAGAACTATCGACTGCTACTACAACGACTGTTACATCAGTGGCAATAGTTGCAATTTCTTCACTGGCCTCGTCAAGGGCTGTTCCGACACGTTATACTCTTGCCCCTCTGACCACCTCTGGTGCTCATGCTCCTATTTACACTACTGCCTCTGCTATTCCTTCCACCACTCGAGCTGATCTGATTATACCTACTGTTTCAGTTGTCGAGCAGCTGAGTACACTGAACAGTATGGTCCTTAGGTTGATGGAAAGGAACCTAGAGCAAGTAAAGAAGAACAGAGAGCATGAGTTAGTGATTGCTCAGCTCTCTCAGAGGATAATTGATCAGGATACTTTGTTGCTTCAAGCTGCAGATCAAAGGGCAGATCTGAGAGCAAGATCAGCTCAACAGGAGGAACAACTGCTAAAATACATTGACGAGCACAATCAGTTGGCTCTGACTGCCACTGATTTCAGTGACCGTATCCTTGTCCTGGAAGCTGAAAATGCCCAACTTGCTGAACTTGTTGAAAGTTCTAAAGAGGGCACTCCAAGGATTGAAGGCACTGCAGCTAACTCCGATGATTCAGATGAAGAGAAAGAAGAAGAAGATGATGATGAAGAAGAAGAGGAATCTGATGACGAGAAGGTTGATTATGAAGAGTCAGAAAAAGATGATGACTCTGATGGTGATGATGAAGATGGGTCAGGGAGCGGGTCTGCTAGTTCTTCTAGTTCAGATGATGCTGATGAGCAAGCCCTTCCTCCTAAAATGAGGACAAAGACCAAGCACTATAAGAGTGCTAAGGCTCCTTCTCCTGCTCCTACTCAGACAGAAGAACCAGTAGCTACAGAGGAAGTCGAAGCTGTGCCCATGAGATGTCGATTGGATGAGACACTGACGATGATTTTAGACGCTCAAGGCATTATACATCACTCAGTTAGTTATGACAAGGAGGAGGGAGAGATTATACACTGCTTAACAAAGGAGCAGATAGCAGAGCTGTTCAGGTTGAACCCTGATGAAGTTGTGATTGATGATACTTCAGCTCCTGCTTATGATGAGCCTTCTCCAGAAATTTTTGATGATGTTGATGAGGTTATCTTGGAAGATATCACATAGGAGGAAACTACAAAGTATACTTCAGCCGAGGGCGAACTACCAACTTTCACTGACCTTTTTGGACAAGCCACTGAAGAGGAGCTGAAAAGAAACGTAGAAGAAAAGGTTAGTGGTGGTGAGTCTTCAGTTGATGACATTCAACAAAGGAAGGAAGAATGGAAAGCATATTGGGAGACACTAAAGAAGGAGAGCACTGTGAAGATGCCAGCTACCCACACTAAACTTTATAGGACCAAAGGCTACAAGGCTGGAGGTCAAATCATTAGCTGGGCATACTTCCATGATTTATAGTGCTATGCAGTCAAGACAGAGCAGGGAATCCTGTACTTCAAGCATCCACATGATTTCAAGACGCTGCCTAGCTTCGAAGTCAATTTTCTTGCACGCTTGAAGGTGTTGTACAGTGAAGACACAGAGATGTCTGCCTGGTTCTCAAGACACGTCCAGTATGAGTACAGGAAGAGGTGGGTGAACTTCAGGCCTCAGCAACCTGAAAGATATTACTTACCTTAGATTTATAGAGACACCCGCAATCATAAAATCATCCTGAAGTGGCTACCTCCTAAAGTCATGAAGAAGATTCCGTTGAGGAAGATGCGTAAAGACGTTATGGAAGGCTTCCGATGGTGGTATTATGACGAGCATACTGGAGAGGCTGTAGTGGTGCTCAGCAAAGACGAAATGGGAGACTGAACGTATATTTGACCCGATGTGGTTGACAAATTTGTCACACAGCAATGTCAAAGTTCTCTACTTTCACCAGATCATCTTTGATGTTAAAGATATGGAGCAGGCATTACAATTCATGAAGATGATAAGGATTTGTATGGTTTTCAGGATTCATGTAGGATCAGACTGGAAAGCCATCTCAGACAAGTACTTCAAGAAGGATGCTGCAAAGTAAAGAACTAGGTCCAAGGGGGAGTATGTTGGTGCATAAATGTCCCTAGTTCAGTTGTGATTCATTTGTGTCTGATCATTTGATGTATAAAGTTTTCTTTAATGAATTTAGTATTTCCATATTATTCTTTATGTTTTTGTTGGTTGATATGTGTTTGATTATGTTTAAAGTTGAGTTTATATGTTTTATAGACCCATTCGGGCGAATGGCTCTAAGAATGAAGCCATTCGGCTGAATGAACGATTACAGAATGACTTGGGAGAACGAATGAGTCATTCGCCAAATGACTCATTCGATTGACCTGTCCATTAATGAGTTCCTTCGGCCACTCATTCGGTCGAATGACGACAGTCTATAAATACCAACCCAATCTGTTTCAAACCTAAGTTTTCCGAGCCCTCCTTCTTCCCTTAGCACTCCAGTGTCAAACCCTTGAAGATTTGAGAGGTTCTTGCTGTCCAAGTTCGATTCTCAACCCGTGGTGTTCGATCTAGCATCAAACGTTCATCCTACACCTTCGGATCATTACGGTTTCTGTTGGTTTCTGGAATTGGATTCCGCACTATTCCAGAGGCTGTCGAGCAGATATCCATTGGAACCAGATTGTTTACGAGCTCCTACTAGGTCCTACATTATCCCATGGTGAACCCTCCTTCCGTGGATTCACAAATCAATATCTTGCATCAAAATCAACACTGATATTGATGATGTAGAAATTGATGAATAATACTCAGCAAAACAAATAAGCATCTCTTTTTTCTTCTAAAAATAAAATAAGACCCATATCTAACCTATTGAATTTAATCCTCATGTGCAGAGATCTTCTTCAAACCAAAATCATCTATGGTATGTGGACAGTGGAGGCTCTAGGCACATGACAGGATGCAGATCCATCTTAAATAACTTCATTCCAATGAATGGAGGGTCTGTTTCCTTTGGAAATAATGCAAAAGTTTGGATATTAGGGTATGAAACTGTCCTGAGTGGAAAACTGCACTTTAAAGATGTAAACCTGGTTGAAAATATCAAGTTTAATCTCTTGAGTGTGTCTAAACTAGCTTACCAGAACTTTAGTTCATTTTTCACCAAGGACAGTTGCAAAATTCTTTCTCCTGAAATAAATTCAAAAATAAAGATCTTAATTGATCAACACACCTTGCTAACGGCGAAGAGAAATGGAAATGTCTACGTTGTGGACATTACCACTGATTCTTAAACATCTTCTCTTACTTGTTTGATAGCCAAAGCATCATCTTCTGAAACCGCTCTTTGGCACAGAAGATTCAGTCATCTTAACCACCAATCTCTTCATAAGCTTTCTACCATTTCTTTAGTAAGAGGATTACCTTCCAAAGAATTTCACTTTCAAGGTCAATGTGAATCTTGCTTAAAGGGAAAGCAACATTAAACATCACATAAGTCTATTAAGGAATCCAAAACAACTAACTGTCTTAATCTCCTTCATATGGATCAGTTTTGGTCCAGTGAAGGTAGCCAGTTTGGCAAGAAAGAGATATTGTTTAGTTGTTGTGGATGACTACTCAAGATTTTCCTGGACCTTCTTTCTCTTCAGCAAAGATGAGACTTCTGATAAAATAATTGCCCTTATCACCCAACTTGAAAGACAATTTGGTCTTCCTGTCAAGACAATAAGGAGTGATAATGGTACTGAATTCAAGAATCAATTTCTTGATAAGTTCTGCATGTCTAAAGGAATCATCAAACAATATAGTGTTCCTAGAATTCCCGCTCAAAATGGAGTTGTGGAAAGAAAGAATAGGACACTTATTGACGCTACAAGAACTATGCTTGCAGACTCAGGATTGCCTTTGTCCTTCTGGGCTGAGGTAGTATACACTGCTTGCTATGTCTTAAACAGAGTTCACATTGCGAAGAGACATAACAAGACTGCCTATGAAGTCCTTCATAACATAAAGTCTCTTATTTCCTTCTTTAAAGTCTTTGGGTGTCCGTGTTTCATTTTGAACACAAAAGACTCTTTATCCAAGTTTGTTGCTAAAATTGACTTTGGATATTTTGTTGGATATTCTCAGACCTCTAAGGCTTACTGAGCTTTCAATTTCAGGACCAAAATTTTTGAGGAAACTATTGATGTCAAATTCAATGAATCTGCATCAACTTCATCTTTCCGTTCTGCTCTTGATGACCTCTTCGGCCTGGAAAGCTTCACCTACACCTCTTCTACCCCCTCTTCTTCTCCTTCTTCGAGATCATGTCAAACTTCTGAAGATCTATCCTCTATTGAGGAATGTTCTATATCTAAATTCTTTACCTCCATTCCTTCCTATCAAATAAATTCTCAAGTCCAAGATGAACAAATATTTACTCCTTTATCCCCAGTCTTGGATAATGTACCTGTAGATGTACCTGAACTATTGCAGTTCAAAAGGCCAAATGTTTGAACTCTCTGCCCCTTGCCAGCAGGAAAATGCACTATCGGAACTAGATGGGTATTCAGAAATAAAACAGATGACAGAGGCATCATGATAAAAAATAAAGCCAGATTGGCTATGCAACGGTACTGCCAAGAGGAAGGCATCGATTATGATGAAACATTTGCTCCCGTGGCTAGACTAGAAGCCATTAGACTCTTCCTAGCGTTTGCTATATCCCATAATATAAAGGTATATCAAATGGATATAAAAAGTGCATTCTTGTATGGGACAATAAAGGAAGAAGTCTATGTGTGTCAACCTCCAGTATTTGATGATGTTCATCATCCTGATTGGGTGTACAGACTAGATAAAGCACTTTATGGTTTGAAACAAGAACCCAGAGCATGGTATTACACTCTCTCTCAATTTCTTCTCTCTAATAAATTTTTCTCAGGGAAGCATTGATAAGACTTTTTTATCAAGAGGGTAGATAAGGAACTTTTGCTGGTCCAAATTTATGTCGATGACATCATCTTTGGATCAACAAAACCTTCCTTATGTGAACAATTTTCTAAATTAATGTCTTCTAAGTTTGAAATGAGTGCTTTAAGTGAACTAAAAACCTTTTTAGGACTCCAAGTCAAACAAACCCCCAATAGGACTTTCATTCATCAATTTAAATATGTAAAGGATCTTTTAAATAAATTTGATATGAATGATTGCAAAATAATTTCTACCTGTAGATCAAACTCTCTACAGGTGCATGATTGGATCTTTGATGTATCTTACTGCATCGAGGCCAGACATCATGTATGCAACATGTGTCTGTGCAAGATACCAATCAGTCCCCAACCAATCCCATTTTTCATTTGTGAAGAGGATACTCAAATATCTTAAAGGCACACCTGTGCTAGGTATTTAGTATCCTGCTAACCAAACTTGTAAGCTTGTTGGTTTTTCAGACAGTGATTATGTTGGATGCTCGCTTACCAGAAAGTCTACTTTGGGAGGATGTCAGTTCTTTGCAAATTGCTTAGTGTCTTGGCAAAGCAAAGCAAACGTTGGTGTCAAATTCAACTGCTGAAGCTGAGTACATTGTAGTAGCCCATTGCACTGCCCAAATCCTTTGGTTGCAATACCAACCCTGGATTTTGAAATAACTGAACTAAAAACACCTCTCCTAATAGACGAAGAAGCTGCCAAAAACATAATAAAGAATCATGTCTACCATTCAAAAACCAAACACATAGAAATAAGGCATCACTTCATTAGAGACTGTTTTGAAACGAGACTAATTGTCCCAGAACATGTCTCTACAAGTGATCAAATAGCAGATATATTTAGCAAACCCTTGGACTCTTCAACTTTTTCTAAGTTTGTGGCCAAATTGGGAATGATAAATATGAGCTAATAAACATGGTTAAGAATGTGTTTCTTAAACCTTTAAATAAATACATAAAAGGATAATCTTCAATGATTATCCTAACAACGGATATTTTATAAACCACTGATGAAGCAACCTTGGTCTCTCTCAGTGGTTATCCCATAACACGGATAGGTTCATTGGTTATTATAACCACTGTTTCATATCTATCCGCGGTTAAAACTTCCGTTGTTACACTTTAAACCTTCCATGGTTTTTTTTTCACTTCCGATGTCTCTTTTTCTTCCGAGACTTTTAACCTCATTACCTATCCAATGTTACTTTCCTTCCGAGGATAAGGTTCTTTCGATGTTAAAAATCGCCTCTGTGGTTAACTTTTCTTCTCTATAGTAAACTAATTCTTGAGACTTACGTCTGATTTGACGGTCACTAATCGCTCTGCAAGATTAGACCCCCTACAATTAATTGAATTTACCCTCATTAATTGTGCTCACGGCTCGATAATCTCCTTGCATTTTACCTTTTTACCCCTCTCTTCTCTAATGACCACTAATATTATTTATATCAGTGGTTACCCTCTTAAGTCCTTGAGTTATTTCACAATAACTCAACAAAGTTGCTTGATCTTCCTTTGATCAAGAAAACTCTTCGTTCAAATTTGAATCTTTCGAATGCTGCTCATGGCGAAGGACAACCGCTTGTCAGGCATGTCTCCTGGCACGACGCAATTACACTAATTCCGTCTGAGCTTGATGCTCATGATGATGGTGTAATGGCATCGGACCAGTCTTCATTCCAGACAAAGCTTTGTCTATACTTCAGGGTGTGCATAAACATACTTCTTTGTCATTTGTTCTTCTCTCTCATGATCACATGTTTGTCCAATGGGTAAAAACCCAAAGCTAAAGCTTTTGATATGATATAAGAAGTGGCAGTTTTTATTTTTGAAACCGCCCTTGTGTGCGAACGGTTAAACTTCCTCATCTCTTTTTCTCTAAAGCAAAGTGTGTACTTACATTTTGGGCTCATAGCTGCTCGGTGTTCATCGTCGCAAAAGAAAAATGGCCTTGAAAATCAAGCCGATCCACAACATCAGAGCTTACCTTGTCAAGTCTTCTGAGTACCCTCAATACAAGGGAGCAATAGACATTCTGGTAAACTCCTTCGTTCATACTGCTCTCATTCTAAACCCCCTATCTGGGAAGTTGCTCTTAACCAGTTTTGAGCAAACTCATCCTTGCTGATAAAGGATAACTCTATTAAAAGCATCGCTTCGGTGGTCGCTGGTCAATGAGTCACCATCCCCCCCACCAAAATAAGTGTTGCCCTAAATCTGAACGGTACCGAGGCTCCCACAACTGTTTCTTTAAAACTTCTTCATAATGCTTTTGTTCAGTGTGAATGTGTGCTTATCAGGGTGACCGGAAAAACAGGACCTTGTACAAAGCTTTCTTCTACCCTAAGTACAAGCTCCTGTATCAAACCATTTTATAGTGTATGTCTAAAAAGTCAACGAGTTGGGGAGAAATGCCATATCGCATGCAATATGTCATGTATGTTGTTCTGTCCAAGGAAAAGGTCAACTTGTCTCAAATAATTTTTGACCATCTGGTACATCACCAGAAAAGTCCCAAGTTTCTGCTGTATCCTAGGTTTGTAATGGCATGTCTCTTTGCTGACCTTAATAAGGTTTGTCATAGTGCTCCTCTTACCACTATCAAGGGCATTAACATACAGGTGTTCACTAGATTGAACACTAATTTAACAAAAATGGATGACACTGAGGAAACACCCATCCTCGGTGAACCCACATCCACCTCTTCTTCCACACTTGTACAGGTACCGGCCAAAAGAAAAGCCTCTACCAAATCCTCTAAACCTAAGAAGCCCAAAAAGACTGTTCAGGAAGATGAGATCCCTAAACATGTCTCTGCCCCCACTAGGCAATTGGATACATCTGTTCCATCCTCACAGATGAATCAAGAATCTCAACCCTACCTAGCTCCTCATCAATCCTCTCAATAGGATGATGTTGTACTCGAAAGGGAAACTTCTCTAACCACTGAAATGTCACTTGACACTCAGATGGCAGTCCACTCTCCCACGGACATCTATGTTTCCTCCCCACATATAGCCCTTAACTCTCCTACCCATGTTCTCCATGAGATTGATTCTGTGTTTAAGCAACTTGGTTCTCCTCCCCCATCTCCAATAGAGGAACAGCCACATCAAACCTTTGCTCAAACTCATCAATCTCCTACCCTTGGAGAAGAGGATGAGATCAGGTTATCCAGGTCATCTAGACTTCTTGATCATATATTTGGAGCATCCATCTCACATGAGACTCCAATGGGTTCTCATTTGAATGGATCAGGCAATAAGACTCCAGATATGGAAACATCCCATGAAGTTCTTGAAACTAAGGCTGGAAATCCCCGGAACCAAGAAAAAGGGGTCCATGACATTCCTGAGATGGACTCAGGTCATTATAAAACTGACTCATCAGTCAGGGATTCGGGTGACATCCGTAAAAGGATGGAGGAATCAGATCTTAAAATAAAGGAATTGACGGATTCTGTTGATCACATTCAGGCTGATGTGACTAAGCTTACTGAGCTTGTCCCAACAGTCTTGAGTAACCAAGCCCTGCAACCCAAATCCATCCCTATGCAGGCACCTTCACTTGAAGGTCCTTCCAACACTCCACCTACTTCCACTGCTCCCACCTTCTCAGCCCATGCTGTTCAAGAAGTGTTAAACCCACTTCTTACTACCCATCATACTACCCTGCTTCAAACCTTTACCCACCAATTGCTCACCACTCAAAAGATCCAACTGGATCTACTGAAAATTTCAGTAGATACAAAAGTCTCTTCCTTGCAACATGAGGTTTCTAACCATACCCGATTTCTTAAGTCTCTTACTGGAATTGCTCCTCCTTCTCCCTGTTTCAAGGAATAGGCTGACGAAGCCAAAAAGAGGGACAATGAAAGGCTCCTGTCTGCTGCCAAAAGGGTAGAAGACAAGACTGAGCAAAGGAGGATGAAGCAAATAAGATTGAAAAATCAAGAGGCACTTCTCAAAGCAGCACTGGATCAACAGTTCCAAACTGAAGCTGCTAAGGCTAGCTCAGAGCAGAAGCAAAGGGATGCTGAAGCTCAAATAAACACTTAAGAACATCTGGAGTATCCAGAAAAGCCAAACCTTTTAAATCAGCTCCCACTGAGCTAATAAAGCCCACAACTGCTGATGCATTGTCTTTTGCCTCAACCACACAGGACATACCAAATCCAACTGGTTCTGTCCAATCTGAGCTCAACCCCATCCTTCCTAAACATGTCTCTTCCACCATATCTATCCCCTCTTCACCCATACACACAAATAAAGAAAGCTCACCCACTCTTTCTCCAAATTCTGCTTCTCAAACCCTTCTAGAACTATCTTCCCAAACCTCCCTTTCTACCACCCTCAATGCCTCCATAATTGGCCAAAAACCAGCACCAATAATCACTCAGTCTTTTTCAAGAAGACAAAAGAGTGTGGTCAGAAAAACCAAAACACCCAATAATATACCTCAGAAACCCCAAACCGCTGCTCAAGAACCCATCTCAGACTTAAATGATGATCAGCCAATTGCCTCTCTTATCTCAAGAAAGAGGAGGCTCATATTGGCTGATGATGATGAGTTTGATCTTCCCAACACCACCACAGTTCCCTCACCAATAAGGTCAGGAGATGCTGAAAAACCACAAACTTCTCCAATAAAGGAGTCCTACTCACCTGTTAGGACTTTCCCTTACGATGAAGACCTTGGTAAGATAAAGAATAAAGAAACGGAGAAGGAAAACATGATCCTAGCTGGTCTAGAAGCCACTGGTCTCTCAGGAGATGAACTGGTAAAGACCTATCAGGAACAAATTGCCAGATTGGATCAGCAGAAAGATAAAGCCTATCAGGCTGAGAGGGAGCAGCTGACCAAGTATTTGCTGGATGAAGGGAAGTATAAGGTTGAAAACTTCAGGCACTGGGATATTACTAGCCTCATAAATGAAGCTGGAGTCTTATCCAAAAGAATAAAGGCTGAAGTTAAGAAGAAGAAGACCATTTAGCAAAGGAAAAGAATAAAGCACATCCTCATCCAAAATCAATGGGGACCAAAGAACACAATAACATGATGGAGAGATGATGTTCTGTTTGATGAATGGTCAAAGTTCAAAAGAGAGAACAAAGATCACCCTGAGCTTTGGAAAGAAGTCACTTCTCCTTCTCCTTCTATAGTGACTCAGCACAAGACTGCCAACCCAAGCACAATGCTTGATCATTTGCTAAATGCACCTATGGGAAGCCTAGGTGTTGGTTCTTCAGAATCTCCATCTGCTGTAAAATTCAGACCCTGGGTTGATGTTAATAAGGAAATCCTTCCTGATCTTCTGATGAATTGTCACACCCCCTGCGCCGCGTGCGGAATCCACGGCGCGGTGACGATCGATGGTTGAATCATGCCCAAGTATTGAATAAGAACAACCACAATGCATTACTAAGTTTCATAAAGTTTAGACAATTATTTAGTTGGAGACATTCTATCTATCTACCAAAAGAATGTCAACTATAGACCCAAAAATATTGTTTACAAAATAAAACTCAGATAAGACAATTAAACAATCAGGATTATGTGAGTTTCTAATCCATCCTAGCTTGTTTCTTCATCTTGTTCTATCTTAACTATGGTCTCCTTAGTTGTCCTTATGAAGCTCTAACCCTGATTACCTGAAACACGTGAAAAGTAACTGTCAACTACAAAAGTAGTTGGTGAGAACAATAGGATTAACATTTGTAAATATGTATCTGCATTGTAAAACATATGTATAAAACAATGAAAGAAAATAACATGGATAGTTGCAACCCAAACTAACATCAAGTAAGAATAACGTGAGCAGACAGTCTAATGACTATCTACTAGAAAGCCAACATATAATCAAGTCCCAAACTACGTTTGGAGTCAGAAAAAGTAGTCAGCAAACGCATTCAACACGAGCTGTACTAATGAGTATACTCGGAAGACAAACTCCGTGTTGACGTACCCGGTCAATATGACCTATGCAGGTAAAGTTAATTAGCAGCAAATCCGTATTACCGTAAAGCATCCAATCTGCAGTTAGTTTTTAAAACCAAATTCAAAACGCTAACCACAGCCTTGGCGTAACCAAAACGTGTCTCGCTTTCCCTTGTTGTGATCACCCTGTACTAACGTTATAAGAATAAGAATAAGAATAAGATTTATTGAATAAGTTTCTTGATGTGAGTATAACTTCGTTCACAACGATGAACACCATGCTTTTAAGTTTTTAAGATTGAATCATGTGATTGAAAACCTTTGGTTGAATACCCATGATTGATTACCATGACTTTGAAATCCTTAGATTGAATACCACTATGAGAACCCATGAATGAATACCTTATTTGAAAACCCTTGATTGAATCCGGTGATAGGAGACCCTTGTATAAATATAAGGTTTGAACGAAAATATTTAATAAAAACATTTATTTAAAAACGTTGTTTATAGTTTAAAAGCTTGTAAGAGTTTGTAAAAATTAATTTTTCAAAGTGTTTAACATTTATAAAACATTTTATGTAAAACAGGTTGTAAAATAATTTATAAAACTCTTTTATAAAATCTTTTTAACAAAATATGTTTAACAGTTGTAAAGACAGTAGAAGTAACGAATAAACCTCTGATTGTTGTAAAAGATTAGTGGATAATGTATTTGATAACTTGTAGTACAAAATATGTTTGCTCACGTGTACCACCCCAAAACAGTTATAAAACAGTAAAAGATGGGCTAATGTTCTCACCTGACAGCAGTAGACTCTGAACCTGAACAAGTAGCAAGTAGCAAGCAACAAGACTTCTAACTGGTTCCTATATCATTGTAATCATACATATAATATAAGATTTATAATTTTATAGACTTTGATTGATTGATCGACTTATGTTAGTTGATTGCCTTATGTTACTTGTTAATGATCACTTCTTGAATAACTTGTTCTCATGATTAAAAGTGTCGATGAACATGAAAAACATGCTTTGATTCCTTAGAATGACGGTTGATTTATGAAAAGCATGTGTCATGTTACATCATGCATGAGGTTAGTTATACATATATGTAACATGTGTTGATGATTCACGATAAGTGTTTGTTTCCCTTGTATTCTTTGAAAAGATTTATATTATATAAGCCCTTGTGATTATGTTACTACTTTAACACTAAGCTAAGTTTGCTTAATTAAAAATGCAAGCATTTCACAATTACTTAGGGTCGATTTAGGGTTAGATTACCCATAACGACCCCTTAGGACTACTGGATCATTTGTAAGTTCACTAAGTGTGTAACTTGGAAAAATCCTTAGGTTTTAAAACTTGGTTTCTACTTAACCTTTCTGATCATACGAATGAGTCTTCATTCGCATGGTAGAGCCTTGCTAATCAAGTCTCAGTCGTTCAAGCTAGACTTGTGAATGAACACTGAGTCCGAATGAAACTGTCGTGCGAATGTGATATCATTCACATGTGATCGTCATGCGAAGGAGGGGTTCATTCAGGCAGCAAGTCCATTCGCCCATATGCTCATACGTATCTAGTTTCAGGAGAATAGGAGGCTCTTTCGGCCCAGAAGATTCATGCGAATGAAGTGTCCGTTCGCATGAAGATCCATTCGGTTGGCCAATCGGGCGTGACGAACTACAGCCATGGTAGTTGGCGATTTTGATATCTAGACGGAATCAATGGTGGTTTTTAGTGGGCAAGTGTGCAAAGACTCATTTATAAGATGTATGAACCAAAATGGGGTGTTTAAAACCGGTTAGAACCTTGGTAATGTCGGGTTTGATGAAAACCCCGAGTGATTCCCCACGTATTCGGTCTCGCTTGGTGTCGGTTTCGCTTGTTTTCACGCATGTGTCGTAATGGTTACGTAAACGAGTTATTTGAACTTGTAAATTAGGTTTCTTTGTTTATTTTTGATGAGCTTCAAAATTGTATAACGTAAAATATAATATTTTACTTATTTTTACTTTTCGTTCACATTCAGACCGTTCAACGAATATAATTACGTGTATACCTGTAATTACGTACAATTTTGGTCGTTTTTGCGTTTTTATTGATGTTTACTCGTAATTATATGTTCGACATTAATATTATTACGAAACGTCACCCATAATAATACCCAGTCTCGCTTGCACATTACAATTTGTTTATTTAATTTGTTTGTCATAATATTCGTCATAACACTACGCACTAACACTATCCTATTACACCGAACTCAGTATATGTATAGGGCATACGTAGAGTCCAGCTACCTGCCTTATCAGCCGCCAGCCTACCACTGTTTTGATATAATACAATATTGTTCTTGCCTACCGTAATCAACTGTAAATAAATAATATATATACTTGTTCCCAATTAAATGAGATACTATAACACACAAACACAAACATGAACACATGAATCACATTGACATACTGAATTGGAATACACATTGTTCTATCACTGCTTATGACTACCATGACTAAATGTATAAATGTTACAGTCTCCCCTAGTTAAGGGAATTTCATCCCGAAATTAACTAGCCGAAGATACTATAAAAGATGAGGGTACTTAAGCTTCATCTGGTCTTCACGTTCCCAGGTGAACTCAGCACGATGTTTGCCCTCCCATCTTACCTTTACGATTGGGATACGGCTACGTTTGAGTTTCTTGACTCCATGATCCATGATTTCAACCGGACGTTCTATGAATTGCATGTTTTTTGAATCTGAATGTCTTCAAGTGGAATTTGAACATCATGATCCGCCAAGCATTTCTTAAGATTTGATACATGAAACGTATCGTGAATATTTCTTAGCTCCACTGGAAGTTTGAGTTTGTAGGCTACGGGACCAATCCTTTCCAGGATCTCAAAAGCTCCAACGTACCTCGATGCAAGTTTCCCTTTCTTCCCGAATCGGACAACGCCTTTCCAGGGAGAAACCTTGAGTAAAACTCGGTCACCGACTTCGAACTCAAGCGGTTTTCGACGTCGATCAGCATAACTCTTCTGTCGATCTCGTGCGGCCTTAAGCCTTGATTGAATGATTGTGATCTTGTCGGTTGTATCTTGAATGAGTTCAGGCCCAACGACATGTGAGTCACCAACCTCGGTCCAGTAGACCGGTGATCGGCTCTTCCTACCATATAAAGCTTCGAATGGTCCACATTGAATGCTTGTATGATTGCTATTGTTGTATGAAAACTCGATAAGTGGAAGGTGAGTATCCCAACTCCCACCGAATTCGATCACACAAGAACGAAGCATGTCCTCGAGTGTTTGGATGGTCCTTTCGCTTTGACCATCAGCTTGGGGATGATACGCTATGCTAAGATTAACATGGGTTCCCAAAGCCTTTTGCAATGTTTGCCAAAAGCGAGAAGTGAAACGACTATCACGATCGGATATGATTGATGTTGGAGTGCCATGACGTGCGATGATTTCGTTGATGTACAAAGTGGATAATTTCTCCATTTTGTAATCCTCTCGGACTGGAAGAAAATGAGCAGATTTGGTGAGTCGATCGACGATCACCCAAATCAAATCGTAACCTTGCGGAGTTCTAGGCAACTTGGTTATGAAATCCATGGAAATTTGCTCCCATTTCCATGAGGAATTTTAGGTTTTTGTAGAAGTCCCGAAGGCTTCTGATGTTCTGCCTTGACTTTTGAACACGTTAGACATTTCCCAACATACAATGCTATGTCTTTCTTCATTCCAGGCCACCAATAAGATGTTTTTAAGTCCTGATACATCTTATCGGCTCCAGGATGAACTGAATATCGTGACTTATGTGCCTCATCACAGATGAGCTTGCGCAATTCTTCTGACTTTGGCATCCACATGCGGCCATTGATGTATAAAACCCCATCAGATCAAGGTTCCAGTTTATCCTCAACTCCGCAGTTTAACTCTGCCTTCAGTTGATTGTCGATTACAACTTGTTGCTGTGCAATACGAATCAAGTCTTTCAAGTTTGGTTGTGTGTTGATCTCCATGGCTCTTACACGAATTGGTTTTATTGGTTCCTTACGACTAACGTTAGCTTTACCCGGATGGTAACGAATCTCGCAGTCGTAATCAGTTAGAAGTTCAACCCAACGCCGTTGTCTCATGTTGAGTTCTTTCTGATTGAGAATGTGTTGCAGGATCTTGTGGTCTGTATAGATGACACATTTTGTACCATAAAGGTAGTGTCTCTAAATCTTCAGTGGAAAGACCACAGCCCCTAACTCAAGGTCATGAGTAGTATAATTCTTCTCGTGAACCTTAAGCTGTCTTGAAGCATACGCAATCACCTTGTCTCGTTGCATAAGTACACAACCGAGACCAAGGTTTGAATCATCGCAGTAGACAATAAAATCATCACTGCCCTTTGGAAGGCTAAGGATAGGGGAGTTGCATAACTTTTTTTAAGAAGTTGAAATGCATCTTCTTGTTTTTGCCCCGATATAAACACTTGACTTTTCTGAGTCAAAGTGGTAAGTGGCAATGCGATCTTTGAAAAGATCGTGATGAACCTTCTGTAATAACCTGCCAAACCCAGAAATAAACGAATCTCTATTGGAGTAGATGGAGTGGTCCAGTTCTTAATTGCATCAATCTTTGCTGGATCTACATGTATCCCATCTCTATTGATAACATGACCTAAGAAATGAACTTCCTATAGCCAAAATTCGCATTTAGAGAATTTGGCGTACAACTGTTCAGTTCTTAGTAATTCTAAGACCTTCCTCAAATGATCCTCATGTTCTTGCTCCGTCTCGGAATAAATCAGTATGTTTTCAATGAAGACGATAACAAACTGATCTAAGTACGACCTGCAGAGTCGATTCATCAAGTCCATGAACACTGCCTGCGCATTGGTCAGTCCAAATGGCATAACCACGAACTCGTAGTGTCCATATCGAGTCCTAAACGCAGTCTTTGGTATATCCTCATCATTTACTCTCAACTAATGATACCCGGACAGTAAGTAAATCTTAGATAAGCAAGTTGCCCCCTGTAATTGGTCAAATAGATCATCGATCCTAGGTAGAGGATATCTGTTCTTGATTGACAACTTGTCTACCTCACGGTAGTCGATGCACATACGAAACGAACCGTCTTTCTTCTTGACAAAGAGAACCGGAGCTCCCCATGGAGAGAAACTCGGTCTAATGAACCCTTTGTCTAGAAGTTCCTGAAGCTGACTAGACAGTTCTTGCATCTCAGACGGTGCTAATCGATATGGTGACTTCGCCACTAGGTTCGCTCCAGGGACGAGATCGATTGATGATCGGAACGTCTTCAACTGTTTGCTTTTCAGGGTTCTTCTCTACCACGTGTGCCAGAAAGGCGTGGTATTTCTTCCTCAAATACTTCTTGACCTTAATGCACGATACAATCTTCAGCTCACAACTTTGGTTTTTCCCCAAAGACTCTTAACGTTTCGCCGAATGGTAGGGGAATTTGAATAAGTTTCTCCAAGCTTACAATTTCGGCATTGTTTTTTGACACCCAATCCATTCCCACAACAACCTCGAAGCTTCCGAGTGTCATGGGAATAAGATCGATGATGAAGGGATGGTCGTTTAATCTTAATTCACAACCAAGAATTATTGAGTTTACTAGTATGGTCTTACCATCAGCTACTTCTACAGTGTATGGAGCAGCAAGTATAGATGGTTGTATATTAAACAATGATGCAGTAGTGGCAGAGACAAAACTGACATTTGCGCTGGTATAAAATACAATAGAAACATAATGACCATTGATGACAAATGTACCCGTGACGACTGCCGGCTCCTCACGTGCCTCGGTAGCTCCAATAACGAAAGCACGTGCAGTGGCAGGAGCGGCTGTGTTGTTGAGATGTGGGCACTAGTTTTTGAAGTGTTCCTCATCTCCGCAGTTATAACAGGCTTTTCCACCTGTAATAGTAGGAACAGTGGTAGTAGTAATATGAGTGGCTCGACACGTTGCTACCAAGTGTCCAAATCTTCCACACTTGAGACATTTTCTAGCATGGAATAGTGGGTAAGTGATGGTATTGGCACTTTGTGCAGAGTGGGTACGGACCAGTGTATGGCTTTCTGGCCGTAGCAGGTTGTGGAACAACAGTAATGGGGAGTGGCTTGAATAGGTGCAGCTACAGTCATGGCTGCATAATTCTTGATAAGCTTCTGCTTCTGCTTCTTCTTGGGTTGCTGTGTCTCGGTTTTCTTGCCTTCATCAGGTGAGTATGCCAGCTTTGACATATTCTTCAGTAAGAGTAGCACTAAGATGAATTGATGTCTCCAAAGTAGTGGCATTACTTACCGTAACATTTCCCCTGATGACTAGGGGCAGTCCTTCAATGTACTTCTCTATCTTGCGGGACAAAGGAGTAACCAGATATGGCACCAGGATGCACAACTCATGAAAGCGAGTCGTATACTTTGCATTTTCGCCACTATCTTGGGCCAAACTCCACATTTCAGCCTCCAGTTTCTTCAACTCATGGCATAGACAGAACTGCTCCATAAGTAGTTTCTTGAAATTTTCCCATGGTAAGGCTAAAGCAACATCACGTCCTCAGGTGTTCTTTTCAAAATTCCACCAGCTGAGTGCGCCTTTCTGAAAAGCGCTTGAGGCCATTTTGACCTTCAGATTTTCAGGACATCTAGTGAAGTCAAGGATATACTCGATGCTCTCCAGCCATTGCAGTAGGCTGGTTGCTCCCTCAGTACCAGCATACTTAGGAGGCTTAGCATCATTGAACTGCTTGAAAGTGAAGGTAGCAGCTCCAGTAGAGTTGGTGTTTGAGTTGTTTGCTGAATCGCTGGTACTTCCCCGAAGATTCTGGGTAACATCAGTGACTATGCCCAGAATAACATCCTTCATATGCACGGCGATAATTCTAGCAATTTTGTTGATCTCATCATCGTTGCCACTTGTTGAACCCTCACCGTTAGTCTTACGTTGAGGAGGCATTCTACGAAGAGAAAGCCACAAGTGGGTTAGTAATGAGAAACGATACAATTGAATTTGCAAGATAAAGTTAGTAATATTTCATACTACTATTATTATCATTCAATTGTAATATGAGCAAGTACACATACAAACACTCAACATACCACAGTTAACATTGTTAGTATACTCCTCACATGATGATGTACAGTGTTTCATAAGATTTCCCCCACCAAACATACACACTGACACTTTCCCGATATACCGAAGATAGCTTATATATAGGGCATACATAGGGTCAGCTAACTGCCAGCCCAGCCGCCATCCCACCACCACTTCGATATACCACGATCGTGCCTTTGCTAGCATTTGGCAACACGATTGTTTTGATGTATATGTATGTTCCCTTGATAAAGAATCCCATGATCTTTGATCAACTGAACTATGACTGAATCTATGGTTGAATATGATTGAATTATGTGTGCACCTACTAACAATTGCTAACATGTAGAACTAAATCATATGTGTGCTCTACATATGTCCCGTTAACCTATGTTAGTACGTACTAAGCATGTAATCACTTAAGACTATACATAATGATTGTTCACCTGATTGACTCACACAAAATGGTTGACTCACATATGGTTGATTAACACAATGATTGATTCACACAGAATGATTGTATCTTAAATGGTTGTATCTCATATGTATGACTAATGTTCAATGATTCTAGTTGCTCCCGGATCTTCACTTCAAATACGAACGCCGAATTCCCCCTGTCATACTGAAGTTAGTTTATATATAGGTCATACGTAGGGTCAAGCTAACTGCTAGCCCAGCCGCTAGCCCACCACCATTTCAGTATGCCTGAGATTAGCTGCCGTTAGTATTGGAAGCTAGGATCCCAACTCTTGATTGATTATGATTGATTCATGATTGTCTCTTGTACTATGAATATGATTATGATTGTGTAAACCAAGGTTCTTAATTTACTTGAAATCAAGACCTTAGGTTTTAGTGTATTTGTCCTAGGTTAATTAGCCTAGGTTTCCAATACTTACAATATCGAGTATAATGATCTCCTGGTGTGAACTTCAACTAAAGAATACTGTTACACAGATTCTAAATTATGAAGTCCTAATGATGATGAATTCATGATGAGAATTTCAGATCAAAGATGCTAAGAATACAGATCTTTGCCTCTGAAATCCTTTGATGAATATGCGTTGAGAAATTTAGTTCGGTTTCTAAAATTATAGAATTCCGAACCAAATTCCTGGACTCGATATCTAATCTTAGAAAAGTATCCTTAACATCTTCCAAGCTTCAAGCAGACTTAATGCTTACTTAAGTTTACTTAGATCCTAAGTAGCCTCAAGCCTACAACACTTAGTCCTATAGGGTAGCTTAGGTTATAGTCTAGGCCGTTAATTATTGGGTTTTTCCTAGTTCTCTACAACCTTGGCTCTGATACCAGTCTGTCACACCCCTTGTGCCGCGTGCGAAATCCACGGCGCGGTGACGATCGATGGTTGAATCATGCACAAGTATTGAATAAGAACAACCACAATGCATTACTAAGTTTCATAAATTTTAGACAATTGTTTAGTTGCAGACATTCTATCTATCTACCAAAAGAATTACAACTACAGACCCAAAAATATTGTTTACAAAATAAGACTCAGACAAGACAATTAAACAATCAGGATTATGTGAGTTTCTAAACCTTTCTAGCTTGTTTCTTCATCTTGTTCTATCTTAACTATGGTCTCCTTAGTTGTCCTTGTGAAGCTCTAACCCTGATTACTTGAAACACGTGAAAAGTAACTGTCAACTACAAAAGTAGTTGGTGAGAACAATAGGACTAACATTTGTAAATATGAATCTGCATTGTAAAACATATGTATAAAACAGTGATTGAAAAGAACATGGATAGTTGCAACCCAAACTAACATCAAGTAAGAATAACGTGTGCAGATACTCTAATGACTGTCTACTAGAAAAGCCAACATATAATCAAGTCCCAAACTACGTGTGGAGTCAGAAAAAGTAGTCAGCAAACACATTCAACACGAGCTGTACTAATGAGTATACTCAGAAGACGAACTCCGTGTTGACATACCTGGTCAATATGACCTATGCTGGTAAAGTTAATTAGCAGCAAATCCATATTACCGTAAAGCATCCAATCTGCAGTTAGTTTTTAAAACAAATTTAAAACGCTAATCGCAGCCTTGGTGTAACCAAAACGTGTCCCGCTTTCCCTTGTTGTGATCACCCAGTACTAACGTTATAAGAATAAGAATAAGATTGATTGAATAAGTGTCTTGATGTGTGTATAAGTTTGTTCACAACGATGAACACCATGCTTTTAAGTTTTTAAGATTAAATGATGTGATTGAAAACCTTTGGTTGAATACCCATGATTGATTACCATGACTTTGAAATCCTTTGATTCAATACCACTATGAGAACCCTTGAATGAATACCTTATTTGAAAACCCTTGATTGAATCCGGTGATAGAAGACCCTTGTATAAATACAAGGTTTTAACAAAAACATTTAATAAAAACATTTATTTAAAAACATTGTTTATAGTTTAAAAGATTGTAAGAGTTTGTAAAACTTAATCTTTCAAAGTGTTTAACATTTATAAAACATTTTATGTAAAACAGGTTGTAAAATAATTTATAAAACCTTTTTAACAAAATGTGTTTAACAGTTGTAAAGACAGTAGAAGTAACGAATAAACCTTTGATTGTTGTAAAAGATTAGTGGATACTGTATTTGATAAGTTGTAGTACAAAAGATGTTTGGTCACGTGTTCCACCCCAAAACAGTTATAAAACAGTAAAAGAAGGGCTAATGTTCTCACCTGACAGTAGTAGACTCTAAACCTGAACAAGTAGCAAGCAACAAGACTTCTAACTGATTCCTGTATCATTGTAATCATACACATAATATAAGATTTATAATTGTATAGACTTTGATTGATTGATCGACTTATGTTAGTTGATTGCCTTATGTTACTTGTTAATGATCACTTCTTGAATAACTTGTTCTCATGTTTAAAAGTGTCGCATGAACTTGAAAAACATGCTTTGATTCCTTAGAATGATGGTTGATTTATGAAAAGCATGTGCCATGTTACATCATGCATGAGGTTAGTTATACATATATGTAACATGTGTTGATGATTCACGATAAGTGTTTGTTTCCCTTGTATTCTTTGAAAAGATTTATATATATAAGCCCTTGTGATTATGTTACTACTTTAACATTAAGCTAAGTTTGCTTAATTAGAAATACGAGCATTCCACAATTACTTAGGGTCGGTTTAGGGTTAGATTACCCTTAACGACCCCTTAGGACTACTTGATCATTCGTAAGTTCACTAATTGTGTAACTTGGAAAAATCCTTAGGTTTTAAAACTTGGTTTCTCGTTAACCTTTTTGAATTAGACTTGCTAATGAGCACTGAGTCCGAATGAAACTGTTGTGTGAATGTGATATCATTCGCATATGATTGTCATGCGAAGTAGGGGTTCATTCGGGTAACAAGTCCATTCGCCCATATGCTCATGCGTATCTAGTTTCATGCGAATAGGAGGCTCTTTCGGCCTAGAAGATTCACGCCATTCGGGCGTGACGAACTACAGCCATGGTAGTTGGCGATTTTGATATCTAGACGGAATCAATGGTGGTTTTTAGTGGGCAAGTGTGCAAAGACTCATTTATAAGATGTATGAACCAAAATGGGGTGTTTAAAACCGGTTAGAACCTTGGTAATGTCGGGTTTGATGAAAACCCTAGAATCCGAACCTTCTCACTAAGATTTCGGCCAAAATAGCTCGATTCAGCTCCGATCCTTGGTACTACAATATTCCTCTTGTCGAGAGGCTCGTTTTGATAGCTTCATTGCTCGATTTGATGGAGAAATGAGGGAGTTCTTGGTGTTTTAATGGAGGATTTGTAGAGAGAGAAAGGGTAGACGAATTTTCTAGAGAGAGAGTGTGTTGGTGGTTGGAAATTAAATGAAGAAGATGGAGAATTTAGGGTTTTTATACCCCGAGTGATTCCCCACGTATTCGGTCTCGCTTGGTGTCGGTTTCGCTTGTTTTCACGCGTGTGTCGTAATGGTTACGTAAACGAGTTATTTGAACTTGTAAATTAGGTTTCTTTGTTTATTTTTGTTGAGTTTCAAAATTGTAAAACGTAAAATAAAATATTTTACTTATTTTTACTTTTCGTTCATATTCAGACCGATAAACGAATATAATTACGTGTATACCTATAATTACGTACATTTTTGGTCGTTTTTGCGTATTTATTGATGTTTACTCGTAATTATATGTTCGACATTAATATTATTACGAATCGTCACCCATAATAATACCCAGTCTCGCCTACACATTACGATTTGTTTATTTGATTTGTCATAATATTCGTCATAACATTACGCACTAACACTATCCTATTACACCGAACTCAGTATATGTATAGGGCATACGTAGAGTCCAGCTACTTGCCTTATCAGCCGCCAGCCCACCACTGTTTCGATATAATACAATACACTTGCCTAGCGTAATCGATTGTAAATAAATAATATATATACTTGTTCCCAATTAAATGAGATCCTATAACACACAAACACAAACATGTACACATGAATCACATTGACATATTGAATAGGAATACACATTGTTCTATCACTGCTTATGACTACCATGACTAAATGTACAAATCTTACATGAATTATGAGCCTCATCAGCATGCTGTAGTAAAGAAGGTACTTGATTCAAATGATCGAGTGATAAGTAGAGAAATAATACATTGGTCAGCTGGAGCTCCTCTTCCTCTGGGTCTACCTTCTAAATCCCAGCCTCTTTAGATCAAAAACTCCAGATCAAGAATAAAAAGATGGTTCTATGACTCTATCTCCAAGGGTATGGCCATTGAAAGATATAATGGCTCAAGAACTTTCTTCTCAAATTGGGATGAGATTCTCACCTACCAACTGATGATCCGAAGGAACTGCAGCACAAGACTCTGGACAATGTTGATACAGAGTATGAAGTTCTGAACTACGTTCGAACTCTTAGGAATAAAATTGGTCTGGCTTTAAAACAAAATAAATGGTTTTGGCTTCATCAGTCCAGAGGGAGATTGTTGGAAAATAAGGACTGATGAGCAAAACCACTGAAGCCAGACAATTGAATAAACCACGGAATGACAATCCGCGGATGCTACTCTTCCGGCTGAAGAACTGCTTCAGCATCGGAAGATCAACAACGAAAGATTCGTCAAAAAGAACTGACGCTGAACTTATCTACCTCAGAAGACGCTAGCTGATCTTGACATCTTCGGAAGACAACCATTGCATCGAAAGAAGTCAAATGACTCGGAAGACAATCTCCTATTCCGAAATAACTGATTGATTAATCAGCTTCCGATGATCATCTTCTGAAAGAATAACCACTGAACCTCAGCACAACTACTTCAACCTCGTAGGACCTAAAGACTTCTGAAGACTCTTGTTTCCGTTGTTGTTGACTTTGTATTTGTACTAGTCTGTTGATTCAGTGTTTGTAACTGTGTCAACTATTTGTCTTATTATTTATTGTCTTGTATCTCAGAATGTTTGGGTATTTAAGTCCCAACATTCTCTGAATAATTTGAATTACTTCCCCCAAAATTCCTTGTACTTTCTATATGTTATTTTCTCTCTTTCTAAGCAAGAAAACTAAACAACGAAAATAATATTGTGCAAAACTTTAGAGGGGGCTAAAACCAAAGCTTTGACTAAGTGTCTAAAGCCTTGTTCCTGGTGAAACAGCTACTCCTTGAGGTTTTTGTAGTTCAACATATCCTACGTCATCAATTAACCTTTCAAGCTCTTAGCCGAGGGAATCGATTCGATGATTTTTTAATGTTTATTACTTTCAAGTCTAACAAATAATTTAAAAGAGCCCATTACTCGAGCCAACTTAGCATGGGTTAACTTTTAAACAAGCATGATACATTTGGTTTACACTATCACAAACATCTACATAAGTCATCAATCTCGAGCACCATTTGTACTATTACTAGTGTTGTCCAAGAGCACCAGTTGTCTGTATAAATGTATTTTTCAATTTGCAAAACAAACTCACGTTTCTATGTGTTATTTACTTCTTACGTCTATATTAAATTTGTTGTGCACAAATTACGTTGCATCGGATATAGTCTTGTAATGCAATTCTTAAAGTTTACAATCCACCCGAATAAGAGTATATTCAATGTACCTATGGATCGTAGCCACATCATATCAAATAGAGAAGAAAAGGCTTTCATCGTTAAATTAGACGACATAACGGTGAGTTGTACGTTAACATTGCAGAGAGCTCTGCCTTGATAAAAATGTAGCCCCAAATGACTCAACTCAGCTTTCACCCATTGAAGATTGAAGATAAAACTTCTTCCAGCAATGCGAACAGCTTTTGCGCTTAAAAGTACAATATTTTACTGAATATGTATCTACAAAGTACAAATTACTACCAGCACTATTAGACTATTGGGTATGCCAAGTGACCCTATCACTCCACGTATGCGCCACGTAAGCGCCACATAAGCACTCACCACAACCACTCACCCCACCATTTTGGTGGAAATGCCCCATTACCCACTCACTCCATGTCATCATCCCTTTTTTAAACTTTTATATATATATATATATATATATGTGTGAGTGTGTGTAAGAGAGAGAGAGAAAGAGAGAAAGAGAGAGAGAGAGCGTGAGTGTGTGTGTGAAAGAGAGAGAGAGAGAGCCCTCTCTCTCGTGACCCCAATAACGCCACTCGACCCACGCCCCTCTCACGCCCCTCCACGCCTCAATCACGCCCATTCATGTGGCACACCCCACGGTCTTAAAAAAGAAGCATATTAGATGAGTTGGTCAAACAAACATACCAAGTTTTATCTCCCTTTTAAATAGAGTATGTGGGAGTAGAGATGAAAAAAAACTTTACCCCTATCTTAGAAGGGGTAGAGATGTTGATTCAGAAGAGTCAGTTGAAAACACTCTCAAGTAAAAATAACTTATCAACATATTGTAAACAACACTCTCAAGTTAATTAACCAGGGTGAAACTTGGGACCGTTACTTCACTATTTTTTGTGCAACATTTTTCTCGAACCGACAGAAATAAGTAAAATTAGTAATTCAGTTACATGTGATTATATATTGATAATTGGATAACAGTAGTTTCATATTTTGAACGCAGGTGACAATTCTTTACGAGACGCGAAAATAGCAACGTTTTGAGTTGTCATATGTTACTCATTTCTTACAAAGTTTACAACATGGTTGCAAACCATCAACACAATTTCCTTCGATAAATTGGATAGATGAGACATACTCGGGTTAAAAATTCAATTTATACCCCACATGATCGTCACCCATAGTTACAACTTAAGATTATTCTTAAAATAAAGAATAAAAAAAAGTTACTTTGGCTGCCACACAGTAATAATAATGGTGCAGATAAGGGGCACCTTCCTAAAATGGGACCACAGTACTAGTAGCATTGTACAATTGAGGCCCAATTTGATGCTTGAAGTAGTACTATCATCACAACCATAGCTAGTTGGCCTGCCACACTCTAATAAATCAATCACCAATACCATGACGGGTGAGACAAGTCAATAAGTCACCCCTTATCCAAAGGAAAGTCCCCATTTGCTTGTAAATTGTAAAATGTCTCAAGAAATTGCTTGTTACTTAGCTTCAAATCCAGTTATTGTTTTCAATAAAAAAATCGAAAATGACATTTATGGTTTGTGAAAAGAATTGTTTTAGACAACCGGTTTCTTTCTTTTACATAATTCCTAAAAAAAATATCATTTCTTTCAATGGAATAAAGGGTTAAATCATGCAAAACAAAATAATTATTCGAGGTATCATATATTGATAATGAAATTGTGAAAATAGAAGTTTGTTTCGTGCGAAAGATGAGGCTCGAATGTAAAAGAATTTGTTAGACGAGTAGATACATCTCACCCTTACATTAGACAACTTAATGGAATAAGCAAGACCATTCAACAAAGTTTTATACCTTTGAAAGAATCATTTTACATTGAAGAAAAAAATCTGTTGATAAATGAATCCCAATTTGTTGACTATTACTTATCAGATCTTGCTCTATCATCTGGTTTGCTTTTGTAGTCCAAATAATCCCGTACCATGACGTATCTGGAATAGTAGTAATTAGTGAAACAAAAAGACTTGTACAGACCACGAAAGTTACTCCATCTCCCACGGTCCAAAGATGGAAATCTTTGGAATATTCTGAACCATTTATGAACATCACAGCAAAAATGATTAAAACATTTATGGCTTCTACGTAAATAAGGAGCTGTTGCTAACTACCATGAGAGGATGAAATATATTTATATACAATGCAAAAAAATATATATATACATACATACATACATACATACATATATATATATATATGCATATATATATAAGAGAAGGTTACTAAGAAAACGCTTCTTTTATAGAAAACTAAGAAAACTATTTTTTCACCATTGATCTAAACAATCAATGGTTAAGATCAAATGATGCTAATATTTTTTTCGACAAAGTAATAAGAAATAATTATTCTGTTAACGAAATAGAAAAATGGTTAACAATTGATCATTCTCATATATATATATGGCTTGGAGTATACATAACCACTAAATGTGCAATAACCCGAAATAAACCATCAAGATAAAGTTAACTCTTCGAATTTTTTTTAGCACATTGTAAACACATTTATAAGACTTTCTTATTTTATGAGTTTGCGTAAATTTATTACCGTTTGAGAGTTAAAATCGTTGTAAGTTTTTAACTTACAATACCGTAAGTGTTTTTTGCCAAAAATTAAAACGATGTTAACTCTTAAACAATGATGCATTTACCCAACCTAATAAAATAAAAAAGTGTTTTAAATATATTTTCAATGATGTTAAAAAAAAGTTCGAATATTTGATTTGATGTTAACGGGTTATTGCATATTTAGTGGGATATTTTTTTTATCCTCTCTCTCTATATATGTATATGTATATGTATATGTATATAATACGTATATGTAAGCAATAGGTCACCTGCATGATTTGTACATTGAACTCTCGTATCACCCTTCATGTATTTTATGGTCCTTCCCCCTCATACTTGCAACTAGAGTTCAAGAGTTTGTCGCTGAAAGAAAACACACGTTTGTCATACATTCAGTGACATGAAATGGCCAAATTTATTTTGACAACTTCATATGTCAAATAATTCTTTAAAGATTCACTTTAAGCACGCTTGTAAAAATCATACAATTAATTAAGAACGAACAAAATTAAGAATTGTAAGTAGAGTGTAAAAAACAAAGAAAGTTAAAGCTATGCAATTTTGGTAACTTTAAAGGACAAGTAGTAGGTAGGGGCAGACAATGTGTTTGCATCTAAAATATGTATGCTATTCATTCAATGCCACGACTGATAACACTAATGACAATGATTTCACGTCAATCAACATCCATGTTTAAAGTTCGAAATTCACCCAAGAGTAATAATAAAACCTTTCTTTGATATATACAAAATCTTTAAACTGGTAATTGAATTAAAGGACATAATCATTAATTTATTATTTGAAATGTGTATGGTCCACAATAAACAAAACCCAACTAGTTTGGAACAACAAAGGTTTGCTGGTACCTTTAATAAGATGGCACAGTGGTAATTAGCGCCTAATTATATTTTCTTTTGGCAAAGGTACTTTTTGTGTTTGTATTCAGCTTTCTTTAATTTCTTTAGCCCTTTGAGGTCATACATCTTTTTTCTGAACCGCAAAAGTTTCAATCGTGTAAACCCATTGTTTCCAGGTCATGTTATCAAGGTCTAGTTACATAAACCTCACATTAGCCACCACAACCACCACAGGAGGAAACCCCATTGGAAAAACCCTATGACCCCCTCATACCCCTATTTCGCTACGAAAGGGTTTTGAAACCAAAACCACTCGTTTGAAAGAATCATGTGATACCACTGATGCACTACCTCATTGGTAAAATATATCTAACACAAGCCACGATTATTACGGTAAAATTGGTTAATTTGTTGTTAACTATAGTGTAACGTATGTAAATGCTTTATTATATGCCTACAAAGTACATGTAAATAAGATTAGTACTTGTTTAAAAAACTACCTTGTGTTATTCCCTAAATTAAATGGGGTCCTCACACTCTTGTTTTCTATCCATCTATTCACCTTTTCCTTTATCTTCTTTATTTCTATATAGACTACATTCAATCCTTTTTTAAAAGGATGGAAACAACAAAATCTGGAAGGGTTGTCAGAAGCATGAACAACAGTTTGAAAGATGAGATGATGGAAGAAGATGATGATGATGATGGTGATGAAAACTATGGTGAAGTAAGTAGAAAGAAAAAGCTGACAGGAAAGAAGGGTTCTAGTAGTGGTAGCATGCAAGTATGTTGTCAGGTGGAAGGTTGTACTACTGATATGATTAACTGCAAGATGTACCACCGGCGGCATAAAGTTTGTGAAATGCATTCTAAGGCTCCAATTGTTTTAACCGGTGGAAGCCAACAGCGATTCTGTCAGCAATGCAGCAGGTAAAAAAAAAAAAACTACTTTTTTATATATTAACATTTTATATTAAAACTAGCTTCAATATTATAATCAGAATGTTAGTTAACTTTTCAAATGGTTAGCTCATATGATTTTCAATGAGATGCAAACAAACAAGAAGCAGAATCAAGAACATTTAAGTCATATTATGTTATGCTTAGAAAGTTTTCATATTTCAATTTCAAATTATATATCTCATCCAAATGTGGATGGTTAAGAAGTTGATGAAAAGAATATTGCGTCTTTCGTAGTTAAAATAATAGATTAAATAAGATAAAACAGAATAAGGATGTATAATTAGAAGTCACCTAGAGTGTAACACAATGTATTAAGCTTTCTAAATTAAATTTAGATTATACAATGAGATGCATCTCTTAGTTGTAATATTATATGGTTTTCGACATATAAAACAATCACTTTTATGAATTTCAAAAAAAGACAAAATGCTTTTGTAAATCAGCCATAACCAATTGGAACGTACTTCGTTCTGACTGGTTACCCATCCCATCCATTTTTCCACCTCTGTTAATCAATATGTGAATACATTATACTAATTAAGGCCACCATCATTTGGTTTTGCCTTTTATCTATGTTACTTTGTTGGTGGCTTTTGTAGGTTTCATGACATATCAGAATTTGATGATGCCAAAAGGAGTTGTCGTATGCGTTTGGCGGGCCATAATGAACGCAGGCGTAAAAACTCCTATGAGACTTATGGAGAAAGTTCATAATTAAGACTTGTATCTATATTGGCTCACCGACTCGCGATATCTTAAGACTTATATATCTATATTGGCTGTCAGTTGTGCTCTCTCCCTTCTGTCAATCCATAATTAACTATGTTATTTAGGAGTATGCTATATAAGTAAATCTAAGATCCTTATTGGGATATCTAACGAAGCCTATCCTACCTTGTTTGTGATATCTTTCTGGTGCAGAAGAAAGTGTGTGTAAGATGTAGCAAATAAAGTTAATGTCAATGTTTAGAATCACGTGCATGTTAATTAACGATAATCATGTAACAATTATTTTATTTTTACCTCTGCTGATTTCTTGGTTTAACGGACCTCATTGGTTCATGGTAAAACTTAAGGCATATGTTACATAGAACAGGGCGATACACATCCCGAATAACCCTTAAGTTTTTTCCCATGGTCACCAATTCTGTTGTTAGAACCCTTGATGCCTTAATCATGCAGGTCCATGTCCAGCTCTAATCAGAACTTGCTCAAGCTATATGTACTCGTTGAAACCATCAGTCTTATGAAATTTGCCCATTTCTCATAAGCTTATACCTTTTACAGAAAAGGTTTAAAGTTCAATTTCTAACAAAGAGATCGTATTTAATGAAGTTTACTCTATATTATATGTTAAAATAAAAATATATGTATATACGTATACAAAAAGAACCCAAATTTCAGTACTTTGGCATACACAAAGCTTGAGCTCGCCCTGTGAGCCACCCTACATATGCTTAATCAATTGAGTTGGCCTTGCTAGTCACCCTACATATGCTCAAACAATTTTAGTATATGGGCCTACACAAATCATTGTTTCCACCACCATTACCAGCAGCTCCTGTTTCACCTCCAGTATCTCATCCTGAATCACCTGTAATTCTTAAGTTGTCGCTCATATGTGTTGTGATGTTGACCAGATTTAGAATATCCAACAAGAATCAATGTCAAGTTCTTGAGAAATGCAGAGAAAAACGAAATTCATATACGTTTCTAATGTTGTAGGTATGTTTACAATTTTGACATAACCATGGTTTATATAGCCTAACTATGGTTATAAAGTTTCACTTTTGACACTATACACCCTTTATAATTACAAGGTTACATATTTGACTCAAAACATAACTGTACAATAATTGACACTATACACCATTAAGGCTAACATTCACCCTCCTAATTGTTGATCCAAGTTTGAGTCTTCACTTCAATATCTTCATTTTCTTGTTTGCTTGATCATATTACATGTTCACATTAACCATCCTTGGTTCCTCTCGAATTTTGTTTGTTTCATGCAACTTGATTACTTCTACGTAGATTTCTTCACATCATTTTGCTTCACACCAACTCGCTTCTCACAAACTTTTGTAAGTCTTGATTTGTCTCTCACGAATGACATTCACATTTGACTTTCACAGTTTGACTTTCACATTTTTGATTGTTTCACACAACTCTCTTTCACAGGTTTTTTTTCATTTTGTTTCACACAAAACAACTTTCATAGTTTGTTTACCTTGTTTCACACAAACAACTTTCACAGTTTCTTTTCTTTGATCATGTCACATGATCAATTTTCTAGACTTTCTTCCATGATTTGACACATGAAAAGCGCAAGCTCCTCATCTTGTGTTTCCACAAATAACGACTCAACATTCTTATGCTTTTTATTTGGACAATCATAAGCAAAATGTCCAAGTTTCTGACATCGACAGCATGTGACTTGAGTTTTATCATTTGTATTCAATGTTGAATGCTCACCATCATTTCTTGGTGGTTTGTTGTCAGTTCTCCATGACTCATAGGAGTAATTCCCTTCTCCTCTATATTAATAAATGCTCTTGCCTCGACCTCGCCCAGGATTTCCAAAACGTCTTTCTCGACTAGAATTGTTACCGTGATGCGTGAATAGAAGTTTATCATTATCCTGAACATGACTATCTGTTTTCAACTTAATCATTTCTTCAAAGGTTTTAAGTATACCAATTATCTCATCCAATGAGATCTTGTCTAGATCACTAGATTGTTCAATTGATGCAAAAATTTGAATAAACTTTTCAGGCAAAGAGTTTAGTAGCTTTCTTACTAAAGTAGGTTGATCAAAAGTTGATCCTAGGCTATTTGCCTTTGAAACAATAATGTTTAACTTTGTAGTGAATGAATCAATTGATTCTTCCTCTTTCATTTGCAAAGATTCAAACTCACCTTTGAGGGTTTGCATGCGTGCCTTTTGTACCATGTGTATACCAATATGTCTAATTTTTAGCACATCCCACACTTCTTTTGCACTTTTGCAATTTGCAACTTGTAATACAAGGTCCTCTGATATTGCTTGAAACAGATACGCAATTGCAGTCTTATCATTCTTGACTTCCGGTTGCGTATTAGCACTTGGTTCAATCATTTTCCCATAGTCCATTTGCTTCAAGTGTGGTTTTAATTTGGATTGACCACATCATATAATTTGTGGACTTTAGTATAGGACATTGGAAATGAGTCAATTATCCTACATCTTTGTGTATTACAATTTCTTTATTCTTTGATGATTCGTCTCCCATAATGTAATCCCTAGCGTTTCGTTACAAATCTAAATGTAATTAAACTTAAATACAAACAAAAAAATCAAAATTCGTGGCGTTGGTATTCATAACACACTCATAATTATCCATGACAGACAACACACTTTATTATAATTTAACTAAACAAATAAGATAACATTTTATTAAAAATTAAAACATATATACTTATACATACATGAATACACATTAATATACGCACAAAATGTGTATGAGTATATAGGTAGATAAATTACAACAATAAATATTATTAGGAATTATTAAAACTAACTGGATGTTTACAAAAAAAAATTAATAAACCATACAAGAGTTGTTATGTTTATTTATATGTATAAACATTATGCATGTACAATAATATTTAGCTAATGATGGCATAAAATCTTAAAAAGATAAAAATAATAATAATAAATAAAATAAATAAATAGATCAATAACCCTATGATTATTGACATTAATGTTCTATGGGTTCGTTTTTCCATATAGACAATAACCCTATGATTATTGACACTAAAAATCATCATAGTAATCGAATTTGACTCAAGAAAAATTAGGGTTCATCGGGTTTTTGAAATAAAATTGGGGAACAAAACCTGATGCGTTTTTATTTACTTGGAACGGGATTTTATCAATTGCAAGCTCTTGATCAACCTGCCCAGGGCGCAAGTTATTGAAGTCCGGCTGCCCGACAACCCGGGTTCAGGCTATTGGAGTCCGGCTGCCCAGAAACCTAGGTTCGAATTCAGCTAAAGCCGGTTTTGCCATTTTAAATTATTCCAGCTCATATTTTAATAAAAAGAAAAAAATTCTTAAAAATCATAAATCATCAATTTAAACATTGTGTAGAATTTTAATAAAATCTAGAAAAATGTTTAATTTTAATTTTCTTTTATAAATGGTTTAGTTATAAAACTAAATTGCAAATAATAAAGAAAACTATATAAATTGTTTTAAAATTTTATTTGTCCTATATTATAAAAAAATCATAATATAGGTTTTGATAGATTTAAATTACTTATTATTCTCATTATAAAAGTTTCAGAACGTTTATTTACAATTATTTTGCAATAATAAGCAATATATTCTAGCATAAACAAATCAATAAAAATTCTAAAACTTTTATGTTAAAATCAAAAATTGTTTAATGTCTTATAAACAATACATAGTACACTTTTAAATCATTTTATATATGTTCTAGATAATCATTTACACATTTCTAACATATATTATTATTCTCAAATACACAATTTTATACTTTATTCTAAAAACCATAGAAAATGCAACTCAAATAAATAGATAGAGTATTATTTATTAATTTAAATATTTGACAAACTTATAAGAATATTCATCTATTTAAATAACCAAATATGCCAAAGCTTATCATTTAAATTTAGACATATGCTTTAGAAGTTCCATAGAACATTAGAATACCATGGACTTAGAACATGAAACTTAAACTATAGCAATCTTAACTTGCTAAGGTGGTGGGACGGTGGCTGGGGCGGTTGCGACCTACCCCTACATATGCCCTATACATATACCATTTGTAGTATATTGGGGGTCTGTTAGTGCCAGGAATTTAGGATATTATTAGGAAATGTTGGAAAGTTATTGTTGAAGGAATGTTGGTTAAATTTGTTTTGGATTGACATATTGGATGATCTCATTTGATGGACATGTATATATACTCACTTATGAAAGCACTTATTGGACACGTGGGGTGAATAGGATCAATGAATGATACGAGCACTTGGTGACGAACTGAATATTTAGTGTTGAGATGGGCAATTGGTGATATATGAACGCGTAGTGATGATACTAACACTTAGTGATGATATGAACACCTGATAATGAGATGTGAACATATAGTAAACTTAGACATTACGGGAGCTTAATTCTCACGTGAAGTTAGACATTAGGTGGACTTAGAAAATAGGTGCACCTAGTGTTAAGGTGAACTTAGACATTAGGCGAACCTAGATGTCAGAAGTAATGGAACACACTTCACTCATAATTATCCTCTATAGGACAAGGTTGTGAAGTGGAACACTTAAACATATGTATACCCTAAAATCTAACAAAGGAATAATCGTGGTGCAATGCAACGGTGGTGGGACGGCGGCTGATGCGACTGCGGTCAAGTTTACGTATGCCCTATATATAAGCTTCTTGCTTCTTGCACTGCATCGGGAGGTTGTCAGTGTTATTATAGGGTGGGAAATGTTTGAAATTTAGGAATAATTAGTTAATATTAGATATAACCAATTAGGATGATTTAGTATAATATTAGGAGATTATTACTGTACTATGGGTTTAATGACAGATAGGAGAAAAATATAGTTCTTATATGTAATCCTAACTGTTGAAATGAACTCATTTGAACATAGTTTGTATGACTCAAGTTGTAAACGGTAGTAACATGTTTCTAATCCTCAGAAACATGCCGCCACGCCGTCACAACGAAGATACTACAAACCCACATGACGGAGAAGCTAACAACGGTAATGCCAACAATGGCTTTCAAGAGTTAGCAAATCTTATCTCTGGGTTTGTGACTCAACTGAATCAAGCCAACCAAACTCTCAATCAGAACAGAGGTGGTGCAAACCCACTTGTTTGCACATTCAAACACTTCAACTCCTGTAATCCGCTAAAGTTTATGGGTTCTAAGGGAGCCACTAGTCTGCTGCAGTGGTTTAAGAGTATTGAGAATACCTTCATTAACAGTGACTGTCCCGAGAACTTGAAGGTGCGCTATGCCACTAGTGTTTTCCAAAAGAGAGCACTAACTTGGTGGAATGGAGAAAAGCGAACTAGGGGAGTTGATGCAGCCCTAGCACTGACGTGGACTGAGGTCAAGTACCTGATGACCACTGAATTTTGTCCTCGTAGTGAGATGAGGAAACTAGAAGCTGAGTTCTGGGAACTCAAGCAAGATAGTGGTGAGAATGTAATTTACAATTCTTGCTTCCATGAGTATAGTCTGCTGGTACCTCATCTAGTGACACCATTGGAGAGAGCGATCGAGAAGTACATAGGCGGTTTACCCATGCAGATACAAGACACTGTCTTTGGTAGCAACCCTACCACACTGGAGGCTGCAATCCGCCTGTCTGCAACTTTAACTGATAATCACGTGAAGGCTAGAACACTCACAAGAAAGTGATCTAAGAAGGCTGATAGAAAGTCCACTACCAAGGAGGCTTCAGCTGAAGTCAAAACCGAACAAGGCAGTTCATCCAAAAGCAACAACAAGAAGAGAAAGACCAGAAATTTCGTTGTTACTACTCCTGTTGCAAAGACTACTCAGCAATCATCTAACAACTCAAACACCAGAAATTATGTTAGGGCCACTCCTCAATGTAACATCTGTAGATATCATCACGCACCTAACTTGCCATTTCGCGTCTGCAACAACTGCGGCAAGTATGGTCATTTTGCAAATGTTTGTCGGAGTGCACCGCAAGCACAAAGGATGCAACCTGCATCGCTTGCATTGCCAGCTCCGCATGCTCAACCAATTCAAGCTGTACCTGTTCGCCAAGTGCCTGTACAGGAAAGAGCCTGTTATGAGTGCGGTGAAGTGGGTCATTTCAGGAATCAGTGCCCGAGATTGGCGGGAAACAATCAAAGGATGGCGAGAGGCAGAGCTTTTCAACTGAATGCTCCGGCAGCTCAAGCCAACCAAGATGTCATCAATGGTACATTTCTGATTAATAATTCCTATGCATCAGTATTATTAGATTCTGGTGCTGATAGGAGTTTTGTTTCACATTATTTTGAATGTATGCTTGGAATAACACGTACTAAGATAGACAAACCGTTTAACATAGAGGTGGCTGATGGTAATACTATTGATATTGACACTGCTATTATTAGATGTATTGTGAACTTAAATGATCACGTTTTCCCAATTAATCTTATACATATGCAACTTGGTAGCTTTGATGTTATCATAGGCATGGATTGGTTAGCCACCCACAAAGCGGATATTGTTTGTCATGAAAAATATATTCGCATTCCCTTGCCTTCGGGTGAAACTCTAAGAGATTTTGGGGAAATTCCTAGTAAAGGTCTTAAGCTAATATCATGCACTAAAACACACAAGCACCTTAAGAAGAAATGTATAGCATTTTTAGCACACGTTGTGGAGAAAAAGGAGAAAGGAAAGAGCATTGAAGACGTTCCTGTGATAAGAGATTTTCCTAAAGTATTTCTAGACGATTTGCCGGGTCTTCCACCAGAACATCAAGTAGAATTTCGCATTGACTTAGTACCTGGTGCGAACCCAGTCACCAAAGCTCCTTATAGACTTGCGCCTTCAGAGTTACAAGAATTGGCTAGCCAACTATAAGAACTGTCTGAGAAGGGATTCATTCGCCCGAGCCATTCACCATGGGGTGCACCGGTCCTGTTTGTTAAGAAGAAGGATGGGTCATTCCGAATGTGCATAGACTACCGCAAATTGAACAAGTTGACCATTAAGAATCTATATCCTCTGCCGCGCATCGATGATCTTTTCGATCAACTTCAAGGCTCGGCATGGTTTTCGAAGATCGATCTTAGGTCTGGGTATCATCAGCTTCGTGTACACAATGATGACATTCCCAAGACGGATTTCAGAACAAGATATGGCCATTATGAATTTCTGGTAATGCCTTTCTGCCTTACCAATGCGCCAACGGTTTTCATGGACCTCATGAACCGTGTTTGCAGGCCATACTTGGATAAATTTGTGATTGTATTTGTTGATGATATTTTGATATTTTCCAAGAGCAAAGAAGAGCATGAGCAACACCTTAAGCTGGTTTTGGAGATCTTAAGAGAAGAAGTACTATATGCCAAATTCTCCAAGTGTGAATTCTGGCTTAAGGAAGTTCAATTCTTAGGACACATAGTCAATGAAAAGGGTGTTCACGTGGATCCTGCGAAGATTGAAGCGGTGAAGAATTGGAGTACACCGAAGACACCAACGGAGATTCGATCATTTCTTGCACTTTCCGGTTACTATCGGCGGTTTATTTCGAACTTCTCCAAGATTGATGTCCCTCTCACTTCTTTAACTCAAAAGAATAGGCTTTATGAGTGGGGACCAAAGCAAGAAGAGGCATTTCAGACCTTGAAGCAGAAACTTTGTGATGCTCCAGTCTTGACACTGCCTGATGGAAATGATGATTTTGTGGTGTACTGTGATGCATCCAACCTAGGTCTCAGTTGTGTTCTCATGCAACGGGAAAAGGTTGTGGCATATGCATCAAGACAGTTGAAAATTCACGAGAAGAACTACACTACAAACGAGTTGGAACTTGGTGCAGTCGTGTTTGCCTTGAAGATATGGAGACATTATCTATATGGCACAAAGTGTGTAGTCTTTATAGATCATAAAAGTTTGCAACATATTCTCAATCAAAAGGAACTTAATATGAGACAACGGAGATGGGTTGAACTATTGAACGAATATGATTGTGATATTCGCTACCATCCTGGTAAAGCGAATGTAGTAGCAGATGCGCTTAGTCGCAAGAGTCATGTTCAAATCCATAGTGCCCGAGTGCACACTAATCTTCGTAACGATGTTCTCACGGCCCAACAACACTTATCGACTCAAGATAGCCTAAAAGATGAGATGTCATGCGGGGCTAAATTTCAACTGGAAACTAAGGATGATGGTTTGATGTATTATTTGAATCGGTTGTGGATAGCGAATAGGAATGATCTTAGGATGATGATTTTGGATGAAGCTCATAAGTCTCGTTACTCAATCCATCCGGGTGCTGACAAGATGTATCACGACCTTAGAGTCTTATACTGGTGGCCTGGAATGAAGAAGGATATTGCTGAATATGTGGTGTGGAGTTCTATTAGGTATGTAGTGGGATGTCGGCTTGGGCTTGTTCCCCCACGTATGCCCTATATATAAGCACATCTAATAGGATGAGATACTACTTGTAAATATAACTATGGAGAGGCCATTGTGTGAGACGGATGAATCAAACATTAACAATACTCATGTATGACATTGTGACTGTGAATGTGAAGAAATCATTGTTTTCGATTACTAAACTTATGAACTCACCAACCTAGTGTTGACTTTTTTTAAATGCATGTTTTCTCAGGTGACGAACAGGTTTAGTCACCAGCATTCAGGGGTTAAGCTAGTGGAATTTTAGAAGACCTAGATTCATTTTGTGTTGAGCATACTTTTGAATGACAAAACAGTGAATCATCTTTTGTAGATCTTGTACAGTTACAAGATAGAAAACTCAATGATTCTTTTGGATAGATTTACTTAGTTAAATTATGAACGTAGCATTGTAATTTAACTTTGTAATTCTATATCATTGTCATGTTAGCATTTCTCATTTATATACCATGTGCTATGCAAACAATCTGATCATTTTGATTATCAAAAGATATCGCGCCCCGAGAACCTTCCGCCTGACGGGAAAGTCGATCCAGCCCGCCGGCTCAGGGTGTGACAATTCGCTAGACTGGACATTCGTTAAGTGTTCATTCGTGCAAATGAAATCAAATTTAGTTTCCTTTGAACGAAAGGTCCAGTTTGTCATTCAAAGTCAAAGTCAAAGTCAAGCATGTTAATTATAATCAAACAATATATAAAAGTTGATTTCATTAATCATATCAGCTTTGTACAATCAAGATAAACTATTACATTGAACTAGGGACACTGTGTGGATCAACATACTCCCCATTGGACGTAGTTCTATACTTTGTCACCATCAGTCTTCAGAAACTTTTCTGAAAGAGCTTTCCAGTCAGCACTAGTATAAACATCAAAAGCAAAGCAAAGTCTGATCACTCTCATATACTATAGTGCTTGCTCCATATCTGAAATGTCAAAGAAAATCTAACACTTGTAGAGGACCTTGACATCTTCCTCTATCAAGTTGGTCAGTGTTTGAAAATAAGGACTGATTAGCAAAACCAGTGAAGCCAAGCTACTAGATAAGAACAACGTATTAACAACCCGCGAATAGCTTTTTTCCAGCACAATATCACAACAACGGTTTGAAACAGTGGATCCCAAAACAACAACAGAATCAATAAACCACGAAATGGCTTCCGTGGTTCAACTACTGAAGATACAACAACTGATCACAACCGCGGAGAACCACTGAAGATTTAGGTTTCCGTCGTTGTTGACTTTTGTATACAGTTGTTGTACAATTTTGTTTTATTTCAGTGTCTGTACTGTTTCAGTTGCTTGTCTTATTATTCTGGGTCTTGTAACATTGAATGTTGGGTATTTAAACCCCAACATTCCCTAAAATACTTGAATTACATTTCCCCGAAAATTCCTTGTGCTGCTATTATGTCTTCTCTTTTTCTAGCAAAAACTAAACAACCAAAAATAACTAAGTGTTAAACATTAGAGGGAGCTAATACCAATGCTTTGACTATGTGTATCTAAAGTCGTTGTTCCTGGTTATATAGCCTCTCCTAGTTTCAACAATTTGTATCAAAGCCTTGTCCTTTAGTCTTGGTTTAACCATCAAGCCTAAAACTCAAAGCTCTCTTTGATATCTTGTTGTTTAGTTTTTCTCTCTAAAACTGTCCTTGCTTTCTATCTATTTTGTTTTTCAAAGATCTACAGGAGCTTGGTTTTGAACAGAATTGTATTCAAAACCATTGAAACAAACTACCTTGAGAACTCATCTTCCATTGATTTGCTCATAATCGTTTGTAACCTAATGGAATAAAAATTTACTTTAGACCCTCATAACACCGGATCTGCTACTAAGCCACCAATTTTGGTAAGGCATCAATACAATATATGGCAGAGAAGGATGTTACATTTTTTATCCAACAATCACATTGGTTGTTGGAAGTCTTTGATGTTCGGACCACATAAACCTATGGTCTTGGACACAAAGACCGAAGACTCTGTCCCTAAGGACCCTAAGAACTATACAGAATAAGACTTCTAGAAACTAGAGTTTGATGCCAAGGAACATGCTCAGTTAGCTATGGCTCTCCCAAATGAAATTTATATTGGTCTTCTTCACCACGAGTCCGTTAAGGACTGGTGGGATGCTCTAAAAGGGCAGTTTGGGGGTACCGATGATGTTGTGGCCAATACAAAGAAGATATTGGCTCAAGAATATGAGAATTTCACCTAACTAAATAATCAGTCACTGACTCAGCAATTTGAACGGGTTACTTCTCTCTTAAGTGAAATAAAACTTGCTGGTCAAGTGTACCCAACTATCTAAGTTCTCAACCGTTTCTTAATTCTCTCCCAGATAAATGGGTAACATTTTCTATTGTTATGTAATCCTCGCCAGACTTTGGCTACCTCTCATTTACCCAACTTCATGGTAAGCTGCTCACTTTTGAGCGAGAGATTGACCAGAAAAAAATTTAACAAAGTCTGTTAAATCAACAGGGGAGTATGTTCAAGGGAACACTGCTCTTCTTAATCATAACTTCGAGATCAATGATCAGGGTTATGATGAACACATTGATATAACCACTGGCACCACTTCCTCTCCTTCTTATGATGCCCATTCTTTCATCCCGACAAACTGTGTTTTATCATGGATGATCTGCATCAGATTCCAAGCGATGAATTGGAAGAAATGGATATCCTTTATCAACTTACCCTCTTAAGCATGAGAACCTAAAATTTCTATAAGAAGACAAGAAGAAAATTTCCTGGTATCCATGGGAAAACCAGAATTGGGCTAATTAAGGAAAAAGTCCAATGTTACAGGTGTCATGGCACTGGACACTTTTCCAGGGAGTGCAGAAATGCTCCCAACACTACTTCATCACCTTATGTGACTTTTCCAAACACTCACTCTCACACTTTTGTTTCACCTTATTCTTCATCTTCTTCACATTTTTAAAAGCACAACAACACTCAGGAGAAAGCTCACATTGTACAAAACTCTCCTTCTCCTAATGTACCATATGTACAAGCTGCTAACGGCAATATGTACCAGCTCACTCCTGCTCCACTTCATATTCTTGCACCATCTGCTCCTCAAATAAACACATCAGGCCCTGCTATCCAGTCTTCATCATCTAGTCAACTAGCTCTTTTTACACTAGACAATGTAGACTGGAGCAACATGCCTGATGATGCAGGCTACGCCCTCATCACTGCTGATCCAACAGGATTTGCTCTAATGGCTGTTGGTGAAAACTCCACCCTTTCTGATCAACCTGAAGCGTAATATCCTGATGCGTAGGTATCTTCCTCTACCCTTGAAAAGCTATGCATTGATGCGTGCATATATGTATTTGAAAAAATAAAGAAAGCCAATATGTTGCTACAACAATAGAACCAAGAGCTTGACCAACTATTGGCTAATAAAAATTTAGAAGTAGAAAAGTTAATAAAGAATAAAAATAGCCAAATTTCGGTCTTTAAAACTGAAAAATCTAACCTACATGCATTATTTGATTTGCAACGTGAAAAATATTCTGCTTGTAGAGATGAACTGGCTCAAACTAAAGTCAGCTGTGGAAAGTGGGTTGAGTCCTGCAAAGGATTCAGGATGCTTCTGGGTAAGCAAGTTCACCATAAGGCTAAGTTTGGAATCAGGTACATTCATACCAGTCCTCTAAAGGACTATGCCCCGATTGATAGTAATGTGAATTTAAATGTTTCTTAACCACTATGCCCCACCTTTCTTCCTAATGAAATCCCAGCTCTAAAGATCACACCTCCAGGGGTGTATTAGTCTGAAAAATTTCCAAAGTTTGTATACCCCACTAATACAAGCTTAGAAAAACCAGAATAAAAACACTTGGAAAATGATCATAAAATAACTCTTCTTAACAAACTGAGATGGCTCTAGCCATGAGCTCTACTTAAAGTTTAGAAGGTACAATCCAACATGAAAGCTATGATAATCCTAAGGCCAATATTGACAAAGGAAAAAGGCCCATGGTTGATATCAAATTTCCTCCTTCTCATCCTCACCCTCCTTACCCAATAATGAAGGTTAACAAGCCATTCATTCCAAACTACTCCTCACTATCTCCTGCCTGCTTGGAATGCTTCAAGTACAATCGTTCCACTTAAAATTGCATGAGGAAAACTCCTTTAGAGAAAATAAGAGATAGACTAAAATGAAGAAGTCCAAGAAAGCAAGTAGACAATTAGCTAGCAATACAATAAGACCAAAAACCCATCCATCCTTTCCGTCATCTACTCCCCTGCTTGCATCTCCTAGACCATCAATTCTTGGTACACCACCTTCCTATCCCATGGTGATCCTTGCTTCTTATTATCCTACTGTTGTGAACCCTCCCTCTGTGGATTCACAGATCAATATCTTGCATCAAAATCAGCAACAACTTACACCACCTTCCTATCCCATGGCGATCCTCGCTTCTTATTCTGCTACTGTTGTGAACCCTCCCTTTGTGGATTCACAGATCAATATCTTGCATCAAAATCAACAACAACTGATTCAAATGATGCAGAAGTTGATGAATAATGCACAGCAAAACAAATAAGTTCTTGACATGTTTCTCTCCTCTACTCTTTTCTCCTAAAATAAACAATAACCCATATCTAACCTATTGCATTTGATCCTCAATGTGTAGAGAGCTTTTTCAAACCAAAATCACCTATGGTATGTGGACAGTGAAGGCTCTAGGCGTATGACAGGATACAGATCCATTCTAAACAACTTCATCCCAAAGAATGGAGGATCTTTTTCCTTTGTAAACAATGCAAAGGGTTGGATAGTCGGGTCTGGTTCTGTCCTTAGTGGAAAATTTCACTTTAAGGATGTCAGCTTAGTTGAAAACCTCAACTTTAATCTCTTGAGTGATTCTCAATTAGCAAACAAAAACTATAGTTCCTTTTTCACCAAGGACAACTGTAAAATTCTTTCTCCTGAAATGAATTTTAAAATAAAGATCTTAATTGACCAACACACTTTGCTAATGGATAAGAGAAGTGGAAATCTCTATGTGGTAGACATGACCACTTATTCTCAAACATCTTCTCCTACATGTCTCATAGCCAAAGCGTCATCTTCTGAGACTGCCCTTTGGCATAGAAGATTCAGTCACCTAAATCATCAAATAAGCTTTCTACCATTTCTTTAGTAAGAGGATTGCCTTCAAAAGAATATTATTTTCAAGGTCAATGTGAATCTTGCTTAAAGGGAAAGAAACATAAATCATCACACAAGTCTATTGAGGAATCCAAATCAACTAACTGTCTTAATCTGCTTCATATGGATCTGTTCGGTCCAGTGAAGGTTGCCAGCTTTGCCAGATAGAAATACTGCTTAGTTGTTGCAGATGATTACTCAAGATCTTGCTGGACCTTCTTTCTCTTCAACAAAGATGAGACCGCTGATAAAACAAAAGCCCTTATCACTCAACTTGAAAGAAAATTTTGTCTTCCTGTCAAGGTAATTAGAAGTGATAATGATACTGAATTCAAGAATCACGTTCTTGATGAGTTCTGCATTTCCAAAGGAATCCTTAGAAAATATAGTGTCCCTAGAACTCCTGTTTAAAATGGAGTTGTGAAAAGAAAGAATAGGACGCTTATTGAGGCTGCAAGAACCATGCTTGTAGACTCAGGATTACCTTTATCCTTCTGGGCTGAGGCAATAAACACTGCTTGTTATGTGTTAAACAGAGTTGATATTGTGAAAATACATAACAAGACTGCTTATGAGGTCCTTCATAATGTTGAGCCCCTCATTTCCTTCTTCAAAGTTTTTGGGTGTCCATGTTTCATTTTGAATACAAAGGATTCTCTGTCCAAGTTTTCTGCAAAAGTGGTCTCTGGATACTTTGTGCGATATTCTCAAACTTCCAAAGCTTAAAGAGAAATAAATATCAGGACCAAAATTGTTGAGGAAACCATTGATGTCAAGTTCAATGAATCTGCATTAACCTCCTCATTTCCTTCTATTCTGGATGATCTGTTTGATCTTGAAAGATTTACCTACACAGATCCTACTTCTTCCATGTCTCCTTCTTCAGAGTCCTGTCAAACTTCTGAATATCTATCATCTCTTGACGAGTGTTCAGTATCTCACTTCTTTTCTTCCACCCCATCTTAACCAATAAATCTTCAAGATCACAATGAACAGTTATCTACCACATCTGAATGCTCTCTCGACCCCACTAAGAATCCATCTTCTTCTGATGCTGCTTCTACAAATAATATTTTGTACATCATTCCCTTCAACAGAAATCACCCCTAGAGCAGATCTTAGGTGATTTAAGTAAAGGTGTTCAATCTAGGAGCCAGATTTCAAACTTTTGCCTTCATGCAGCTTTCTTATCCCAGATTGAGCCTTCTAAGTTTCAGGAGGCTCTTAAAGATAATAATTGGGTGGAAGCTATGCATGATGAACTATTACAGTTCAAAAGGCAAAATGTTTGGACTCGCTACCCTTACCCACAGGAAAATACCCAATAGGAACTAGATGGGTATTTAGAAATAAAACTGATGACAGAGGCATTGTAATCAAGAATAAAGCCAGATTGGTAGTACAAGGGTACTGCCAAGAGGAAGGCATTGATTATGATGAAACATTTTCCTCTGTGGCTACACTTGAAGCCATAAGACTCTTCCTAGCATTTGCTATATCCCATAGCATAAAGGTATTTTAGATGGATATAAAAAGTGCATTCTTGTATGAAATATAAAGGAGGAAGTCTATGTCGGCCAACCACCAAGGTTTGATGATGTTCATCACCCAGATTTGGTGTACAGACTAGATAAAGCACTTTATGGTTTAACACACCCACCTAGATCATGGTATGATATTCTCTGTCAATTTCTTCTTTCAAATAAATTTTCTAGGGGAACCATTGATAAGGCCTTGTTCATCAAGAGGGTAGACAAGGAACTTTTGCTGGTCCAAATATATGTTGATGACATCATTTTTGGATCAACAAAACCTTCCTTGTGTGATCAATTTTCAAAATTAATGTCTTTGAAGTTTTAAATGAGTGCTTCAAGTGAACTAAAAACATTTTTAGGACTGCAAGTCAAACAAACCCCTAATGGAACCTTCATTCATCAATATAAATATGTAAAAGATCTTTTGAATAAATTTGATATGAATGATTGTAAAATAATTTCTACCCCATGGAAACAGCACCTGAAATAACACCAGGTGAAAATGGTGAACCTGTAGATCAGACTCTCTGTAGGTGCATGATTGGATCATTAATGTATCTTACTGCATCAAGGCCATACATCATGTATGCAATATGTTTCTGTGCAAGATACCAATCTACCCCTAAACAATCCCATTTATCATTTGTGAAGAGGATATTTAGATACCTAAAAGGTACTCCTGTTCTAGGTTTTTAGTATATACTAATCAGTCTTGCAAGCTTGTTGATTTTTAAACAGTGATTATGTCACACCCCGAGCCGACTGGCTGGATTGACTTTCCCGTCGAGCGTAAGGTTCTCAGGGCACGATATGGTGTGATAATCATAGTGATCAGATTGATTACTTGGCACATGATATGTAATGAGAAATGCTAACATGACATCGATATGGAATTACAAAGTTAAATTACACAATACATCTTCGTAATTTAACTAAGTAGATCTACCAAAAAGAATCATTGAGTTTTTATCTTGTATCTGCACAAGATTTACAAAACATGATTCGAAGTTATGTCATTCAAAAATATGAGCATCACAAAAGTAAGCTAGGTCTCTTCTAAAGTCCACTAGCTTTATCCTGATGCGTGTAGTCTAGACCTATTCATCAACTGAGAAAACATGCATTTAAACAAAGTCAACACTAGGTTGGTGAGCTCATAAGTTTAGTTATTTAAGAACTTTTAGAGTTATTTACACAACATCTTGTATTACACAAGTCTTAGTTATTCTCATTTGGCATTAACTCATCCCAATGTCCTCTCTATAGATACACCTACAGATAGGATATTGTCAAGTTAAGTATGCTTATATATAGGGCATACGTATCACGAATGAAGCCAACAGCCCACTACACACTTAACCGAACTCAATACCACCTGTATTGTAGCTATAGATACCCATTTCATCACACATAGGCTTAATCACAATTAGGATTTCCCATATGATAACTGATTACTTCATAGTGATCTTAACATAGCATAATAGGCTTTAAAAAGTACAAATCTCCACAGTTATAAATGGTGGATTGCCATAGTTATTAATGGTGGCATACTCCATAGATTTCTAAAAGTATACTTATCCACAACTATAAATAGTGGATTACCGCAGTTATTAATGGTGGTATTACCACAGTTATCGGTGATGTTATAATCTTTAATTTACTATTACTCACTTTTGAATAGGAAGTGAGAGTAAGTCTGACACGTAGTTATGTCCACATTGATCTATAGAATTGAATTGACCACGTTGTAATCAACACAAAGGCAAACGACAATGTCCTCAATTCATTCTTATCCATTAGTTTTCCCAAGACCTAACAACTATCTGCCACCAGCTTGTGACTTGAGTGAGGTCAGTCACTCAGTCTGCTAGTCCACATAATAGAAGTGGTGTGATAATTAGCAGACACTATCATACTCTTATCACACGTGTCAGGAATGATAGATTTGGAATAGGCTGGCTAAAAATCAAAAGAGTTATTATAGTCCTCATTTTATAACTAGCAACTCATAACTTCATGTTCATCATCTCTTAGGAATCTCATAGAATTAACACACATGGTCTCATAGGAATAACAGATCTAGTCTCTTAGAATAACTGAAATATTCACACAGGAATAACAGTTATGGTTTGTAGGACCCGCTAGGATCCCGGAAACAACCCGGTTCCAATGTAGATCTGCTCGACAGCCTCTGGACTATAGTGCGGAATCCTATTCCAGGGTTTTTCAATCGAAACCAACAGCACCCGTGGTGATCCGAATGTGAAGGATGAATGTTTGAAGCAATATCGAACACCACGGGATGAGAATCGAAGTTGGACAGGCAAGAACCACTCAAAACTTCTAGGGTTTGACACTAGAGTGCTCTGGGAAGAAGGAGGGCTCGAGAAAGTTAGGTTTGAATCTGTTTGAACTAGTATATATTGACTGTACTCATTCGGCGAATGGCTCAGCCGAATGAGCTTGGTCCACTGAATGAGTCATGCTGGTGACTCATTCGATCGCCCTAGTCATTCTGTAAGCGTTCATTCGGCCGAATGACCTCATTCTTAGGGTCATTCGCCCGAATGGGTCAATAAAACATATCAAATTAAAGTTAAACATAATCAAACACATATAAAATAAAGTAAACATTAAGAACAATATAGAAATACTGATTTCATTAATGACATAAACTTTATACATCAAAAGATCATACAAAACTGAACTAGGGACATTTCGTGCACCAACATACTCCCCCTTGGACCTAGTTCGTCATTTTGCAGCATCTTTCTTAAAATATTTATCTGAAATGGCCTTCCAGTCTGAACCAGCATGAATCTTAATACTCTGCAAATCCGAATAACTCTCATGTATTGTAGAGCTTGCTCCATGTCTGCAACATCGAAGAAGATCTGACATCTACACAAAGTATTGACATCTTGGAGTGACAGATTCGTCAGCCACATCGGATCGAATATATGTTCAGAATCCCACTTCTTGTCCTTGCGCAATATTACCACAGCCTCTCCAGTTCTCCCATCGTAATACCACCATCTGAAGCTGTCCGAGAATTCCTGTCGCATCTTCCGTAACAGAATCTTCTTCATGACTTTCGGAGGCAGCCACTTCAGGATAACCTTATGCCTGCGGGTATCTCCACTGATTTCTAGCTGGTAGTATTTCTCAGGTTCTTGAGGCTTGAAGTTAATCCACGTCTTCCTATACTCATACTGGATCTACCGAGAGAACCAAGCAGACATCCCCGAATCTCCACTGTAGAACATCTTCAAACGTGCTAACTGATTAACATCAAAGCCTGGCATCGTCTTGAAGTCATGAGGGTGCTTGAAATACTGGATTCCCTGTTCTCTCTTGACAGCATAGCACTGTAGATCACAGAAGTATGCCCAACTAATGATTTGACCTCCAGCCTTGTAGCCTTTGGTCCTGTAAACTTTAGTGTGAGTTGCTAGCATCTTCATAGTGCTTTGTTTCTTCAAGATCTCCCAGTATGCTTTCCATTCTTCCTTTCTCTGTTGAATGTATTCTGCTGAAGACTCACCACCACTGATCTTTTCTTCAACATTTTTGTTTAGTTCGTCTTCAGTGGCTTGTCCAAAAAGGTCAGTAAATGTAGGTAGCTCGTCCTCAGCAGAAGTGTACTTTGTAGTCTCTTCCTCAGTGATGTCCTCCAAAATAACCTCATCAATGTCATCAAAAGTCTCAGGAGAAGGCACATCAGAAATAGGAGCTGAGGTGTCATCAATCACAACCTCGTCAGACTTCAACCTGAACAGCTCTGCAATCTGCTCCTTGGTTAAGCAGTGAATGATCTCTCCCTCCTCCTTATCGTAGCTGACTAACTGTTGTATAATACCTTGAGCATCTAGGATCATTGTTAATGTCTCATCCAGTCAACGTCTCAAAGGCACAGCTTCAACTTCCTCAGTAGCTTTTGGATAATCTGTCTGAGTAGGAGGAGGTGGAGGAGGAGCCTTAGCACCTTTGTCGTGCTTTGTCTTGGTTCGGATTTCCATGGGAGGGGACTGTTCAGATGCTGCACCTGATAAACTAGCAGACCCACTCCCAGAACCATCATCAGAATCATCACCTTCATCTGAATCTTCATAATCTACTTTCTCCTTATCATACTCCTCATCTTCTTGTTCATCATCTTCTTCTTCCTTTTCTCGTCTGAATCATTGGAGTGAGCTTCATCGGCCTCTATCCTGGGAGTACCCTCCTTAAGAATTTCCACCTGCTCAATAAGTCGGGCATTCTCAGCTTCAAGAGTCAAGATTCGGTCATTGAAACCAGTGGCAGTCAATGCCAACTGGTTGTGCTCATCAATGTATTTGAGCAGTTGCTCCTCCTGTTGAGCAGATATGGCCCGTAAATCTGCACGTTGGTCAGCTGCCTATAGTAATAGAGAGTCTTGCTCACTGACCCTCAGCATGAGCTGGGAAATAGCCTCCTTCTGTTGATGGTTCCTCTCCGTCAACCTAAGTAACAAACTGTTCAGTGTACTAAGATGCTCAGTCACTAAAATAGTAGGTATAATCGTATCGGCTCGTGTGATGGAGGGACTAGTAGAAGCAGTACTGTAGATGGGAGCACGGACACCAGAGGAAGTCAGAAGGGCAACAGTAGTACGAGAAGGAATAGCCCGTGATCTTGTCAGTGAAGAAAATGTAACTGCTGCAGCTGATGTAACAGTGGATGCTGCAGCAGTTGATAGTTCTGACCTCCTCTGCAGGACAAACCTAGTCCTTCTTCTCTTGCTGGAGGGAGATGATATGGCCTGAACAATAGAAGCAGCAATAGTGACAGCTGCAGTGGATGTAGCAGTAGAAGTACGTGGAGGAGGAGTAGGATCAAACTCAGGAATAAATGAAGGATCCCTGATCTCCTCAAGCTCAGTCTCACTAGGTCTCCTCCTCCTCTTCACCAGCCTAGTGCCCACCATAACATTCTCAAACTCATTAGGAGTATCCTCAGAATCTGAGCTGTCAGAGCCTTCTTCACCTTCAGCCTCACCACCAGCATCACCTGATTCCTCTGAATCATCTCTATCTTCTGTAGAAGTGGTACCAACCATCTCTAGTGGAGTAGAGATAGTGGCCTGTGTAATAGCCATGAAGTCCGGATCTAATAAAGCATCTACATCAACTTCTTCTTCACCACCAGAACCTCCCACACCTGCATCAGCACCAGAACTAACACCAGCTGCACTCATACCAGCCTCACCACCATCTACATCACCAGCACCATCATCCCCATCATCATCACCACCATCATCACCCGGTACAACGATGTCCTCGATGTCTGAGTCTGAGTCATCATGCCTCCACTTCCTACCACCAGGAGCAATGTAATCAAGTCTTTGGAGATGACCAAATAAAGTACGAACAAGAGGCTTTGTCTCCTTTCCCCTGTAAGATAGCACTATGTTGAGAGTGATGTCGATCATGTGCTCTAATCGGATGATATCTGTGCTGGTCTTCGGCAGGTTAGGCACCTGAGCATCAAAAATCTGCTGTAGAAACCGAGGGCACATAAGAAACTTCTTATCACCCTTGAGCATGACGTTCTCCTTTAGATGAGTAAACACCATCTTAGAAAAGTTGAAGGGCAGATTCAGCACCAAGGCGACAAAAGCACACTAAATGGTCTCCCGTAGATCATCAAATCCACCTCGCCTCGAACCCAAGCAGTGGATAAGTACATGTGCTAGGTACTTGAACTGTGGAGATAGAAAAGCTTTGTTGAGGATCCCATCTCCCAGATCACCGTCATACTTGCATCGCATGAAGCATCCTCGTACAAGATAGCGATCAAGTAGAATGGGCTGGTCCGGTGCATCCAGAAAACCACATATCCTCCTGATATGTTAAGTAGAAACCACAACATCATGCCCCTGAACCTTTCCCCTGATCACCGGTTGCTCAACCTTACAATCAATATCTGCAGATCTCCAGAAATCCTGCTGATGTGATTGATACGGCCCATATACAATGGAAATAGCCGGAAAGATCCTAGAACGCCTGAGAAAAGTGATAATCTCCCGAAAATGCTTGGCGTTCTTGGTGGCAAGATCCAAATGAGCACAAATGTTGTTCTTCGACACTGCTTTATACTTAGCCATACTGAAAAAAACATAATAAACGTGTCAGTACAATTTAGTTAATCAGCTGATTAAAAACAGAAAATTTTCACAAGTGTAAAATTGGTACGAATGAGACTGCATGGACCGAATGGGACTTGGCAAATGAGTCCATTTTGACCGAATAAGTAAGGTCAACAGAATGAACACATTCTGTTTGACCATTGACCGAAAGAGGCTAGTCGACTGTATGACTGGCGAATGAGACTAGAGACAGAAAGTGCCTCATTCGGCCGTATGAGTTCATTCGGTCGCTGCCCTCATTCGGTCGGCTGTTGAAGTCCGAAAGGAAGTCATTCGGTCGGCTGAATGTAACATCAGTGCCGGAAACGTCACCGGAACAGTGATCTCTACAGTACATGAACAGTAAATCAGGTACGTATTTCAGTTATCATTCGTATATCATTGTCAATTCATGTATCATAGGATAATTCAGATTCAGTTCAGAAAATCAAAGCTCAGAGTTATGGTACATCAGTCAGATACTTATCTGACGATACAGAACCATCATGTGATTATGTGTTAAGATTCTATTATGTATAAACGTATGTGAGGCTTTACAGAACAAAACAAAACGGAGGTCGTTATGTGAATGCTAAATCGATGGATTATTCGTATAGGTGACGATCTGTACGAATATATCTGAAAGTTTAACGTTTTGAATGATATCCGATAATTAGAAAACAATATTGGAAAGTATAGTTATCGCCGTGTTCGTACGGATGACGATCCGAACGAATACGCACGATAACCGTACCATTCGATTTTTAACAGTAAATTAAATATTTTTGAAAATTTAAAATAAATAAAAGATATTTAGTTAATTTATTAGGAATTACAATCTAAAATAATAATATAAATTCTATTTTTAAAAAACTGAGTCGTTTCATTACGAAAAATGAAACGAAACCGACATCTTTCGCGAAACTGAGCGAAACCGAACGAGACCGAACAACCGGTTATGTTGAAAGCCTTTAATGAGGCTTTTGAACCCTCATTTTCCTCATAACTCTCTCATCTTCAACCTCACCACCGTCACTTTCTCTCTCTAGTTTCTCTCTCTAGAAGAAATCACCATATCTCCTCAATTTCTTCACGAAATTGAACCATTTTGGTGTCTAAATGACCACCATCACTTGTAGAACTCAAAAGTACAACCGATCTAAGCTTTACACCACCAGATTCGAGATAAAAACCATGTTTTTGTTACGATTTTAGGGTTTTGAAAACCCTATTTCGAACCCATTCTTTGGCCGGTTAAAGATCAATTCCAACCTTAGGACTGGCCGAATGGCCAAGTAGCAGATCAAACCATGCTCGATCGGCTCAACCACCATGGATGTACCTGGTGGCCCACGACTGGCCGAATGGCCAAGTAACCAGCTCAACGAATGAGCCATGAACCACATTCGCCGAATGGCTCTCAGCCGAAGCTACCTTCATTCGCCGAATGGATTGGAGCTGAACCAGCCTCATTCGATCGGGGTTGAGCTATTTTCATTCGATCGGCAGTCTTCCCATTCGCCTATAGCCATTCGACCACTTATACTCCAATCAATCGGCCATCACCTCCTTCGCCCGAACCAAGGACCAATTCGGTCGGGGTTTTGTTTATTCGGCCAAAGCACACCATTCGCCGGTGTAAACATCATTCGGCCACCGTACTTCTGTCGCATGTACATTCGACCCAACCTTCAGCGAATGAACCTCTTCGGCCAAGCCTTATGGAATGGATCCTTTTCGGCCAAACACTCATTCGATCAAGTCCTATTCGGCCATAACCATTCGATCGGTGCAAGTCCTATACGGGCACACCTCATTCGCATGGAGCCATTCGGTTGGGACCTTAACCCATTCGGACAAAACGAACTGAGACCATGGGTTACTAACCGTGGAGGACTGCTTAGTCATGAGGCACATATGGGAGGACTTAAACACTTACACATACACACACACTTCATGCGTGCATGGTGTGTGTGTGTGCATGGAACTAATTAGGGTTCCTAATAGGAGACTAAACTAAGTTAAACAAAGGGTGATAATTACTAATCTTTTCACAATGAAGGTTAAATCACCAACACTTTACTAAACAAAGGTGGTGAGAATCATCTTGGGTTCAATACATATGAACTAGAGTTTTCTCTAACAAGAGATTCCATAAAAAACATTATAAACTAAAAACATAGGTTGTGATGTTATTGGGTTCAAAACATTTGAGAAGTCATGGGAAATCAAAACAATGACCTAAGGCTTAGAGTGTTAATTTAGTTATTAACACCTAACCATATAGAATTTCATAACAAACACACAATTGTTCTAAATGATCCATCGAATTATCTAGTACAAGTTATTGAAAGAATCACGGAACGATCAAAGTTTAATAATGGGCCTAAGGGTGGCCCAATGGGTTTAATATAAGCCCATCATAAATCATGTTTTTAATAAAAGAAAGTTGAATTATAAACCTTATTAAATTAATTAAATGATTTCTAAATAAAAATAACTTAAAAATATTTTAAATTAAGACTTGTAATGTAATTAGAATAAACCCTACTCATCTAGGGTTTATTGATGAATAATGATCATTGGTGGGATTAGGATTATTACTTGGGTAACATGTTAGATTAATTAGATAGAATATTAGAAACACATTAGTATCATAGGACACTTAGTTGCACACCGAGACCAAAACCCTAGACGCGTCTATTATAAATACTTATCGTATTCGAATCTTCTCAAAATAACTCAGGTGCTAAGATACATAGGCAACAATCAAAGAGCACGCATATCTTTTGTGGTTCAAGTGCGCAGTAACACAGGTGAGTTCATTGCCCCTTTTTCTAAACATTTTTGTTTTCAAACGAGGGGCTGAGAAGCATGCGTAAACTGTTTTCATTAAATTGTTTACTTAAATGCTTTTACTTATTATATACTTTATATATGCTTGTTTATACACCTAGACTCCTGTCTAGGTAACTCTCAGGCTAAATTAACTATCAAGTTAAGTAAGCAAGTTAATTAAATTACTCTTATGAGTAATACCTTAATTCTAAACTCTAAATAAACCCTTAGTCCATCAAGTTCAAATTTCAGAATCTAAATTCAAAGTGAAATCAAGAGAACCAAAAGCCAATGATCAAATGCAATGGAATCTAATCCAGTGTGTGATCAGTAAACTCAGGATCCAAATCATGAATCTAAAATCATTGTGAAATCATGGAAATTCTAAAGATCAATTCAAAGGAACTCAAGGAATCAAGGAAATCATAAATGTGTGTGAATCATTGAATAATGAAATCATTAAGATTTAATGAAATCATTTATACTTGAGTTAAGGTGGGTGTCAGTTGTATAGAAATCAAGATCACGTGTAACACACATAAAGTCCCGTCACAGTAGTAGACTCTTTTAGTCAAGCTACATGGGCAATAACATGAACAATCAAATGAAATCAATATCAAAAATCAAGAGAATCAAGGACAATCAAGAACGATCAAGAACGAACAAGGACGATCAAGAACCAAAGGATATCCTTAAAGTCCCTACGCATACCGTAGACCAGAGGGTCAAGCTGATATGGACAAAACATTAAAATCCCGGTCAGTTCAGGTATACTCCTTGAGAGTTATGCCTGGCATGGGTCACGTGTGAGAGGGTACAACTTGGACAACCACCAACAACTAAGTCTAATTGATTGAGTCAAATAAGGCCCAATCATCATGTCTTAGTTGTATGTAAATGTTATTTATTTATTTATTTAAACATTTAACATTTTATTTCTATAATTGCTTTTGGGAAATCATGAAGACATGGTGAACCCAGGAAATCGGTTTCATTTCAAATTATGGAAATCAAGTCTTTTAACATTGAAGTGAGTGTTAGGTAAGATGCTTAATTATCATTAAGATCAATGTCCTATGTGGCTTAGTATGTGGTGGGACGGCGTCTGGGCGGGTCGTAGGCTCGACTCAGGGGTATGCCCTATATATAAGCATACCGAGCTGGATGATACATGTGATGTTAATGAGATTAAGGTTGTTACCTAGGGGGAAACATAAACATTTTTGGGTTGATAACATAAACGGTTAAACAGAGTGTTTCAGATCTCAGACGATCATAGAAGGGAATGGTAGGTAAAATGCTTAATTATCATTAACAACAATGTCCTATGTGACTTAGTATGTGGTGGGACGGCGTCTGGGTGGGTCGTAGGCTAGACTCAGGGGTATGCCCTATATATAAGGATACCGAGTTGGATGATACAGGTGTTGATAATGAGGTTAAGGTTTTACCTAAAAGGTTTGCAAAACTATTTTCAAATACCAAATCATATGAACTCACCAACCATTGTGTTGACTTTGTTTTATTTTCATGCTTTCCCAGATGACGTACATGATTAAGCTAGGGATTTGGATTGCATGCTAGGATGCTCAGTTAGAGGACCTAATAGTCTTGGAAAGCACATCTTTTGTTGATCATTGTGAATCATTTTTGAGATCTTGTACTAATACAAGATAGTGAACTTATGATTCATTTTGAAATGTTTACTTGGTTAAATTACCAGACATTGATATTGTAATTTAACTCTATAAATTTTAGGTTAATGTTATTGTGCTTTAGATATTCTTAACATTGATGCTATGTAAACAATCTGATCATCACGATTATCATCCACGATATCGCGCCCCGGGAACCTTCCGCCCAACGGGGAAACCCGATCCTACCCCGCCGGCTCGGGGTGTGACACCGAAGGAGATTCAAATTCCAAGTATTCAAAATCCCAAATCAGTCCATAAAAGTTATACCAATAGACTCATAATCAACCGATTAAAGCTTTTAATGAACATATTAGTTGATTTTTAGTTCGATTTGGACATTTATCGACAAGTACCTGTAACAACCACACAATGAAATATCAATAGATTGAACAAGAAAAACAGTGAGAATATGATGAACTGAAGAGAGAAGGTGTTTCCGGCGAAAGGCACACACAGTTAACCGATCGAATGTGTTTTGGGGGAATGAACTGGTTCGGTCGAAGGAGTCCTGTAAATAGGAAGTCTCATTTGGCGAATGAGTATTCCGAATGAGTTGCTTCGCCCCAATTTCATTCGGCCGAAAGAGCCCTTAACATAAAGTTTCATTCTGCAAGTGAGATAACCGAAGGAGTTGCTTCGGTCCCGGTTGATTCGGCCGAATGACCCATTCACTTGAATGAAGTTATTCGGTCATTAGAGATATTCTTCTTGTTCAGTCGCACGAATGAAGTTTGTCACTCCCAAACACAACTCAATTTTAATGTTAACATTATGATCAGTTAACCGAATTCCATTATGAAGAGTAGTCTGGTGGGTAATGGATTCAGATATGATTGAACATCTGAACATAGAAATGATCATCTAAAACAAATGTTAAAATATAAAATCTTTTTGTATTTTTCTGAAAAGAAATACGACTGTACAACTAGCAACTAAAAACACAGAAACACATATTTTTGTGAGAAGTATATCAAGAAACTAACACATACACCTAATCACATCAAATTAGTATTACTAGATGTTTCACTTCAGACACATTTGTCTTGTGATATGATTACTGATATACTTGTCCACTTTAAGCCTGACACTACATCATTTCTAAACAAATTTGATGATCACTCATGTTTTCTGACTGAGTTACCCATTTCATTTAACCAATAAAGATCAAAACCAGTTTTTAACTCATCTCTGCATAACTTAGTATCGAAAATCATAAATTCCATAAGGTTCCAATTTATTATCTTTTTGTATTTTTCTTTTTGATTTGTCTCTCATGTTCAACACATTCTCATGGACGGCTTCAGCTAGGTCTTTACAAAGCAATATGGCACGTATACAGAATTGTGTTGACACGATTAACTTGTTCTATCCAAATGGACGGCTTCAGCTAGGTCTTTACAAAGCAATATGGCACGTGTATGGAATCAAACTTATTTTTAATTTCCAAGCTTAATACCAGCTTGATTTACTTTTATTTTCTTGTGATTCAATCATTTTTATCTGCATGGACGGCTTCAGCTAGGATTTTACAAAGCAGTATGGCACGTGTATAGACTTGAATTCATGAATCATTGGAATTGGAAACCTTATTAGATCCTATGATAATAGGTGTATGCCTGGTTTGAGTCAAAAACTATTTATCACTTAGCTAGTTTTCAAAAATGGATCCCACAAGTCAGACTTTCTAAGTAATCACAAATAGTCTATACATTTTGTGAAGTCGGCCTATGAGTACATCAATTCACAATTCTCATGTTTTTTCAGTTTATGCATTCACCTTAGCTTTTAAGACATGATAGGTTAACACATTACTTTCTTAAATAAGACTTTCTCATTTTTATGATTTTTAATTGTTTTTGTATTTTTCAAAATTTTCAAATGTTTTTGGTTTTTCAATTAATCTACTTTTTCTCCCCCCTAAAAACCTCAAACATAAAATCTTTTTGAGTTTTTGATTTAGTGAAAGAAAAAACAGAAATAATTAACAATGAAAAATAAAACAAAAGAAATCTAACTAATAAAAGAGATGATCATTTGTTAGATTCAGATGAAGGAATGATTTCATCCTTTTGAAAAACACCATTAGCTGATAACAGATATAAAAATCTGGGTTTATCAAAAGCTTTTGTGTACAGATCGGCTTTTTGGTGATTGGTGTGTATTTTAACAACATCGATAAGTTTCTTTTCAAAACAATCACGTATAAAGTGATATTTGATGTCGATGTGTTTGGTTTTCGAGTGTTGGACTGGGTTCTTAGTGACAGCTATGGAAGCAAAATTATCAACATAAATAGGAGTGTTAGAAAAATGTAACCCATAGTCCCTAAGTTGCTGTTGTATCCAAATGATTTATGAACAGCAACTAGCAGCAGCAATGTATTCAGCTTCACATGTTGAAGTAGACACCGACGTCTGCTTCTTGCACTGCCAGGTAACTAAACGGGTTCCAAAGAACTGACATCCCGCAGATGTTGACTTGAAATCTCTTTTGCATCCGCCATAGTCTGAATCACAGTATGCAGTAAGTTCAAAGTTATCATCATTAGGGTACCATAAGCCAAGATCCGGTGTACCCTTCAGATAACACATAATCCTCTTCACAACAATCAGATGTGATACACTTGGTTAGGACTAATAGCGAGCACACAAGCATGTGGCGAACATGATATCTGACTGAGAAGCAGTAAGATACATGAGAGACCCAATCATTCCTTGGTACATAGTGGCATTGATTAACTCCCACTTTTCGTCTGGTGTAATCCCGTGATTAACAGCCAGTGGGGTACCAGCAGGTTTTGCATCCGACATACTGAAACGGCTCAGAATGTCACCAACGTATTTGGTTTGATGAATGAAGATCCCTGCCTCAGATTCATCCACCTGCAACCCAAGGAAAAATTTAATCTCCCCCATTAAGCTCATTTCAAGCTTGTCTTTCATGACCTTCTCAAATTCCTTGCACAGACTATCATTTGTAGACTTGGTCACCATTCAATGGATCCTCAAACCCGGGAGGTTGATTGACATACACTGTTTCACTGATCACACCATGAAGGAATGCACTCTTGACATCCATTTGATAAACTTTGAATTTCTTGAAGAATGCATATGCCAAGAAGATACGGATTGCTTCAAGACGAGCAATCGGTGCAAACACTTCATTATAGTCAAGTCCTTTAATCTGTCTGAATCCTTGAACCACCATACATGTTTTTTTTCGCACAACGATCCCATGATCATCCGTTTTGCAAGGAAGAACCCATCTGGTACCTTTAACCTTTGCACCTTTCGGTTTGTCAACAAGTTGTCAAACACCTAATTTCTTGAATTGAAGGAGTTCTTCTTGCATGGCATCAACCCATGATTCTTCTCTCAATGCTTCGGTGACGGTGCACGGTTCAACTTGAGAGATGAAACAAGAATGGGCACAACAGTTCACATTAGCAAAGTCAAGAATATCAGCAAGACCTCCTGAAGATAGCTGATTTCTTGTCTTAACCCCATCAAGTGGACTTCCAATAATGTTCTCCTGAGGATGAATGCGATTGATTCTTCCAACAGGATGAGCTGGAACCTCAACCTGTGGATCAAGATTGTTCAGATTCAAGTCCTCAAGTCCAGGTACAAGGTTGTCAACATTTGGTTTGGGGGCAGCTGGTTGAACTGGGTTATCATCTGTGTCTGAGCTGTCATCATTTATCTGTACTGTGGGAATTGAAGTTGATGAAGGTTGCACAGGTTCATCAGATGCATTTTGTGCATCATACATCATTTGAACATCAACATCTTCATCTGAGTACATGGGAGTCATATTGAATGAGTTGAAAAGATATGAATAGTCAAACATCCAGTCTGGACCTTTCCCACGTGGGGGCATAGAATGTCTCTAAACGTCCACGTGGTACCACTCCCCCACATTCTGAGTTGATCTACTGTAGACCCTTTTATTAGGAGTGCTGTATCCAAGAAAATACCCTTCTTCCACCTTTTCATTGAACTTGCCCTGCTCGTGTTTCTTAAGCATCGTGCAGGGAGTACCAAAAGGTTCAAGATACTTAAGATTAGGCTTTCTGTTGTGGAGCAGTTCAAAGCAAGTCTTCCCATGTCACTTGACTATTAATACCCGGTTCAGTGTGTAGCAAGCATTTGCCACAGCTTCATTCAAGAACTGAACTAGAAGAGATGAATGAGCAAGCATTGTCCTAGCAGCCTCAATCAAAGTTATGTTCTTTCGTTCAGCAACACCATTCATTTGCGGGACATATGGAGCACTAAATTGTTGGACAATGCAATGTGCATTACAGAAGTTCTCCATGTTTTGATTCTTGAACTCCGTCCCGTTGTCTGTTCTGAGCATACGAATCTTGAGCTTATAAAGAGATTCAAGTTTGGTCACCAACACTTGAATGCACTCAAAAGTTTCAGATTTCTCCTTTAGAAAGAAAACCCAAGAATATTTGGAATACTCATCAGTGAAGACTAGACATTATTGATCTCCAGCTATACTCTTGCGGTTTACTAGACCAAATAAATCCATTTGAAGAAGCTCAAGAGGAACAGTGATTGAATGAAACTTTTTCAGCTTGTGAGATTGCTTGGTCTGCTTTCCTTTCTTGAATGAGACACATATATCAGATAGCTTAAAATTCTTCAGACTCACCCCCTCTACCAAGTTGTTGTGTACCAAATAGTTCATCTTGCGTACACTCAAATGGCCCATCCTCTTATGCCAAAGAATATAGTCTTTCTCAGTGGCCTTTGACATAAAACATGAAGCTGTGGAGGATGTTGTTGAAGCTGTAGCCATGTTGAGTACATACAAGTCCTGCTAACATGGTGCTGACATCAAAATCCAATCTTCAAGAATAGTAACACCTTGCTTGAGTATGTAATAGTTGGAGTCATCAAAGAGAACTTTGTACTACTTGAAACAAATTTGTGACACTGAAAGAAGATTCTTCTCCAACTACTTCACGTATCTGATTTTGTCAAAAGAAACTTGGCCGTTTGGCAGAATACCGTCTCCCATAATGAACCCGCCTTTATCACCGGCGAACGCTACATAACCACCTCGAATAGAATTAACGTTGGTGAGCAGCAAAATATCTCCAGTCATGTGCCTAGAAGCCCCACTATCAACGATCCAAGAGCTGTTAATAGCAGCTGTTGGGGCAACCTGCACAAACACAAACAATTAGTTCAACTTGGGAACCCAGGCCTTTGCAGTCTTGGGTTGACCCAAAGAGTTTCGGATCCAACAACAATCCATTTACCATCAAGTTTTTCTTTGTCTGGAGTGTTTAAAACTAAAGTCTCAGAAGACTTAACTTTCCAGACAGTTTTTTTACTGAAAGAGTTTTTCAAGTAAATGGATGATGGTTTTAATTGATTAACATTAACCACCTTGGGAACATCTAAGTTCACCACTTTCCCTTCGCCCTTATCCAAATGTTTAACCAGATTGGGTTGTTTGGGCTTTGCTTGAGTCAATTTAAAATCAGATTTGACCAGTTTGTTAAAATTCTGATTTAGTTTTCTAGGTGGTGCAACCTTAGGTCTGATCAACTGGAGACAAAATCTAACAACATGTCCAGGTGCACCACACTCAAAGCAAACTATTTTGTCTTTGGAAGAAAATTGTTTTGATTTTGACTGAGAATTTTTGTTTTGAAAAACATTTTTCTTAATCTGATCATGCCCAAAACCCAAACCCCTTGTGCCATTGAAAACAGTTTTAGCAGACTCCTTGGTCTAACTTGCTTCACCATTTTGTGAAGACTTCACAAAGCAAATGGCTTTGGAAACCTTTGAAGCCATGTTTGACTTGCGTAAGATTAGGTCTGCCTTCTTGGCAATTGATGTCTGATTCTTAACACAAGACACTTGAGGAATAACATCACACTTATCCTCTGAATCAGACACCTAATCTTCAACCATGCCCTCCACAAAAGATTCCTCAGATATTCAGGAACCCTCATCAGATATTATCCCAATGGGATCAATAACTAGTGAAGTTTTCACCTAAAAGTCTTTAACCTCTTTGTCATTTGGGGAATTGACAAAGCTGTTCAAGACTGGTGGGGGACAATGATTGTATCTTGTTTCTTTACCCTTTCCATCCTGATCAGTCCCAGTACTGATCATGTGCTCAATAATGTAAGATGAGCTTTGATAGATCTTGAGCTTCTGGCCTAAGGTCTCATAGTCACACTCGACTATGGCAAGTTTCTTCATAGTCTCATTTATGGTGTTGAGATAAGAAGTAACTGCATCCTGCTTGTTTAGCACAGCGATCTCAGCCTCATGCAGCTGTCTGTTTAGCAAGTTAATTTTATCTTGAAAAACTTTTTCATTAGATTTTAAAATTCTGTTTGCCTCAATCATTTGGTTGAGATCGCTGATCAAATCAGCATTGTCTTTCTGATAAGCCAGAACCTTACTATCAAGATCAATACAGTTAAAACATCTATAATGAGAAGATGAACACTCATCAAATACCTGATCTAACTGTGAAGTAGCAACAGAAGTAGCAGATGAGTTCACTATCAAAGCAAACTGGGTAACTGGTTCTTCAAGATCAGCATCATAATCTGCTTGAGTGTCTGAGTCTGAAATGCTTTCTGACTCTGAACCAGATGTTTCTTCTATGCTGATCTTTACTTCTTCAAAAGTGCTTTCTTCACTTGACTCATCAATCTTCTGAATTTCATCAACACAAGCTTTATCTTATCCTCCCTGATCTGGATTGAATCTGAAATCCCAATGCTCACCTTCATCATTTTGAACCATCAAGGCTTTTTTGGCATTTGAGGAGCTTGCATGGGCAGGAGTATCAACAGGTACAAGTCTTCTCTCTGGATTTGATGCTGAAAAGAATTCTTGTTTCCTGACTTCTTTGGCTGCTTGCACTGTCTTGCAAAGTGCCCCTTCTCCCCACAGTTGTAGAAAGTGATAGATGCCATGTCAAAACCAAATTTAGAATCCTTATTCAGGTTGATGTCTTTGCCAGTCCTTCTCACAAAATCCTTTTCTCTTCTCACAGCACTAGCTAGAGCCCACATGATATCAATCCTCTCCATGTCATCTAGGTCTCTCTAAGAGTAATCATCATTAGTCAAGTAAGGATTACCAATCTATCCTGCTAATAATCCATCATAGGAGCTAACAAGAGCAGATAGAAGACCCATATGCTCCTTTGCAATCTCTACAGTCACTTAATCAAAGTTGTCTGTCTTCAGACTGGTGACTGGTTGACTACTTTCTTTCTGAGAGCTAGATGAGGAAGATGATTGACTGAAATGAATATGATTGGGAATAGGAGCTTCAGTAGTCTGTGAGACAAAAGCAGTCTTCAGTGGAGCATGAGAAGAGGCTCTCTCTACAGAAGGAGTAGAATAATACAATGAAGGGTCCTGAACTTGAGCAACTCTCTGAGCCTTCCACTTATTCTCAATTTCCTGCTCTTTCAACTTCTGGATAAAATAATTGATGTCAATACTTGCCATCATCTCATTCTGCTTTAAAACCATAAGAAAAGACTCCCATTTTAGAGGTAGAGCATCTGCCAAACACTAAATCTTCTCCTGAGTTGTAGTCTTGACCTGATAATTAAACAGCTCACTCAGAAGATGGTAGAATCTTGCAATCAGATCATCCAGTGACTCGTTCCCCACATACATGAAACTGTTAAAACTCTTTTCTTAAAGCTTTAGACTTGATGTTCTTCAATGCATCATTTCCCTCGTATCTCTGCTGCAATGCATCCCACATAAACTTAGAAGATGTAAACTGTCTGAACTGATGCAAGATATCAGTTTCAATGGACTGGGACATAATAGCATAAGCTTTCTTCTCATAGTCATATAGTTTCCTCTGTGGTTCAGTCATCCGTGTGACTAACATTGGAGTTCCATTTTCACTTAGAGGTCTCTAATAACCACCCTCTATCATCATCCATAAGTTGGTATCAACTCCATTGATATGAATTTAAAATCTGTACTTCCAGTGGGGATAATCATCTAATGAAAGCAGCTTGGGAGTTTTATTGGAGTTCCCTGTCTCAGTCTCAGTAAGCAACAGTGTCTGAATACGATGATTCTAGTTCGCCATCATAGCTAAGTCCTTCATATGATCAAGAACAATAATGTCCAATACTTAGAAAATTCTGAAATCTGATGGCCGAATGACTCTACTTTGGCTGAATGTCGGGGACCGAATGTACTTGATATTGGCGAATGAACTGCATTGGCCGAATGAGAAGCTCAGAATGACAAAAGGACCAAACGAATGAAGAAGGCAAATGAATATGGCGAATGAGAGCTATTCGGCGAATGAAACTTATTCGGCCGAATGGGGGCTATTCGGATGATCTATTCGGTCGGGTGATTCATTCGGACTATTTGGGGTTTTCAGCTGCAAGAATCGCGATAACATTCAATCTAGAGCAAATCTAATCACCAAATTTGGTACAGAAGTTTAGGACAACATTACCAACCAATTGGGACGATTGATTTGACAAAACAAGCACAAAAACCCACGGATTTTCAATGAAATAGTGACTTGAAGGGCAAGGCACTTAGGGTTTTTGCAGATCTCGAACGAGCAATCAAAGATATGATGATTTGTAATGGAAATCGAGCAGAATCAAGAGGCAAAGCTCTGATACCACTTTTTGGGACCTGCTAGGAGCCTGGAAACAACCCGGTTCCAATGTAGATATGCTCGACAGCCTTTGGAATAGTGCGGAATCCTATTCCATGGTTTTCTAATCGAAACCAACAGCACCCGTGGTGATCCGAAGGTGAAGGATGAAAGTTTGAAGCAAGATCGAACACCACGGGATGAGAATCGAAGTTGGACATGAAAGAACCGCTCTAAACTTCTAGGGTTTGACACTAGAGTGCTCTGGGAAGAAGAAGGGCTCGGGAAAGTTTGGTTTGAATCTGTTTGAACTAATGTATATAGATTGTACTCATTCGGCCGAATGAGTGGCCGAAACGACTCATTCGGCGAATGGCTCAGCCGAATGAGCTTGGTCCACCGAATGTGTCATGCGGCTTACTTATTCGATCGCCCTAGTCATTCTGTAAGCGTTCATTTGGCCGAATGACCTCATTCTTAGGGTCATTCGCTCGAATGGGTCTATAAGACATATAAAATTAAAGTTAAACATAATCAAACAGATATAAACTAAAGTAAACATTAAGAACAATATATAAATACTGACTTCATTAATGACCTAAACTTTATACATCAAAAGATCATAAAAACTGAACTTGGGACATTTCACATACCAACATGGTTTCCTTATAATTTATAAAGTAATTCACTAGGAATAACATGTATTCCTCAAAAAGGGTTTACAATTGTAATCGCAGAGGAATAATAGTCTTATCTCTTAGAATTCAAAGATATTGTCTCAAAGGAATAACATTTATGAATTCATAGGAATCATAGATATACACCAACAGTAAAAACTGTTATAAACTCATAGTCATCAACATTAACATGATAAGGAATACAATTGTAATAACAAAATAAAACCTTATTATCATACAGTGTACTAAAACATTTAAGAAAAGTTTTAGCATGTTCTCAGCCCTACAGTTAAATCAAAAGATTAGTAAAAATAGGCATATGAACTCACCTGGTATTGTAGTGGTTGACTAAGTAATCAAATAATGCACGCGCTCGTTGTTGTTCTTGAAGTTGTATTTACGATCTGGTGTTTGTTTCCAATTGTGTGTAACTTATAAGTATAAGTTATGTAAATAAGAGTTAACCCTAAATTTGGTTAACAGTTTTGTTTAGTCTCAGCTCCCTTGTAGTGTCATATACTAACACTTAACCCATTATAAGTTAAGTATTAATGTCTTGTAACACTTATTTTTATGTGCTTTAGACTTGGTTTATAACTTTGTTACCTTGCAAGTTTTGAAAACCATAATATTTTCTAAGTACAAAGCCTACGTTTTCTAAGTACAAGTGTTTTTCCTTAACTAAGTTTTCAAAATTAATTGAACACCTTTTTGTGAAAAACCTTAATGGTATTATGTGAACCCGTTGTTCCTTATCCTTCATTGTTTTGTTATAAACCCTATCTTATGATTTAAACTCTTGTTTATAAGATTCGCATATGTTTTGTTTAGTTTTATATTAGTATCGATGGCATCATAATGGTTAGAATCGGTGGTTATCACATTCGACTAACACTTAGAAACGTTTCTATAGTTTCTCGTCGATACTAACAGCTTCCCATCGATCTTGTGTGTTTGTTGGGTAACCAATTTGTTTAATTCTTGGCTCAAATTACTTGGATTATACTCAAGTAATAGCATCGATGATGTCTGGACGAATATCGACAAGGTAAGTTCGATCGCAAGACAAGGAAGCACATGAGCCTTCCTTTCGATACTAGTAGTATCGATAGGCTCCCTTTCTCGATGCTACGACTTTCGATCTTGATAATATCGACCATAACCCATCCTGGATCACGTGGACCTGTCGAAACTATCAAAATCAGTCGGGTTCTTGTCGATATTGAGGCCATCGAAACTAAGAAGGTCGATGGATGTCCATCTTTCCTAGCTGTCAACGATCCTAACAGGTCCCTCACATTCATCCGTCGATATTGTCCAGTTCTTATGTCGATACTACCGCTCAACTATCCAAATCTTCAATCCAGTGTATTCCAAGCATAATGAACTTGTTTTGGTGATATTCTAACAACATTTGATTGGCAAATTTGGAGTTCCCAGTTCATATGTGTTGGGTTTGTAGAAACCCTCAAAAACTGAAGCTTGGAGCTAACCTCATGCTCAAATCAGTAGATTTCTGACCTGATCCTTTGTAGTTTTGCATGGGAAACGTCGAGAACTTTGTGTGGATACCAAATTTGAAGAATTTGGTTAAGAATTGAGAGAAATAAGTGGATTATAGTGAAGAAATCTTCGAGAGAGTAGAAACCGAAAATGTAAAGAGAGTGGGTAGATAGAATAAATACATGAAGGATTTAATGTCTTTTTGGGTTTTTATACCCCACATAGGTTCGGGTTCATTTGGTTTGTTCAGTTTTCATTTTCGTTACATTTTCGGAACAAATACACAAAATTAAGAAATTTATATAATTAGTATTTGTAAACCTATTTAAGGTTGTAATTCCTAATAAATATTTTATATTTATTTTTCTTATTTTATTAATTTGAAGACGTTCATTAACTACCGTTTCATCAGATCGTATTATCATCACGCGTATTCATTCGAATCGTCACCCGAACAAACACGACGATAGTTCTACTTTCTGATTTTGTTTCCTACTTTTCAGTTATTATTCAAAATGTTAAACCCACAAATATGTTTGTGTGAATCGTCACCCACACAAACACACTGTTGGTTTCTTATTCTGAAAGGATACTGAACTTCTGTTTTGAATTAGACATTGTCACTGACGGACTCAACTGGAGTTACCTATTTGCACATAGTTATTATTGTTTTCCCCTTGTTTTAACACTGAATCATCGGCCATCAGATTTATGTTATTTATGGAAATCAGATCTCAACCGCTATGTTTTTGGTATTTGTTCTCATAATTTGTTATTTCCCATGATTTGTTGTATTTCTGTATTTCGATTTCCATCGAAATACGTACAACTGTCATATGTTCTGTAGCACTTTTGTCACCCAACTGTTTTACCCATAGTTATTCACAAATAGTTATTCAAACATAGTTACTCACACACAGTTATTTACACATAGTTATTGTGAAAGTACACATACCGTACGGATTGCCGGACGATCTGGTACAAGTTGTCACAGTCTCCCCTTGTTAAAAAAATTCCGTCCCGAAATTTAAGCATCATTGTTTGACACTACCTCTTCTTCAAACAGATAGGGATACGACTTTGTTTCAGTCTCTTGACTTCACGATCCATAATCTCTACAGGTTCCTTAATGAAATGTAGTTGTTCATCCACTTTTATTTCTTCCAAAGGTATTACTAACGATTCATCAGCGTGACATCTCTTGAGATTGGATACATGAAACACATCGTGTACCCCGCTGAGTTCATTAGGAAGTCTGAGTCTGTATGCCACAGGACCAATTCGTTGAGTTATCTCATACGGCCCGACATCCCTTGGTGCTAACTTACCCTTAGCCCCAAAACGAACCACGCCTTTCCACGGGGACACTTTCATCATGACTCGGTCACGCACCTGGAATTCCAAAGGCTTTCGTCGTTTGTCCGTGTAACTCTTTTGGCTGCTACGTTCAAGATGTTCTTAGACTGCAAGCCACACAACTTCAAAGGATCGGATGGAGCCATTGGACTCCTACAATGGATTGAGAAAGCCGAATCAGTGTTTGAGATGTGTAACTGTCTTGAGGAGAATAAGGTTAAGTATGCTACTGGAACTTTGGAAGGTCCAACATTGACTTGGTGGAACTCGAATGTTCAAACTCTGGGATTGGGTGAGGCCAATGCCTTAACTTGGAATGGTTTCAAGACCTTACTGCAGGAGGAGTACTGTCCTCACAGTGAAATGCAGAAGCTGGAGGAGGAGTATTGGCATCTCACGATGGAGGGGTCAAACATCGAGGAGTACACGACTCGGTCACATGAACTGGCCAGACTTCTACCTCACATGGCTACTCCAGCAAGCAAGTGGATAGAGAGGTACATCGGGGGATTAGTGCCTCGGATTCAGGGATTGGTCACTTCTGCAAATCCCACAACGATTCAACAAGCTGTCCGACTAGCGCACCAATTGACTGACCAGGCAGTTTTACAAGGAACTCTGCCTAAACGAACATCAGCTACTAAGGTGGGAGACCACAAGAGGAAGTGGGAAAGCAGCAACACCAAGAATATCAACCAACAGCCGTTTCAGCAGAACCAAAAGCAGGATTCACACAAGTCTTATCACAATTCGAACAGTGGTCAGCAATCATCATCAGCAGGGGGTATATTGGTAAACACCCAAAGTGCAACAAGTGTGGATTTCATCATGCTGGGAATCAGTGTGATAAGTTTAAGTGTCAACAGTGTGGTAAAGGAGGGCATGCAGCTAAGGATTGCCGCGGAGAGCTGCAAAACAATTCCAACAATCATAATAACAACCAGAACAACGCACAGAAGGGTTGTTTTGAGTGTGGTAACTGGGGCACTTCAAAAAGGATTGCCCACAACTTAAGAAAGCCGGACTAATGATGCAAATGGCAACGGCAACGACAATGGCACCAATAACAACAACAATAACAACAACAATGGTGCTAGGGGCAGGGCGTTTGTGATTGGAGGACGTCAGGCACGGGAGGATCCCAACATTGTCACGAGTACGTTCCTCTTGAATAATCACTATGCCTCTATGCTATTTGATACTGGTGTAGACCGGAGTTTTGTATCTAGTCCATTCTCTAAGTTGCTAAATGTTAGTGCTACTGCCTTAGAAAATCCATACACTGTAGAATTAGCTGATGGCAAGCTCATTGTAGTAGAACATATCCTTAAGGGATGTATCCTTGATTTGATTGGTCAAACACTGGAAATTGACCTTATGCCTATCAACTTAGGCAGTTTTGATGTAGTCATTGGCATGGACTAGTTGTCCAAACACCAGGCTGAAATAGTATGCCATGAAAAGATCGTTCGTATACCTCTTTCGCATGGAGAGACATTGTATGTACAAGGTGAGAAGAGCAGTACGCCACTGCGTCTCATATCTTGTATGAAAGCACACAAATGTCTGCGAAAAGGTCATACGGCAGTTATAGCACTTATAACTGAGAAGCCAGTAGCTGAGAAGAAGATTGAAGACATCCCAGTAGTTTGTGAATTTCTTGAAGTATTTCCAGAAGACTTACCAGGATTACCACCTATCAGACAAGTGGAATTCCGAATCGACCTTACACCAGATGCAGCACCGATAGCTAGGGCGCCTTATCGACTTGCACCATCTGAAATGCAAGAGTTGTCCACACAACTGCAAGAGTTGTTGGATAAGGGCTTTATACGACCTACTTTTTCACCGTGGGGAGCTCCAGTCTTGTTTGTTAAGAAAAAGGACGGGACTTTCCGTATGTGTATCGATTACCGGGAACTTAACAAGGTTACCATCAAAAACCGGTATCCGTTACCTAGAATTGACGATCTGTTCGATCAGTTGCAAGGTTCGAGTTACTACTCGAAAATTGATCTCAGGTCTGGTTATCATCACCTTAGAGTTCAAGAAGAAGATATTCCGAAGACAGCATTCAGGACGTGCTATGGCCATTACGAATTCTGGGTCATGCCATTTGGGTTGACAAACGCTCCAGCTGTATTAATGGATCTCATGAATCGTGTTTGTAAACCTTATCTTGATAAGTTTGTCATTGTTTTCATTGATGACATTCTCATCTATTCTCAGACTGAGGAGGAGGACGCTGAACATCTTCGTTTGTTGTTAGAATTATTGAAACAAGAGCAACTGTACGCTAAGTTCTCGAAATGTGACTTCTGGATGCGAGAAGTTCAATTCTTGGGTCATATAGTCAATGAAAAGTGTATACACGTTGATCCAGCAAAGATTGAAGCGATTAAGAATTGGGAAGCACCAAAGACCCCTACTGAGGTACGACAATTCCTTGGTTTGGCGGGTTATTACAGACGATTCATTGAGGGTTTCTCAAATATCGCTCAACCACTTACAGCTCTTACGCACAAGGGAATGAAGTATAACTGGACGGATAAACAGGAAGCTGCATTCCAATTATTGAAACAGAAACTTTGCAGTGCACCGATTCTGTCCTTACCGGAAGGAACAGAAGACTTTGTGGTGTACTGTGACGCATCTGCACAGGGTTTGGGACGTGTGTTGATGCAGCGTGATAAAGTGATTGCTTATGCTTCAAGGCAGCTACAACCACACGAAAAGAATTACACTACTCACGACTTGGAGTTAGGAGCAGTGGTTTTTGCTTTGAAGATTTGGAGGCATTACCTATATGGAACCAAGTGTACCATTTACAATGATCAAAAGAGTTTGCAACATATCTTTGATCATAAGGAACTCAACATGAGACAGCGAAGATTGGTCGAGTTGTTGAATGACTACGAATGCGCGATCAAGTATCATCCGGGAAAAGCTAATGTGGTAGTTGACGCTTTAAGCAAAAAAGACACAACAGTAACTAGACGGGTTCGCGCACTTATGATGACGATACATACTGACTTACCTGACAAGGTACGCAGTGCTCAGCTTGAAGCCTTAGAAAAGGATAAATTGGTACAAGAATCCTTACGAGGGATGGAAACACAATTGGATGTGAAGCCTGATGGAATTCGTTATTTCATTAACCGACTGTGGATACCTTTGCATGGTGGTTTAAGGGAACTCGTGATGGATGAAGCACATAAGTCTAGATATTCAGTCCATCCGGGGTCAGACAAGATGTATCATGACTTGAAGGCACTGTATTGGTGGCCTCACACGAAAGCTGACATTGCTAGATACGTTAGCAAATGTTTGACTTGTTCAAAAGTCAAAGTTGAATATCAGAAACCATCTTGTTTGCTGCAACAAACAGAAATACCAATGTGGAAATGGGAACAGATTTCGATGGACTTCATTACTAAGTTACCCCGTACACCGAGTCGTTGTGATACGATATGGGTAATTGTCGATCGATTAACAAAATCTGTACATTTCTTGGCGATTAAAGAAACTGACAAAATGGAGAAACTGACTCGTATCTACATCAAGGAAGGAGTAGCACGACATGGCGTGCCAATTTCCATCATATCAGATCGGGATGCTCGATTTACTTCCAACTTTTGGAAATCACTTCATAAGTCATTGGGAACTCGTTTGGATATGAGTACCGTATATCATCCACAGACTGACGGTCAGAGTGAACGTACGATTCAAACGCTCGAAGATGTGTTACGAGCTTGTGTAATTGACTTTGGGGATAGCTGGGAAAACCACTTACCGTTAGTGGAATTCTCTTACAACAACAGTTATCATACAAGTATTCAGGCGGCACCGTTTGAAGCATTGTATGGACGTAAATGTCGTTCGCCAGTTTGTTGGGCTGAAATTGGTGACAGTCAGATTACAGGTCCTGAATTAGTACACGAAACGACAAAGAAGATAGTTCAAATCCGGAACCGTATGGCAGCGGCCCGGGATCGACAAAAGAGTTACGCTGACAAACGTCGTAAACCGTTGGAATTTCAAGTAGGAGACCGAGTTCTTCTAAAGGTATCACCTTGGAAAGGTGTTATACGATTCGGCAAGCGTGGGAAGCTTAGCCCACGTTATGTAGGACCTTTTGAGATCCTGAAAAGGATTGGTCCGGTTGCGTATCAACTCAAATTACCGGATGAACTTAGAGGAGTTCATGATATCTTTCATGTTTCAAACTTGAAGAAATGTCTTTCTGATGAGACATTGATTGTACCTTTGGAAGAAATACAAGTAGATGAACAATTACGATTCATTGAAGAACCAGCTGAAATCATGGACCGAGAGGTCAAACAACTTAAACAAAGCAAGATTCCGATACTCAAAGTCCGGTGGAATTCAAGATGTGGACCTGAATTCACATGGGAAAGGGAAGATCAAATGATGAAGAAGTATCCTCATCTGTTCAAAACAACAACTGCAGACACTGTGAAGACACGTTAAATTTCGGGACGAAATTTCCTTCAACAAGGGGATGACGTGATGCTTCACACATCAACACTTCAGATTTCAAACTGTAAGCACAAACACTTTATTCAATTGGTTTTGTTACAAACATTTGTGCTACATTAGATTTTATGTGCTACATTTCATATGTTACATGTTATGGTAGTACATACATGATTAGTTTCAAACATTTGCTATGTGTGAAGATACATAGTGCAAATAGTTGCGAACATACACTAGGTGGAAGGTTACACAACACAATATGACCAAACACAAAAAGTCACAGTTAGGTGAACTAACTAGTGTACACGCAAACAGTTACATGGAACGATCACACTTAGTTGTGATGTTGCAAACATTGGATTTTGTGTATGAGTACACACAAGCACACATAATGATCAAACATCACGCTAACACGTACAATTTGAACTTACAAGTGGTGTCCTAACTATTTTTAACATTCAACAATTTTCAACAATTTTCGGGACGAAAATTCCTTCAACAAGGGGATGATGTGACAATCCGGCAAATTCGGATTAACCCCGTTAGTCAAGAATTGGCAGAAATAATCTGAAATTAAACAAAATTGAACTAGAAGATGTTTAATTAATCAAATAAGGATTAGAAATATCCAATTTACAAGAATTTGACTTGTAATGGGGTAAAATGACTAATTTTGACTTCCACAAGTCAAAATTCGGCCAAAAGAATCAATTGAAACCGAAATTCTAGTTAATTACCCGTAATTAAACAAATTAAACCTTCACTTAACTCTCACTAATGATATTAGTCGGTTATCAGAAGTTAATCATCACTAATTATCGAAATTAATCACTTAATTCGTCCATAATGACGAGACCGTGGCTATTCCGTATCAAATCGGTATAATTCGACAACAATGTATCAAATTTGAGGTTCCTAAACTTCCATCAACAGTTTTAGAAGGTTTATCATACAATCAATTAATCTAAGAAGCTGCGAAGAGAAGGATTCAATCTTGGAGGGACGAAACTAGGGCTTCTAAGTGAACTACATCGAATCAACATCAAACGAGGTAAGAACCTACTCCCATACAACTTAAACCTACCGATTTGGAATAACCCCATGTCAATTTAGGCTGTTAACATCGAATCGTATGAAGTACAATTCTAGGGTTCATATCTTAAACGTATTTGGGGGTTTCGATTTAAATTGATGCAAGAATCAAATTAATTGCTACCTTTAGCTTCAGAGGATTCCGATTAACAAAATTCCAATGTTGATTTTTAATCATACTGTCGAATTGAAAGAATCCGAATTCTAGGGTTCTTCGAATATAAAGATTTGGGGATTTTAGTGTAACGGATTTTAAAATGAAATTAAACCACATTAGTAATTTCAGAGAATGCCTATCAAGCATAACCACATGATGATTCATGGTCTTAACATCGAATTGTTCGGTTTTGATTATTAGGGTTTATGTTAAGAACGGATTTGGGGGTTTCTTGTTTAAACGGATTAATAGTCGAATTAAACCACATAGAAAGTTTCAGAGTAATACGTTTAAGGAAATAAATATATCAATTTCATGAAATGATAGCGAATTGTAGATGATCGAGTTCTAGGGTTCATCATTAAAGTTGTTTTGGGGCTTTTGATTTAAATGAATTCAAAAATCGAATTGAATGATGCTAGTAATTTCAGAAGGTCTCGACTAAGGATACCCCTAAATTGATTTGATCATAGTACACCTAATTAAATGATTTTATGTTCTAGGGTTTATCGTGTAATACGAATTGGGGTTTTCTATAGGAATGGATTTGATAATCAAATTAAACATGACAGATAGATTCATTTTGATCATGGGAGGAAAAGTCCTATGGATTTGAGGTCTGACAAGGTCGAATTCGGATAATGGACTTAAGAATTGGGTTGTTCGATCATGATTTAATTCGGTATTGCTTTGAGGTCTTTATCCGAATCATTAGGTGAATTAAAACCACCTATAGATGCGACTAGATACATGGAACAGAAGCCCTAGAAGATTGGGTTTGAATTCAGTTGGATTAGGGACCAATTTGGAGTTCATATGCTTCGGCTATGATTAGCAAAGAGATCAGTGGGCCGATTGGGCTTAACACATTTAAAAACCCAATCTGTTAACAAAATATAAAGTAGAAGAGATGGTAGAATGTGTGTGTGTTGGGTTGGAGGTCACGGGTTCGAACCCGTGCTCCAACAGTTTTTGAGTTTTGAACCATTTTTGGTATTTTTGCAATAACTTTCGCGTACGAACTCCGATTTAATCCATTCGAATTTCATTAGAACCAGAACTCAATTTCAAACATTTTAGAATAATAAAATTTATATTTTGGCACGAAAACATAATCGCGAAGGGTTACGTTTATTTAAATAAAGTCATAAACGATTACATGGTTTTATTTAAATGATTCTAAAGTCATACGTACTTGCGTATGCACGATTCTAACTATCTAACATACGTGTGTTGACACGTATGTGATTTCAAGCACAAAACGACATCCCGAATAACACTAAGTTATTGTTAAAACACAAGTTCTTCGTAGAGGACTTTCTACGCGATTTCACGTGTTTGATCATTCTATTCACATTCAAAGGTGCGTACACGGCCGCTTTCTTATTTTAACTGTTTTGGGGGAGAAAACGTGTACAACAAACATTTTAGATACATATCACTTGCATGAGTTAGCTGTTTACATTAAGTGCAAACATAGCATTACAAGTCCTTACATTCCGAACCGTTTAGTTTGCCGTAGTGCAAAGCGTGGTAGTTGGAAATAGATCTATTAGGTTTGACAAACCTCACTTGGTAGATGGGATCTACGCAAGTGTTTGACTAGCCAATTCACATTACTATTGTTTGTGCTAGACAATAGTGGAAAGGCAAAACATGCGTTAGCATGCAACAGTCAGCTTCGTTGTCGACCACTTATGTAACTAGTACAAATGACTAGCTATCATGACTATGCATGTGTGATTATCTTATCTGCAAACATTTTGTTCAAACAGTTGTTTCAAACATTTGTGAATACTTAAACCTGTGTATGCACCAACCTTTGTGTTGACTTGATTTACATGTTTTCTCAGTACCTTAGACTCTAAGGTACACAAGCAAGCAAGCATGGACTAGGAGATCGAGTCGCATACATATTTTACATTTCAGTTATTTGGATTTGAACATTTAAATCCTTGCATTGTAATTTATTGTTTTCAAACCGTTATGGTTGTTTATGTTTTAAAAACGTTTCCGCAACGCTAGAACTTTGATATTACAGTTTTAGATCAAAGTATGTTTTGAAAATCATATAGGGGTCTTCGTTATGTCTAATGATCTGAGATCCTGGTTTGTCATGTCCCAAACGGTATGATTCCGTTAGTTGAAAATTGGGGGTGTAACAGATTGGTATCAGAGACATTGGTTATAGCGAACTAGGTTTGCATTAGTAGACTTAGACTATAACTGTTAGACGTTAGACACTTGTTTACAAAACTGCTTTTGCCTAGTATTTACATATGGTCTTATGTAACAGATATGGCAGCACCGTTACCACCGCACGTGATCGTACTCGATGATAAGGAGCCGATAGCTCCAGCATTTCAGGATCATGAGGAGGATCCGGAGGAGGATCCCGTAGAGGACCCGGACGAGGACCCGGAGGAGGATCTAGAGGAGGACGACCCAGAGGAGGATCCTGAGGAGGATCCACAGGAGGATCCTGAGGATGACCCACAGGAGGAGCCACAGAGAGACCCAGAGAAAGCACCTGTGGAGGATTCCACCGAGGAGTCTTCATATCGTATGCCACCTAGGTTTCGTGCCTGTAAGAGGCCACAATTTGAGTCAGATGATGTCGCCCGATTGACATGGGAGTCAAAGTGGGCTAATGATCGGATCGAGCATATGGCACAGGAGCTCCGGGATGTAAACGCCCGATATGCAAAGCTTCGTAGTGTAGTTCAGGGGATGGAGTCACACATTTTACATCTGACTACTCGGGTGCAGGAGGAGGAGCACCGAGCTGACATTGATGAGGGGAGGTTGATTGCACTAGAAGAGCAATTTGTATCTGAGGCTGAAGAGGAAGAGGAGGAGGAGGAGATACCAGCACAAGATGTTGATTCTGATGCTGACTCCACTATTGAGGATGCTTGAATTTCTTTATTTTGTTTAAACTTATTAGGGGTGGGTTGTGTCCCTACATTAGATTTTTGAGAAACTTACGTTTTGATTTTGAAAGTATTGTACTCAAATCAGATTATTATCTATCGAAAACTATTACGTATTGCCAACAGTTGTGTTGATTCCTACATTACATGTTTGTTGTTTGTTGTATTGTTTACACGTTTCACATTGGACTTTGATAACACTCTAACATTTCTTTTAGCTAGGAAGATAATAGCCGGTGAGAACATTCGCATGACAGTTGCTGAGCTCAATGAGCTGATTAACAACAAGGTCGCGGAGGCTATCGCAAACTACACTCAGACACACACTACAGGGCCACATGGTCCAGCAGGGGGATTGGTGAACCCACAGGCGTGCACGTTCAAGATGTTCTTGGACTGCAAGCCACACAACTTCAAAGGATCGGAAGGAGCCATTGGACTCCTACGATGGATTGAGAAAGCCGAATCAGTGTTTGAGATGTGTAACTGTCCTGAGGAGAATAAGGTTAAGTATGCTACTGGAACTTTGGAAGGTCCTGCATTGACTTGGTGGAACTCGAATGTTCAAACTCTGGGATTGGGTGAGACCAATGCCTTAACTTAGAATGGTTTCAAGACCTTACTGCAGGAGGAGTACTGTCCTCGTAGTGAAATGCAGAAGCTGGAGGAGGAGTATTGGCATCTCAAGATGGAGGGGTCAAACATCGAGGAGTACACGACTCGGTCACATGAACTGGCCAGACTTCTATAGGATTCGGTCTGCCCAAGATACATATTAAATTGATGTGGCTAGTATGATATGATCCAAGTCGGGTCATACCCAATAACAAGCTAGACAAACACCTGCAATATTTATTTATTGATTTGATCAGTTAAATAAATAACAACACTAAGAACATTTAGAAAAATGGCTTTCTAAATAAGATGCACTTAAGAAATTAATAAATAACATGGGTTTATTTGTTTTGAGAGATAACTTTATAATTGTTATTTAATGGTTAAGTAACATTTATAAAAATGTAACATGACTTGTAATGTATTACAAATTAATTAAATTGGTTTTAATTAGTGTCATGTTAAAGTTAGTTGTATATACAATATAATTTTGTAAGTGTTACAAATTTATTTTGGGTATTAATTTAAAACAAATGGGTTCGAAATCATGGCAAGCAAGCCCTTCCATTGGGGCAGAATTTTCAGCAAAAAGGGGGCTGCCATAAACCCTTCCCAATGTCTTAAAAGATGCTTATATACACATACAAGCAAGCCCCATGCAATAGACTAAAATCTCTCAAGTTCAAGAGCATCTCTCTCCCTCTTTTCTCCCTTGTTCTTTTTCAGCAAAACAGCAATAAAAGGGACATTTTTTCAGCAACTTCAAGTGGTTTTAAAAGCTGAAATTTGTGTTGTTGAATACTAGCATTCAAGGGTGGTTGTTGGTGGCTTTGGGTATACAAGCCTGAGGTTTTCTTGGTTGAAGACTTAGCATTCAAATCATCATCTTTACCTTCATTCTTCACGTTTCTAAGAGGTAATTAATGGTGTTCTTGAATGTTTTTGATAGTATGTTCTTCCATATAAAGATCCTTGTTCATGGGTTTTGTTTTAATCAAATGTATATGATGCATAAACTAACTAAACTCAAAATGGTTTTTGATATAATCTCCGCTGCGTTTTACATGTTAAATGGTTAATATGGCTTTGATAAACATCTACAAAACCTAACAATGGCATCAAGAGCCGGTTATATGGATACATGCTTCAAAAATCGAAATTTTCGGGTCCTTTTTTAATAAAAAGTGGGCTGGAAATTTCACACATGGAAATCCCTTTGTTTTTTAAGATATTATTTTATATGCATGTAAGAATCTTGAAAAATTAAAATCATGAGATGGTTTGTTTGTTTAGACAAAAACCCACTTGGATTTGGTTTATGTTGGCCGAAATTTTGGGTTAGAAAAGGGACCATGTTTATTTTTTTTGTATATGCATTTGGATGTAATTTAGTGCATAAACCTAGCCATGACCTTGTGTTTGAATATTTGTGGTTGTGATTTTATTTGGTTGAAATAAAGGCATGTAATTTATTTGTTTCATTTGGCATGTAATAAATAGATTAGTTGCACTTTATTTTTCTAGAAAAATGTATTAGGATTTTTCTATGTAATTATACTTTGGGGCTGATGTGGATGACCAAGAAGGTGCCTAAAGAAAATGTAGAAATCACAACACAAAAGGGTCACTTGAAGCATTTGGATGCAACTTCAAGTGGGAGTTCATCAACACAACATTGTGTCATGTTTTACCCTTAGGAATGACCTTTTGACACACTTGTTATGGCAAGCAAGTGTTGTCAAAATAGTTGGCTATGGTTATGCACCTTATATTTTATGTTTGGTTGATTATTTGGTTGTTTGGATGAGTTTGACTTTTAATTGAAAAATTGAATAAACTAGTTAAACAACTAAAATAAAACAAGCATAAAATTGGTTCTATAAAAATCATTAAAGGAATTAATAAAATGAGTTACCATGCATTTGAATGCATACAAATAGTATGGTATAAAAGGTTTTTCTAAAAACTAGAATTTTAGAAACTATAAAAACCCTTTACAAAACAAGTTTTAACACCATCCGTTTAAACAACACTCGATTCACTTGTAACTCGTTTATGGGATAAAGGTCACCTAACCATAAATGCCGAAACTTGTGAAGTTGAGGTGAAATTACCGTATTTGTGGGATAAAGGTCACCTAACCACTTGTATTTGTAAAATCACACGTGTGTTTAAGTAGGACGACTTGATTTGGAAATCGTGCATTAGGATCACCGAAGCATGACGTACAAACGGTGTTGATGGGATAAACATGCCAAACAAAACATAAGATGTTTAAAACCGATCCCATACACTAGAAATTGTAATAGGTTACAATTGTCAAACGTTGACTACCTTGTTAATTTAAATAAAGGGATAAAGGTCACCTAACCGATATTTAAATATAACGTTGGATTCTACATTTTAATTATTAATTGTCTATGAGACATAAAAGGGTATTAATAATTAAAATACATTGATATTAAAAATACTAAAATTGAACTTTGTAAAATTGTAGATGGCAAACAACAACAACGCAATCCTGACCGTCCATAACTTATCACTAAGAACCATCCTCGAGAAGGAACGTCTTAACAATGGGAACTTCATGGATTGGTACCGAAACTTGAGAATTGTTCTCAAGCAAGAAAAGAAGTCCTATGTGTTAGACGATCCCATTCCCGATCAACCCGATGAGGATAACGTGGAGGCCTTTAACGATTGGGTCAAGTACGCCGAGGACTTCGTGCAAGTCTCATGTCTAATGTTGGCGAGTATGAATCCCGACTTACAAAAAGACTTTGAGAACCACAATGCTTATGACATGATCACCCAGTTGAAGGAAATGTTCCAACAACAATCTAGGGTGGAACGGTTCGAAACGGTTCGAGCACTTCATGCATGTCGGATGGACGAGACCCAATCGGTTTCATCTTATGTTCTCAAGATGAAAAGCCACATTGATAGCCTCGAGAGACTTAATTGCCGTGTCTCCACTGAGTTAGCTACGGATTTGATCCTTAACTCCCATCCAAAAGGTTTGAAACCTTTGTTATGAATTATAATATGAATGGATGGGACAAGAGCATTGGTGAGCTTCATGCAATGCTAAAAACGGCCGAGGCGGGCATGGGTAAAAAGGTTTTACCGGTCCTAACGATCATTGAGGGTGGAAGTAAGAGAAGGAACCACCCCGACCCCAAGGCAAGTGTTGCCAAAGGGAAGGGACACGTTAAAGGGAAAGGGAAGGGTAAGGCTAAAGTGGAACCCAAAGAAAAGAAGCAAAAGGTTGCTAAAAATGATCCGTGTTTTGAGTGTGGTGAGATAGGCCATTGGAAATGAAACTGTCTGGTCTATCTCAAAGAGTTGAGAGCCAAGAGGGATGCAGGGCAAACCTCGGGTATGACTTTTATGATACATGTTGAGCTAAATATTATTTCTTCTAACACATGGGTATTGGATACCGGATGTGGAACTCATATTTGCAATTTGTTGCAGGGGTTCAAAAGAAGTAAGCATTACAGCAAAGGGGAAATTAGCCTCTTCATGGGCAATGGAGCAATGGTTCATGTTGAAGCCCAAGGAGACTATATTTTGAAGCTTCCAAGTGGTTTGGAAGTTATTTTAAAGAATGTTTTGTATTCTCATAGTTTGACTAGGAACATTATCTCTGTTTCCCGTTTAAGACAATGTGGTTTTAATTTCAAGTTTGTTGACAATGATATCCATGTTTCTTTAAATCATGTGTTTTATTTTAAGGCTATGCCTTGCAATGGTATTTATGAATTGGTTCATGATAACACAACATATGATAGCTCAATGTACCAAGCTACCACCAAAAGGCTCAAATTAGATTTGAGTGATTCCTATCTTTGGCATTGTCGGCTTGGACACATAAACAAAAATCGCATGCAAAAACTTCAAAAGAATGGTCTTTTAAAAACAAATGAAAATGATTCATTTGATGTATGCGAGTCTTGTTTACAAGGTAAGATGACAAAGGCCCCTTTTAGTGGGACTAATGAAAGGGCAAAAGATTTATTAGGGATCATACATTCGGTTGTATGTGGACCTTTTAAACCGATGACAAGGAATGGTGAAAGATACTTCATTACCTTTACCGACGACTATAGTCGTTATGGGTATGTGTACTTGTTAAGGCACAAACATGAATCTTTTGAAATGTTCAAAATATTCAAGAAAGAAGTAGAAAATCAACTCAACAAAACGGTCAAGATTCTTCGTACCGATAGAGGAAGTGAATACCTAAGTAGTGAATTTCAAGAATATCTTAGAAGTTGTGGGATTGTCTCACAACTTACTCCACCTAGAACACCACAACATAATGGTGTGTCTGAGAGGAGGAATCGGACTCTATTGGATATGGTTCGATCTATGATGGCTAGAAGTACACTACCTCTATCATTTTGGGGTTTCGCTTTGCTCTCTGTGGCCCGTGTTTTAAATATGGCCCCAACCAAGAAAGTGGAAAGGACACCTTTCGAAATATGGCATGGAAAGGTTCCATCATTGTCATATTTAAAAGTTCGGGGTGTGAGGCTTATCCTAAGCAATACACTCAAAACAAACTGGAAGCCCGATCCACTAAGTGTATCTTTGTTGGATATCCTAGAGATTGTATGGGATATTATTTCTATGATCCAACAGAGCAGAAAGTGTTATTGCTCGAAAGGCAGAGTTCTTGGAAAATAAGTTCCTTTCGGAAGGAACTAGTGGAAGAACAGTGGAACTTGAAGAGGTTCAAGATTCACAAGACGATACACATTTGGTTGATACTAGCAATCAACATGAGGATGTTGAGAATGATCATGTGGATGATCAAGATACACAAAACGTTCGCAGATCTGGTAGAATTAGTGTTCCTCCTGAGAGATATGGATTTTTCATGGATGGATGCTATGTGGTGGATTCCGATGAACCAACCACATACCGTGATGCAATGTCAAAACCTGATTTTGACAAATGGAAAGAAGCCATGAACGTTGAGATGCAATCCATGTATGATAACCAAGTTTGGGAATTGGTTACACCACCTCTTAAATCCAAGTTAGTTGGAAGTAAGTGGGTTTTCAAGAAGAAAACCGATATGCATGGAAACTTGGATACTTATAAAGCTAGACTTGTAGCAAAAGGTTTCACTCAAACTCAAGGTGTTGATTATGATGAAACTTTCTCGCCTGTGGCAATGCTAAAGTCTATCAGGATATTGTTTGCCATAGCTGCATATTATGACTATGAGATTTGGCAAATGGATGTCAAAACCGCTTTCCTTAATGGATATCTTGAGGAAGATGTCCATATGGAACAACCTGAAGGTTTTGTCGATCCAAAACATCCTAATAAGGTATGTAAGTTAAAGAAGTCAATCGATGGATTGAAACAAGCATCGAGAAGTTGGAATCATCGTTTTGATGATGAAGTAAAGAAATTTGGCTTCATCAAAAACGCCGACGAAGCTTGTGTATATAAAAAGGCTAGTGGGAGCATTATTACTTTCCTTGTATTATATGTCGATGACATTCTACTATTTGGAGATGACATTCCAACCTTGGAAGGTGTAAAAACCTGGCTTGGAAGCTGTTTTTCCATTAAGGATCTTGGTGAAGCCGCCTATATTTTGGGAATAAAGATCTATAGGGATAGATCAAGGCGGTTGATAGGTTTAAACCAAAGTGCATACATTGACAAAGTCTTGAAAAGGTTCAAGATGGAAAATTCTAAGAAAGGTTTAATACCTATTCAAAAGGGGACTATATTGAGCACGTCTCAATGCCCTAGTTCAAAGGTTGAGCAAGAAAGAATGAATGGAGTCCCGTATGCATCTGCTATAGGATCCATCATGTATGCAATGATATGTACAAGGCCGGACGTGTCATGTGCTCTAAGCATGACAAGTATATATCAACAGAATCCTGGTAATAGTCATTGGATGGCTGTTAAAAGTATTTTGAAATACCTTAGAAACACCAAGGATATGTTCTTAATATATGGATCTGGTGAGGAGGAACTCGTTGTAAAGGGTTACATGGATGCGAGTTTCCAAACTGATCGAGATGATTCACGATCACAGTCGGGATATGTCTTCATTATGAATGGAGGAGCGGTCTCTTGGAAGAGCTCAAAGCAAGACGTAGTGGCACTATCTACAACAGAATCAGAATACATCGCCGCTTCATTGGCAGCTCAAGAAGCTGCATGGCTAAGGAAGTTCATTGCCGATCTAGGGGTTGTTGCTACCATTCAAGACCCCCTAGAGATCTTTTGTGATAACGAAGGGGCCATTGCTCAAATCAAGGAACCTCGTGCTCATCAAAAGACTCGGCACATCGAACGGAGGTTCAACTACATAACGGATGAAGTTGAAAAGGGAAAGATATGTATTCGCAAAGTTCACACCGATCAAAACATTGCGGATCCATTCACGAAGCTCCTTGAAAGGACAAAACATGAAAGTCATACTTGTTCCTTAGGACTTCGATATTCTAGTGATTGGAGTTGATTAAATTTTGTATTTGGATATCGGAACTTATGTAATTTGACTTGATTATATGGTTATAATTTTCATTTACTGTTCCATTTTAGCATGTTTAAATCCATGAATAAATGAGTTATTCTAAACGTTCGTAGTCAGTCATATTTGTGGGAACAACTATGAATGTAAGACTATTATAAACTTGGATTGGTTGATATTCACAAGGTATGAATATAGAGCAAGAGGTTGCTGCCAAGGTTCATTGATATCTATGGGATATAGATATAGGACTGGCCCGCTCTCAAATATTTCTTCATGGAATCTTTGTGATTAGTCATAAGAAATATTGAGTAAAGGCGAATATCATTGTGTCCTCAGACCTGAGATACATATTGGGTCTTGATATTCACCAAGTATTGTACTTTGACTTAGTACTTTGTTATTCTGAAACATGGCAGTACATAAGGCTGAGTTCAGGTATGATACAAGATGATTGTGAGAGACGTATGTAGTCAAGATGGAATCTGTTCCTCTTATTCGTTGAGAGTAAGATGTCTAAGGCCTGTTAAAGTTAAATCGTCGGAGAATGACAACTCTATGTCTCCAGGATTTAACATGACATCTGTAACAAAAGGATAAATGATTGATTCACCTAAATCATATTCGAGTAAGGTACTTGAAGAGGATGATGTTATTGAATGGCACTTAGTCATATACATTAGGGGTAGCAAACCGTTGCTAGGCGTTATTTGCTGCTTGCATCAATCTTCTATGAATTTTGTGCAAGTGGGAGATTGTAGGATTCGGTCTGCCCAAGATACATATTAAATTGATGTGGCTAGTATGATATGATCCAAGTCGGGTCATACCCAATAACAAGCTAGACAAACACCTGCAATATTTATTTATTGATTTGATCAGTTAAATAAATAACAACACTAAGAACATTTAGAAAAATGGCTTTCTAAATAAGATGCACTTAAGAAATTAATAAATAACATGGGTTTATTTGTTTTGAGAGATAACTTTATAATTGTTATTTAATGGTTAAGTAACATTTATAAAAATGTAACATGACTTGTAATGTATTACAAATTAATTAAATTGGTTTTAATTAGTGTCATGTTAAAGTTAGTTGTATATACAATATAATTTTGTAAGTGTTACAAATTTATTTTGGGTATTAATTTAAAACAAATGGGTTCGAAATCATGGCAAGCAAGCCCTTCCATTGGGGCAGAATTTTCAGCAAAAAGGGGGCTGCCATAAACCCTTCCCAATGTCTTAAAAGATGCTTATATACACATACAAGCAAGCCCCATGCAATAGACTAAAATCTCTCAAGTTCAAGAGCATCTATCTCCCTCTTTTCTCCCTTGTTCTTTTTCGGCAAAACAGCAATAAAAGGGACATTTTTTCAGCAACTTCAAGTGGTTTTAAAAGCTGAAATTTGTGTTGTTGAATCCTAGCATTCAAGGGTGGTTGTTGGTGTCTTTGGGTATACAAGCTTGAGGTTTTCTTGGTTGAAGACTTAGCATTCAAATCATCATCTTTACCTTCATTCTTCACGTGTTCTAAGAGGTAATTAATGGTGTTCTTGAATGTTTTTGATAGTATGTTCTTCCATATAAAGATCCTTGTTCATGGGTTTTGTTTTAATCAAATGTATATGATGCATAAACTAACTAAACTCAAAATGGTTTTTGATATAAACTTCGCTGCGTTTTACATGTTAAATGGTTAATATGGCTTTGATAAACATCTACAAAACCTAACAACTTCTACCTCACATGGCTACTCCAGCAAGCAAGTGGATAGATAGGTACATCGGGGGATTAGTGCCTCAGATTCAGGGATTGGTCACTTCTGCAAATCCCACAGCGATTCAACAAGCTGTTCGACTAGCGCACCAATGGACTGACCAGGCAGTTTTACAAGGAACTCTACCTAAACGAACATCAGCTACTAAGGTGGGAGACCACTAGAGGAAGTGGGAAAGCAGCAACACCAAGAATTTCAACCAATAGCCGTTTACGCAGAACCGAAAGCAGGATTCACACAAGTCTTATCACAATTCGAACAGTGGTCAGCAATCATCATCAGCAGGGGGTATATTGGTAAACACCCAAAGTGCAACAAGTGTGGATTTCATCATGCTGGGAATCAGTGTGATAAGTTTAAGTGTCAACGGTGTGGTAAAGGAAGGCATGCAGCTAAGGATTGCCGCGGAGAGCTGCAAAACAATTCCAACAATCAGAATAACAACCAGAACAACGCACAGAAGGGTTGTTTTGAGTGTGGTAAGCTGGGGCACTTCAAAATGGATTGCCCACAACTTAAGAAAGGCGGGACTAATGATGCAAACGGCAACGGCAACGGCAATGGCAATGGCACCAATAACAACAACAATAACAACAACAATGGTGCTAGGGGCAGGGCGTTTGTGATTGGAGGACGTCAGGAACGGGAGGATCCCAACATTGTCACGGGTACGTTCCTCTTGAATAATCACTATGCCTCTATGATATTTGTTACTGGTGCAGACCGGAGTTTTGTATCTAGTCCATTCTCTAAGTTGCTAAATGTTAGTCCTACTGCCTTAGAAAATCCATACACTGTACAATTAGCTGATGGCAAGTTAATTGTAGTAGAACATCTCCTTAAGGGATGTATCCTTGATTTGATGGATCAAACACTGGAAATTGACCTTATGCGTATCAACTTAGGCAGTTTTGATGTAGTCATTGGCATGGACTAGTTGTCCAAACACCAGGCTGAAATAGTATGCCATGAAAAGATCGTTCGTATACCTCTTTCGCATGGAGAGACATTGTATGTACAAGGTGAGAAGAGGAGTACGCCACTGCGTCTCATATCTTGTATGAAAGCACACAAATGTCTGCGAAAAGGTTATACGACAGTTATAGCACTTATAACTGAAAAGCCAGTAGTTTGTGAATTTCCTGAAGTATTTCCAGAAGACTTACCGGGATTACCACCTATCAGACAAGTGGAATTCCGAATCGACCTTACACCAGATGCAGCACCGATAGCTAGGGCACCTTATCGACTTGCACCATCTGAAATGCAAGAGTTGTCCACACAACTGCAAGAGTTGTTGGATAAGGGCTTTATACGACCTAGTTTTTCACCATGGGGAGCTCCAGTCTTGTTTGTTAAGAAAAAGGACGGGACTTTCCGTATATGTATCGATTACCGGGAACTTAATAAGGTTACCATCAAAAACCGGTATCCGTTACCTAGAATTGACGATCTGTTCGATCAGTTGCAAGGTTCGAGTTACTACTCGAAAATTGATCTCAGGTCTGGTTATCATCAACTCAGAGTTCAAGAAGAAGATATTCCGAAGACAGCATTCAGGACGCGCTATGGCCATTACGAATTCTTGGTCATGCCATTTGGGTTGACAAACGCTCCAGCTGTATTCATGGATCTCATGAATCGTGTTTGTAAACCTTATCTTGATAAGTTTGTCATTGTTTTCATTGATGACATTCTCATCTATTCTCAGACTGAGGAGGAGCACGCTGAACATCTTCGTTTGTTGTTAGAATTATTGAAACAAGAGCAAATGTACGCTAACTTCTCGAAATGTGACTTCTGGATGCGAGAAGTTCAATTCTTGGGTCATATAGTCAATGAAAAGGGTATACACGTTGATCTAGCAAAGATTGAATCGATTAAGAATTGGGAAGCACCAAAGAGCCCTACTGAGGTACGACAATTCCTTGGTTTGGCGGGTTATTACCGACGATTCATTGAGGGTTTCTCAAAGATCGCTCAACCACTTACAGCTCTTACGCACAAGGGAACGAAGTATAAATGGACGGATAAACAGGAAGCTGCATTCCAGTTATTGAAACAGAAACTTTGCAGTGCACCGATTCTGTCCTTACCGGAAGGAACAGAAGACTTTGTGGTGTACTGTGACGCATCTGCACAGGGTTTGGGATGTGCGTTGATGCAGCGTGATAAAGTGATTGCTTATGCTTCAAGGCAGCTACGACCACACGAAAAGAATTACACTACTCACGACTTGGACTTAGGAGCAGTGGTTTTTGCTTTGAAGATTTGGAGGCATTACCTATATGGAACCAAGTGTACCATTTACACTGATCATAAGAGTTTGCAACATATCTTTGATCAGAAGGAACTCAACATGAGACAGCGACGATGGGTCGAGTTGTTGAATGACTATGAATGCGCGATCAAGTATCATCCGGGAAAAGCTAATGTGGTAGCTGACGCTTTAAGCACAAAAGACACAACAGGAACAAGACAGGTTCACGCACTTATGATGACGATACATACTGACTTACCTGACAAGGTATGCAATGCTCAGCTTGAAGCCTTAGAAAAGGATAAATTGGTACAAGAATCCTTACGAGGGATGGAAACACAATTGGATGTGAAGCCTGATGGAATTCGTTATTTCATTAACCGATTGTGGATACCTTTGCATGGTGGTTTAAGGGAACTCGTGATGGATGAAGCACACAAGTCTAGATATTCAGTCCATCCGGAGTCAGACAAGATGTATCATGACTTGAAGGCACTGTATTGGTGGCCTCACATGAAAGCTGACATTGCTAGATTCGTTAGCAAATGTTTGACTTGTTCAAAAGTCAAAGTTGAATATCAGAAACCATCTTGTTTGCGGCAACAACCAGAAATACCAATGTGGAAATGGGAACAGATTTCGATGGACTTTATTACTAAGTTACCCCGTACACCGAGTGGTTGTGATACGATATGGGTAATTGTCGATCGATTAAAAAAATCCGCACATTTCTTAGCGATTAAAGAAACTGACAAAATGGAGAAACTGACTCGTATCTACATCAAGGAAGTAGTAGCACGACATGGCGTGCCAATTTCCATCATATCAGATCGGGATGCTCGATTTTCTTCCAACTTTGGAAATCACTTCATAAGTCATTGGGAACTCGTTTGGATATGAGTACAGCATATCATCCACAGACTGACGGTCAGAGTGAACATACGATTCAAACGCTCGAAGATATGTTACGAGCTTGTGTAATTGACTTTGGTGGTAGCTGGGAAAACCACTTACCATTAATGGAATTCTCTTACAACAACAGTTATCATACAAGTATTCAGGCGGCACCGTTCGAAGCATTGTATGGCCGTAAATGTCTTTCGCCAGTTTGTTGGGCTGAAATTGGTGACAGTCAGATTACAGGTCCTGAATTAGTACACGAAACGACAGAGAAGATAGTTCAAATCCGGAACCGTATGGCAGCGACCAGGGATCGACAAAAGAGTTACGCTGACAAACGTCGTAAACCGTTGGAATTTCAAGTAGGAGACCGAGTTCTTCTAAAGGTATCACCTTGGAAAGGTGTTATACGATTCGGCAAGAGCGGGAAGCTTAGCCCACGTTATGTAGGACCTTTTGAGATCCTGAAAAGGATTGGTCCGGTTGCGTATCAACTCAAATTACCGGATGAACTTAGCGGAGTTCATGATGTCTTTCATGTTTCAAACTTGAAGAAATGTCTTTCTGATGAGACATTGATTGTACCTTTGGAAGAAATACAAGTAGATGAACAATTACGATTCATTGAAGAACCAGCTGAAATCATGGACCGAGAGGTCAAACAACTTAAACAAAGCAAGATTCCGATAGTCAAAGTCCGGTGGAATTCAAGACATGGACCTGAATTCACATGGGAAAGGGAAGATCAAATGATGAAGAAGTATCCTCATCTGTTCAAAACAACAACTGCAGACACTGTGAAGACACGTTTATTTCGGGACGAAATTTCCTTCAACAAGGGGATGACGTGATGCTTCACACATCAACACTTCAGATTTCAAACTGTAAGCACAAACATTTTAGTCAATTGGTTTTGTTACAAACATTTGTGCTACATTTCATGTGTTACATGTTATGGTAGTACATACATGATTAGTTTCAAATGTTATGGTAGTACATACATGATTAGTTTCAAACATTTGTTGTGTGAAGATACATAGTGCAAATAGTTGCGAACATTCACTAGGTGCAAGGTTACACAGCACAGTATGACCAAGCACAAACAGTCACAGTTAGGTGAACTAACTAGTGTACACGCAAACAGTTACATGGAACTATCACACTTAGTTGTGATGTTGTAAACATTGGATTTTGTGTATGAGTACACACAAGCACACATAATGATCAAACATCATGCTAACACGCACAATTTGAAGTCACAAGTAGTGTCCTAACTATTTTTAACATTCAACAATTTTCGGGACGAAAATTCCTTCAACAAGGGGATGATGTGACAATCCGGCAAATTCGGATTAACCCCGTTAGTCAGGAATTGGCAGAAATAATCTGAAATTAAACAAAATTGAACTAGAAGATGTTTAATTAATCAAATAAGGTTTAGAAATATCCAATTTATAAGAATTTGACTTGTAATGGGGTAAAATGACTAATTTTGACTTCCACAAGTCAAAATTCGACCAAAAGAATCGATTGAAACCGAAATTCTAGTTAATTACCCGTAATTAAACAAATTAAACCTTCACTTAACTCTCACTAATGATATTAGTCGGTTATCAGAAGTTAATCATCACTAATTGTCGAAATTAATCACTTAATTCATCCATAATGACGATATCGTGGCTATTCCATATCAAATCGGTATAATTCGACAACAATGTATCAAATTTGAGGTTCCTAAACTTCCATCGGCACTTTTAGAAGGTTTCTCATACAATCAATTAATCTAAGAAGCTGCGAAGAGAAGGATTCAATCTTGGAGGGCCGAAACTAGGGCTTCTAAGTGAACTACATCGAATCAACATCAAACGAGGTAAGAACCTACTCCCATACAACCTAAACCTGCCGATTAGGAATAACCCCATGTCAATTTAGGCTGTTAACATCGAATCATATGAACTACAATTCTAGGGTTCATATCTTAAACATATTTGGGGGTTTCGATGTAAATTGATGCAAGAATCAAATTAATTGCTACCTTTAGCTTCAGAGGATTCCGATTAACAAAATTCCTATGTTGATTTTTAATCATACTGTCGAATTGAAAGAATCCGAATTCTAGGGTTCTTCGAATATAAAGATTTGGGGATTTTAGTGTAAACGGATTTTAAAATGAAATTAAACCACATTAGTAATTTCAGAGAATGCCGATCAAGCATAACCCCATGATGATTCATGGTCTTAACATCGAATTGTTCGGTTTTGCTTATTAGGGTTTATGTTAAGAACAGATTTGGGGGTTTCTTGTTTAAACGGATTAATAGTCGAATTAAACCACATAGAAAGTTTCAGAGTAATACGTTTAAGGAAATAAATATATCAATTTCATGAAATGATAGCGAATTATAGATGATTGAGTTCTAGGGTTCATCATTAAAGTTGTTTTGGGGATTTTGAATTAAATGAATTCAAAAATCGAATTGAATGATTCTAGTAGTTTCAGAAGGTCTCGACTAAGGATACCCCTAAATTGATTTGATCATAGTACACCTAATTAAATGATTTTATGTTCTAGGGTTTATGGTGTAATACGAATTGGGGTTTTCTATAAGAATGGATTTGATAATCAAATTAAACATGACAGATAGATTCATTTTGATCATGGGAGGAAAAGTCCTATGGATTTGAGGTTTGACAAGGTCGAATTCGGATAATGGACTTAAGAATTGGGTTGTTCGATCATGATTTAATTCGGGATTGCTTTGAGGTCTTTATCCGAATCATTAGGTGAATTAAAACCACCTATAGATGCGACTAGATACATGGAACAGAAGCCCTAGAAGATTGGGTTTGAATTCAGTTGAATTAGGGACCAATTTGGAGTTCATATGCTTCGGCTATGATTAGCAAAGTGATCAGTGGGCCGATTGGGCTAAACACATTTAAAAACCCAATCTGTTAACAAAATATAAAGTAGAAGAGATGGTAGAATGTGTGTGTGTTGGGTTGGAGGTCACGGGTTCGAACCCGTGCTCCAACAGTTTTTGAGTTTTGAACCATTTTTGGTATTTTTGCAATAACTTTCGCGTACGAACTCCGATTTAATCCATTCGAATTTCGTTAGAACCAGAACTCAATTTCAAACATATTAGAATAATAAAATTTATATTTTGACACGAAAACATAATCGCGAAGGGTTACGTTTATTTAAATAAAGTCATAAACGATTACATGGTTTTATTTAAATGATTCTAAAGTCATACGTACTTGCGTATGCACGATTCTAACTATCTAACATACGTGTGTTGACACGTATGTGATTTCAAGCACAAAACGACATCCCGAATAACACTAAGTTATTGTTAAAACACAGGTTCTTCGTAGAGGACTTTCTACGCGATTTCACGTGTTTGATCATTCTATTCACAATCAAAGGTGCGTATCGGCCCCTTTCTTATTTTAACTGTTTTGGGGGAGAAAACATGTACAACAAACATTTTAGATATATATCACTTGCATGAGTTAGCTGTTTACATTAAGTGCAAACATAGCATTACAAGTCCTTACATTCCTAACCGTTTAGTTTGCCGTCGTGCAAAGTGTGGTAGTTGGAAATAGATCTATTAGGTTTGACAAACCTCACTTGGTAGATGGGATCTACACAAGTGTTTGACTAGCCAATTCACATTACTATTCTTTGTGCTAGACAATAGTGGAAAGGCAAAACATGCGTTAGCATGCAACAGTCAGCTTCGGTGTCGACCACTTATGTAAATAGTACAAATGACTATCTATCATGAATATGCATGTGTGATTATGTTATCTGCAAACATTTTGTTCAAACAGTTGTTTCAAACATTTGTGAATACTTAAACCTGTGTATGCACCAACCTTGTGTTGACTTGATTTACATGTTGACTTGATTTACATGTTTTCTCAGGACGCTAAGGTACACAAGCAAGCAAGCATGGACTAGGAGATCGAGACGCATGCATATTTTACATTTCAGTTATTTGGATTTGAACATTTGAAACCTTGCATTGTAATTTATTGTTTTCAAACCGTTATGGTTGTTTATGTGTCACACCCCGGGCCGGCGGGAACGGATCGGGTTTTCCCGTCGGGCGGAAGGTTCCCGGGGCGCGATATCTTTGAGTGATAATCGAATGATCAGATTGTTTACATAGCACATGAGATATAAATGAGAAATGCTAATCATGACATGAAATAGAATTACAAAGTTAAATTACATTGTACATCATAATTTAACTAAGTAAATCTAATAAAAAAGAATCAATGAGTTTATATCTTGAACTGTACAAGATATACAAAAGTGATTCACTGTTTTGTCATATCAAAAGTATGCAGTCAAAAGTAAGCTAGGTCTTCTAAGAGTCCACTAGCTTAACACTTGCACAATTGTATCTACGTCTGTCCGTCACCTGAGAAAACATGCATTTAAACAAAGTCAATACTAGGTTGGTGAGTTCATAAGTAAGTAAATTTAAAACCATTGAATTGATCATGCACACATCCACAATGTTATACTTGTTACTTGTAATACTTGTTTCATCTGTACCACCCAATGGCCTCTCCTTAGTTATATGTACAAGTAGTGTATCACCTGATCAAGTATGCTTATATATAGGGAATCCTGAAAGGGTCAAGCCCAGACGCTATCCCACCACATACCTAGTCAAGTTCCACCCTACTTGCGATACAACTAAAGATATCCATTACCCGTTTATTCATCGTATTTGATATGTACTCAGTTGTTGTGTTGATGATAGAATAATATACTGTATGGGGTTTATTTATCAAACCGAAGTGTTGATAACCCTCGATGTATTAAGGAATTTTAGATTAATATAATCTTGTCCTTGTATTATTCTATACTTGAGGTGGGTTAACTGATGATACTCTATTAAATATTAAGAGTGTGAGTTAACCCCTTTCAACTTGTTCTTGAACCATAGTGCATAGAGCCTAAAAGGAATCCATTGAAATCCTCACGTAATCAGATTTCAATGCATCCGATTTATCTCTATCACATTGCATGTCTATTGTCCTCAACGAAATCTATTACTAGTAGTGTAACATGAGAGCAGATCAACTTCTCAATCTACTAGTCAATAGGGTTTTCGCTGGATTAATTACTTGTCACTGTAGATTAATATCACCATGTGTCGCTTACCAGAACCTGACTTGAGGTCGCCCTGTCACCGGTCATACGTTACCGGCCAATGAATTGTTACGATCAACATACTAGCCCTACAAGCTAGAGGTTTGTCAAACCTATGGTACCACTATGCTATCGTCGGTTTAGTCACGTCAAACTAACTGGTCAGCGAATTAAAGGGACTTACATGATCAACTTGAACAATTTGGCACATGATTGAAGTGATATAATGCAAACAGGTCAATAGTAACTAATTGTAATTGTATTCACTTGTACTCTTGTTCTCATTGTCATATGTTCTCCGTGATATTAACAAAGTTAAATAAGAACTAGTCTTATTAGGTTATGTTAATTAATGGAGTGAATGATGTTGTTATCATGAAATTATGTTATCATGATTATCATTCCATGCTACTTGTTCTTCTTGTAATATGTGTTGAGTCATAAGGTAAGTATTATAAGATCTAGTCTTATTACACTTATTTAACTCTTGTATTGAATGATGTAATAAAGATATATTATCTTTATATCATTCTTGTGTTTTGCTCTTGTAATCATGTCATCATGTTTCCTTGTAATTGTTACAATGTCATTTCTTGTAAGAATAACTAAGTGTTGTAAGAGTTAACTTACTACTAAGTTATTCTATTGTATCGATGAATTATGATATTAAAAATATCATCATCATCTTATCTTTCCTGTATTCTTGAATTCAAACAAGCATGCATACGATGATTTATGATAATAAGCAATTTAATATCAAATAATCAAAGTATTAACAATATGTAAGCAAAACTTTTAAATAAATAATAGTAAAGCATGTTTCTCAGCCCCGAGAGTTTAAAATCAATAAAGATTAAAGAAAAGGGGCATATGAACTCACCTTGTAGAGGTTGGGGTTGACTTAGCTTAAAAGAGAAGAATGCACGCGCTCTTGTTTGTACTTTGTTGTTGATTTCACGTTCCTGTGTTGATTTCACGTCGTTTATAAGTTGTAATTATGAGTAATGTTTATGTAAGTGTGTGTAGGTGTTAACCCTAAAGTGGGTTAACACTCGTGGGTCTCGGTCATCGTTCGGCCCCGTTTCGATTGTTATAAATCATTAGTATCACACGTCATTATGTTGTATAGTTGGTTTTAACCCATCCTTGGATGTCACATATTATCATCATTCGCTCATTAATTATTGTGATATGAGACTTAATAAATAACCTTAAGAGTGAACTTAAGTTTATGCTTTAAAGTCTCCACAAGTGTTGTTTGACTAATTTATTACCATCTTTATAACATTAATTAGCTAAGACTCATGTATTATTATTCATTGCAATCTAATTTTATGTGTTGATTCACAACTAACCCATGTGAGTTATAATATCAACTGGGCCGAATAATTTTTATTGGACCTGCTGCTTTCTGATTGGGCCGAAGAGGGTGGCTAAAACAGTGGGCCGATTACAAGAGTGGGCCAAGTAGCTTGATGTTGGCCTTGAGTTGCAAAATAGGTCAAATGAAATACTATTGGGCTTAAGGGGTTGTGGGTCAACTGAACTGAAATTGGGCCTACTGTTGGGCTTTGAACAACTCTGATGGTCTATCAAACAAATTGTTGTTAGGCTTTATGATCTTTTTGGCAACCCATTGGACCTAGTTGGCCAAATCAACAGGCTGTTGGGCCAGGTTACATGTTGGGCCTAACAATAGACTGCGTTGGACCATAGCCAATTGTATTGGGCCTCAACAGGCCTTGGGTTAAAGCTGTTAGTCAAATGAATCTCAAGTGGTTCGGCCGAATGTGTATCTCATCCTTCACCGAATGAAGAAAGAAGTGTCGAATGAAGATGGTTCGGCCGACTGGAGGAACTGACCGGCGAATGGCTCACCCTCCAATGGTTGCCGAATGTGTAGAGTATGAGGGTTTGTCGAATGTGGTGTTCGAATGATCATGGTCAGCCGAATGTGAGTGGACGAATCACATCTGCCGAATGAGGCTCCTGCTTCGAATGAAAGAGTTCGAATGAGAGACCACCGAATGAAGCGGTCGAATGGATGACCAGCGAATGAGATATGGCGCATGGGCCATTCGGCGAATGAATTCCCATTCGTCCCTAAGCCTTTCGGCCGACCTGGGTAACCCTCATTCGGCCATGGTGATTGTCACGGCTAGGGTTTTGCAAACACAGCGGGTAGCCGAGCCAAAGGGTGGTGTTTCATGGTGTTGGTGCTCAGGGTTTAAGTTTCGAGGTATAAGGGTTCTAGTAGGGAGGTCCTTGACCGGTTTTTAACAAGGTTCGAACCATGTGTGGAAAAACCCTAATTTTCAAGATCTTGCAACTCATTTTACCTCGATTCCAGCAAGTTTGAGCTCCGATCTTTTGTACTTTCGTGTAGTAGAGGTTGAGAGCTTCAAGTAGGTTCAAGAATGGAAGGATTTCGTGAAGAAATGAGAAAGTTATGGAAGAAAGAAGGTTGTAGAGGGCTAGGGTTTTCAAAACCGGGTTGTTGAGATGTGGTGGAGAAGATGAAGTGTAAAAAATGAGAAAATAAACTCATTTAAGGGTATTTATACCCCGAGGGTGTTCGGGTTCGTTTTCGTTGCTTGGTTCGTAAATTCGTACGTTTTCCGGAAAAATTACGCGTAATTTAAATGGATTTAAATGAAAGGATTCATTTTAATTATTTTGATGAGTTTCAAAATTGTAAAATGTTATTTATTTGATTTTATTAAATTATTTTCGTTCGTGACGTGTTTTCGTTGCCGTTTCGTCAGATCGCGTAACCTTCGCGCGTAATTCGTTCGAATCGTCACCCGAACGGATACGACGATGGTTTTGCTTTCTGACTTTTGTTTTCTACTTTCCAGTCATTATTTCAGAACTCTGAACTCACAGATATGTTTGTGTGAATCGTCACTCACGCAAACACGCTGTCAGTTCGTCATTCTGAAATAACACTGCATAAATGTTTTAATTGTGTTTCCTCACTGTCGGACTCAATTATACATCATGATTTCACATTGTTTTTGTACTGACTTGTCGGTCATCTGATTCCTGTCATCTGCGGACATCAGATCGCAACCGATATGTTTCTGAATATCGTTTGAATACCGTTGTTTCTCATGATTTGTTGTGCTAACTGTAATTAAGTTTTCACTTAATAAACACAACTAATGTTTCAAATGTACGTTGTACTTAATGTATTTAAGTTCATACGAAAATACGTACAACGATTTCTTGTATTTAGGATTCTGTTAATACAAGTACTGTTTAAGCTTACGTACGTACACATAGAATAAAGCGAAAGTACACATACCGTACGGACTTGCCGGACGATCTGGCACTTGCTGTTACAGTCTCCCCTTGTTAAAGAAATTTCGTCCCGAAATTTAAGCATCAAAGTCGGGCTTCAATTCTCGAACAGATGGGGATACTTTGCTTTCATGTTGTCCTCGCGTTCCCAGGTAAATTCTGGTCCACGCTTGGAGTTCCATCGAACCTTTACAAAAGGGATACGGCTTCGTTTCAGTCTCTTGACTTCACGTTCCATAATCTCCACAGGTTCTTCAATGAAATGTAATTGTTCATTTATTTGTATCTCTTCCAAAGGTATGATCAGTGTTTCGTCTGCTAAGCACCTCTTGAGATTTGATACATGAAACACATCGTGTACTACACTGAGTGCATCAGGGAGTCGGAGTCTGTATGCCACAGGACCTATGCGTTGAGTAATCTCAAACGGTCTGACATATCGAGGTGCTAGTTTGCCTTTTGCCCCAAAACGAACTACGCCTTTCCATGGGGACACTTTCAGCATAACTCGGTCACCCACATCGAATTCCAAAGGCTTGCGCCGTTTGTCTGTGTAACTCTTTTGGCGGCTACGTGTTGCTTGTAATCTCTGTTGTATCTGGGCTATCTTATCAGTAGTTTCCTGAATAAGTTCAGGCCCAGTAATTCTGTTGTCTCCCACTTCGGTCCAACAAATTGGAGACCGACATTTTCTACCATAGAGTGCTTCAAAAGGAGCACATCCAATGCTGCTGTGGTAACTATTGTTGTAGGAGAACTCAATGAGTGGTAAATGTGTGTCCCAACTTCCACCGAAGTCTAGGATACATGTTCTCAACATATCCTCTAGGGTTTGAATAGTGCGCTCGCTTTGTCCATCCGTTTGTGGATGATAAGCAGTGCTCAAGTTAACACTTGTCCCTAAGGATTGTTGTAATGATTGCCAGAACCGAGAAGTAAATCGACTGTCCCGGTCTGAAATAATAGACAGTGGCACACCGTGCCTCACTACTATTTCATCAATGTATAATCTTGCAAGTTTCTCCATCTTGTACGTTTCTCTGATCGGCAAGAAATGTGCGGACTTGGTCAATCTATCAATGATAACCCAAATCGAGTCGTGTCCGCTGGAAGTGCGGGGTAGCTTGGTAATGAAATCCATAGCTATTTGTTCCCACTTCCATTGTGGTATTTCTGGTTGTTCCAGCAAACCCGAGGGTTTCTGGTGTTCAGCCTTGACTTTTGCACATGTGATACATTTGCCAACATAAGTGGCAATGTCTTTCTTCATACCCGGCCACCAATAAAATGACCTAAGGTCTTGGTACATCTTATCGGCACCAGGATGAACTGAATAACGTGTCTTGTGTGCCTCGTCAAAAATGAGTGTTCGAAGTTCATCTACTGCTGGAATCCAAACACGATCCAGATAGTAGATAACTCCATCTTGTCTTGTCTCAAAATGTTTCTCGGCTCCACAATCGAGCTCGCGTTTCAGGTTGTTTCTTGTCACTGCCTCCTGTTGTGCTTGTAAAATGTGATCACTCAAACTTGTTTGCACCGTCATTCCCATAGCGCGAACGCGTAAGGGTTTGACTCTTTCCTTCCGACTCAAAGCATCTGCAACGACATTTGCTTTGCCCGGATGGTATTTGATCACACAATCGTAATCGTTCAGGAGCTCAACCCAACGTCTCTGTCTCATGTTAAGCTCCTTCTGATCAAATATGTGCTGTAAACTCTTGTGATCTGTGAAGATAATGCATTTGGTACCATAAAGGTAGTGTCTCCAAATCTTTAATGCAAATACAACAGCTCCCAGTTCAAGATCGTGTGTCGTATAATTCTTCTCATGTATCTTTAGCTGTCATGAGGCATAAGCAATGACCTTGTCTCGTTGCATCAAAACACATCCGAGTCCTTGATGGGAAGCATCACAATAAACTACAAGGTCATCATTGCCTTCTGGGAGTGTTAAAATTGGAGCATTGCACAATCTTTGTTTCAGTGTTTGGAATGCCTCTTCTTGTTTCTGAGTCCACACAAAAGGTTCAGACTTCTGTGTGAGTTTGGTGAGAGGCAAGGCTATCTTGGAGAAATTCGAAATGAATCTCCTGTAGTAACCTGCCAATCCCAAAAATGATCGGATTTCTGTCGGTGTTGTAGGCACATCCCAGTTCTTGATTGCTTCAATCTTGGCAGGATCCACGTGAATACCATCACTGTTAATCACGTGACCCAAAAATTGAACTTCTCTTAACCAAAATTCACATTTAGAGAATTTGGCATAGAGTTTTTCTTCTTTCAGAAGCTCCAAAACTGTCTTGAGGTGTTGCTCATGTTCTTTCTCGTTCTTTGAGTAAATCAGTATATCGTCGATGAAGACGATCACAAACTGATCTAGATACGGCTTGCACACCCGGTTCATTAAGTCCATGAACACAGCCGGTGCGTTCGTCAACCCAAAGGGCATTACCATGAATTCGTAATGGCCATATCGGGTACGAAAAGCCGTCTTTGGTATGTCTTCCTCTTGAATCCGGAGCTGATGATAGCCTGATCTCAGGTCTATCTTTGAAAAATACTGTGCTCCCTGTAACTGATCAAACAAATCATCAATCCTCGGCAACGGGTACCGATTCTTGATGGTGAGTTTGTTGAGTTCTCGATAATCAATGCACATCCTGAAAGTTCCATCCTTCTTTTTGACAAAAAGAACCGGAGCTCCCCACGGGGAAAAGCTCGGTCGGATGAACCCTTTATCGAGAAGTTCTTGTAACTGGTTGGACAACTCTTGCATCTCCGATGGTGCGAGTCTGTAGGGAGATTTGGCTACAGGAGTTGCTCCCGGAATCAAATCGATGCGGAACTGCACCGCTCTCTCGGGTGGCAGTCCCGGTAAGTCATCCGGAAACACTTCTGTAAAATCTCTCACAATCGGTACATCTTGAATCTTGATTTCTTTCTTGTCTTTCTGAATCACGTGAGCTAGGAATGCAACACATTGTTTCCGTAAGCACTTGCGAGCTTTCATGCACGAGATTATCTTGACACTGCGTTTCGCTTGGTCTCCACGAATCTCCAAGACCTCATTGTTCTCCATAGGAATACGTAGTAGTTTATCGGAACAGATGAATTCAACTCGGTTAAGAGATAGCCAATCCATTCCGATGATGATGTCGAAACTACCCAGCTCCATCGGTATCAAGTCGATGGAAAATGTATGATCACCAAGTGTTAGTGGGCAATTCCTAAGTACTGTGTCAACTGAAATCTGTTTGCCATTAGCTATCTCAATAGTATAAGGGGAGTCTAATGATTCCTCAACATGATTAAGATGGCTAGAAAAATCGGATGAGATAAAACTCTTATCCGCACCAGTGTCAAATAATATAGAGGCATAGAAATCAGATAGGAGAAATGTACCCGTAATGACGTTCGGGTCTTGTCTAGCTGCAGCAGCTCCTATTTGAAAGGCTCGTCCCCTTGGTGCTTGAGCCCTTTCTTGATTTCTCTTGGGGCAATCCCTAGAGAAGTGAACAGGTTCGCCACAGTTGTAGCAAGACCTGCTATCAGTAGCAGCAGCAGTAGTGGCTGCATTGTTGTTTCTGTTTGGAGCTCCCGTGCTCCTGCAGCGGTTTGCCCAATGGCCAAATTTTCCACAGTTTGTGCATTGCATGCACTGAGAGTTTGGCACATGATGATACTGACAAGTATTGCACATAGGTGCAGTGCCAGTGTAGGGCTTCCTGACTTGTAGTGGTGGTGGCTGATTAAGCATTGGGGCTTGAGTAGTGGCAGCAAAGTTCCTTGCCACTTTTTGTTTCTTAGCCGGACGTTTATCCGACTTCTTGGAAGTTCCAGCTTTGGCTGTTTCAGCCTCATCCTTCAAAACTCCAGACTTTACCATCACCTTGGTAAGTTTAGCTGAGAGGGAGATAGCAGCCTCCAAAGTAGCAGGATAAGCAGCCAACACGATACTTTGGATGCAAGAAGGTAATCCCGCCACATAACGGTCAATCAGCTTTTCCAATGTTGGTACCATTTCTGGCACCAAAGCTACCAACTCATGATAGCGAGTGGTGAAGGTCATATGATCAGCCCCCTTCATCACATGGTTCGAGAGTTCCGTTTCCAGCAGTTGCAGTTCGTGTTTCGGACAGAACTCGTTCCTCAGAAGAAGCTTAACTTCTGCCCATGGCATCGCCATTGCTTCATCTCTTCCCTTTGCTCGAATCTGAGCATTCCACCATGTAAGTGCTCGCTTGCTGAATGAACCAGCTGCATAGCGAACTTTATGGTGTTCTGGACAGTTGCTAATGTCCAGAGTATTCTCCATCTTTTCTAGCCATTGGATCAGTCCAACAGCTCCTTCAACTCCGGTGAAACTTGGAGGTTTGCATCCTACAAAAGACTTGTTGGAGTAGTCCGAAGTATGACTAGTGTTTCCACTAGCCTCTCCTGTAGTATGGCCAGAATTGTTGTCGTGGCCTTGAATTCGGTTTATCATCTCTGGGATGACATCTTTCAGCTGACTTGTCAGTTGAGTACTCAGCAGGGTTGCCAAAGCGATAGTAGCAGGATCTATCATCTGATCATTGCTTGAGCCTGGTGGTGGAGAGTGTGGAGGAGGAGGAGGTGGTGGTGAATGTGGAGGAGAGTCAGCTGGTGATGGAGTCGATGAATGCGGAGCTGAACCTTGAGTCAGCGGTAATAGAGGTGGTTGTCTTCGTGGCGGCATTCTGATCATAACCGAAAGAAAATCGGTTAGTGCAGTGATCAGAAGCAGAAGACATATGCAAATAAAATCCTATATCACATAATCTCTACATGAGGTCCCTAGGTTATAGTCTAGGCCAAACCGTTTAAGTAATATGACCTATATTTCTCTATAACCATGGCTCTGATACCAATCTGTCACACCCCGGGCCGGCGGGAACGGATCGGGTTTTCCCGTCAGGCGGAAGGTTCCCGGGGCGCGATATCTTTGAGTGATAATCGAATGATCAGATTGTTTACATAGCACATGAGATATAAATGAGAAATGCTAATCATGACATGAAATAGAATTACAAAGTTAAATTACATTGTACATCATAATTTAACTAAGTAAATCTAATCAAAAAGAATCAATGAGTTTATATCTTGAGCTGTACAAGATATACAAAAGTGATTTACTGTTTTGTCATATCAAAAGTATGCAGTCAAAAGTAAGCTAGGTCTTCTAAGAGTCCACTAGCTTAACACTTGCACAATTGTATCTACGCCTTTCCGTCACCTGAGAAAACATGCATTTAAACAAAGTCAATACTAGGTTGGTGAGTTCATAAGTAAGTAAATTGAAAACCATTGAATTGATCATGCACACATCCACAATGTTATACTTGTTACTTGTAATACTTGTTTCATCTGTACCACCCAATGGCCTCTCCTTAGTTATATGTACAAGTAGTGTATCATCTGATCAAGTATGCTTATATATAGGGAATCCTGAAAGGGTCAAGCCCAGACGCTATCCCACCACACACCTAGTCAAGTTCCACCCTACTTGCGATACAACTAAAGATATCCATTACCCGTTTATTCATCGTATTTGATATGTACTCAGTTGTTGTGTTGATGATAGAATAATATACTGTATGGGGTTTATTTATCAAACCGAAGTGTTGATAACCCTCGATGTATTAAGGAATTTTAGATTAATATAATCTTGTCCTTGTATTATTCTATACTTGAGGTGGGTTAACTGATGATACTCTATTAAATATTAAGAGTGTGAGTTAACCCCTTTCAACTTGTTCTTGAACCATAGTGCATAGAGCCTAAAAGGAATCCATTGAAATCCTCACGTAATCAGATTTCAATGCATCCGATTTATCTCTATCACTTTGCATGTCTATTGTCCTCAACGAAATCTATTACTAGTAGTGTAACATGAGAGCAGATCAACTTCTCAATCTACTAGTCAATAGGGTTTTCGCTGGATTAATTACTTGTCACTGTAGATTAATATCACCATGTGTCGCTTACCAGAACCTGACTTGAGGTCGCCCTGTCACCGGTCATACGTTACCGGCCAATGAATTGTTACGATCAACATACTAGCCCTACAAGCTAGAGGTTTGTCAAACCTATGGTACCACTATGCTATCGTCGGTTTAGTCACGTCAAACTAACTGGTCAGCGAATTAAAGGGACTTACATGATCAACTTGAACAATTTGGCACATGATTGAAGTGATATAATGCAAACAGGTCAATAGTAACTAATTGTAATTGTATTCACTTGTACTCTTGTTCTCATTGTCATATGTTCTCCGTGATATTAACAAAGTTAAATAAGAACTAGTCTTATTAGGTTATGTTAATTAATGGAGTGAATGATGTTGTTATCATGAAATTATGTTATCATGATTATCATTCCATGCTACTTGTTCTTCTTGTAATATGTGTTGAGTCATAAGGTAAGTATTATAAGATCTAGTCTTATTACACTTATTTAACTCTTGTATTGAATGATGTAGTAAAGATATATTATCTTTATATCATTCTTGTGTTTTGCTCTTGTAATCATGTCATCATGTTTCCTTGTAATTGTTACAATGTCATTTCTTGTAAGAATAACTAAGTGTTGTAAGAGTTAACTTACTACTAAGTTATTCTATTGTATCGATGAATTATGATATTAAAAATATCATCATCATCTTATCTTTCCTGTATTCTTGAATTCAAACAAGCATGCATACAATGATTTGTGATAATAAGCAATTTAATATCAAATAATCAAAGTATTAACAATATGTAAGCAAAACTTTTAAATAAATAAAAGTAAAGCATGTTTCTCAGCCCCGAGAGTTTAAAACCAATAAAGATTAAAGAAAAGGGGCATATGAACTCACCTTGTAGAGGTTGGGGTTGACTTAGCTTAAAAGAGAAGAATGCACGCGCTCTTGTTTGTACTTTGTTGTTGATTTCACGTTCCTGTGTTGATTTCACGTCGTTTATAAGTTGTAATTATGAGTAATGTTTATGTAAGTGTGTGTAGGTGTTAACCCTAAAGTGGGTTAACACTCGTGGGTCTCGGTCATCGTTCGGCCCCGTTTCGATTGTTATAAATCATTAGTATCACACGTCATTATGTTGTATAGTTGGTTTTAACCCATCCTTGGATGTCACATATTATCATCATTTGCTCATTAATTATTGTGATATGAGACTTAATAAATAACCTTAAGAGTGAACTTAAGTTTATGCTTTAAAGTCTCCACAAGTGTTGTTTGACTAATTTATTACCATCTTTATAACATTAATTAGCTAAGACTCATGTATTATTATTCATTGCAATCTAATTTTATGTGTTGATTCACAACTAACCCATGTGAGTTATAATATCAACTGGGCCGAATAATTGTTATTGGACCTGCTGCTTTCTGATTGGGCCGAAGAGGGTGGCTAAAACAGTGGGCCGATTACAAGAGTGGGCCAAGTAGCTTGATGTTGGCCTTGAGTTGCAAAATAGGTCAAATGAAATACTATTGGGCTTAAGGGGTTGTGGGTCAACTGAACTGAAATTGGGCCTACTGTTGGGCTTTGAACAACTCTGATGGTCTATCAAACAAATTGTTGTTGGGCTTTATGATCTTTTTGGCAACCCATTGGACCTAGTTGGCCAAATCAACAGGCTGTTGGGCCAGGTTACATGTTGGGCCTAACAATAGACTGCGTTGGACCATAGCCAATTGTATTGGGCCTCAACAGGCATTGGGTTAAAGCTGTTAGTCAAATGAATCTCAAGTGGTTCGGCCGAATGTGTATCTCATCCTTCACCGAATGAAGAAAGAAGTGTCGAATGAAGATGGTTCGGCCGACTGGAGGAACTGACCGGCGAATGGCTCACCCTCCAATGGTTGCCGAATGTGTAGAGTATGAGGGTTTGTCGAATGTGGTGTTCGAATGATCATGGTCAGCCGAATGCGAGTGGACGAATCACATCTGCCGAATGAGGCTCCTGCTTCGAATGAAAGAGTTCGAATGAGAGACCACCGAATGAAGCGGTCGAATGGATGACCAGCGAATGAGATATGGCGCATGGGCCATTCGGCGAATGAATTCCCATTCATCCCTAAGCCTTTCGGCCGACCTGGGTAACCCTCATTCGGCCATGGTGATTGTCACGGCTAGGGTTTTGCAAACACAGCGGGTAGCCGAGCCAAAGGGTGGTGTTTCATGGTGTTGGTGCTCAGGGTTTAAGTTTCGAGGTATAAGTGTTCTAGTAGGGAGGTCCTTGACCGGTTTTTAACAAGGTTCGAACCATGTGTGGAAAAACCCTAATTTTCAAGATCTTGCAACTCATTTTACCTCGATTCCAGCAAGTTTGAGCTCCGATCTTTTGTACTTTCGTGTAGTAGAGGTTGAGAGCTTCAAGTAGGTTCAAGAATGGAAGGATTTGGTGAAGAAATGAGAAAGTTATGGAAGAAAGAAGGTTGTAGAGGGCTTAGGGTTTTCAAAACCGGGTTGTTGAGATGTGGTGGAGAAGATGAAGTGTAAAAAAATGAGAAAATAAACTCATTTAAGGGTATTTATACCCCGAGGGTGTTCGGGTTCGTTTTCGTTGCTTGGTTCGTAAATTCGTACGTTTTCCGGAAAAATTACGCGTAATTTAAATGGATTTAAATGAAAGGATTCATTTTAATTATTTTGATGAGTTTCAAATTGTAAAATGTTATTTATTTGATTTTATTAAATTATTTTCGTTCGTGACGTGTTTTCGTTGCCGTTTCGTCAGATCGCGTAACCTTCGCGCGTAATTCGTTCGAATCGTCACCCGAACGGATACGACGATGGTTTTGCTTTCTGACTTTTGTTTTCTACTTTCCAGTCATTATTTCAGAACTCTAAACTCACAGATATGTTTGTGTGAATCGTCACTCACGCAAACACGCTGTCAGTTCGTCATTCTGAAATAACACTGCATAAATGTTTTAATTGTGTTTCCTCACTGTCGGACTCAATTATACATCATGATTTCACATTGTTTTTGTACTGACTTGTCGGTCATCTGATTCCTGTCATCTGTGGACATCAGATCGCAACCGATATGTTTCTGAATATCGTTTGAATACCGTTGTTTCTCATGATTTGTTGTGTTAACTGTAATTAAGTTTTCACTTAATAAACACAACTAATGTTTCAAATGTACGTTGTACTTAATGTATTTAAGTTCATACGAAAATACGTACAACGATTTCTTGTATTTAGGATTCTGTTAATACAAGTACTGTTTAAGCTTACGTACGTACACATAGAATAAAGTGAAAGTACACATACCGTACGGACTTGCCGGACGATCTGGCACTTGCTGTTACATTATGTTTTAAAAACGTTTCCGCAACGCTAGAACTTTGATATTACAGTTTTAGATCAAAGTATGTTTTGAAAATCATATAGAGGTCCTCGTTATGTCTAATGATCTGAGATCCTGGTTTGTCATGTCCCAAATGGTATGATTCCGTTAGTTGAAAATTGGGGGTGTGACAGAAGTCCAGGACACAAGTCCTCAACATATTCTCTAGGGTTGGATTGTTCGCTCGCTTTGGTCGCCCGTTTGTGGATGGTAAGCAATGCTTAAGTTCACACTTGTCCCTTAGGATTGTTGCAATGATTTCTAGAACCACGTTGTAAATCGACTGTCCCGGTCTGAAATAATAGATAATCGCACACCGTGTCGTACTACTATTTCATTGACATAAAGTCTTGCTAGTTTTTCCATCTTGTAGTTTTCTCTGATCAACAAGAAATGAGCGGACTTGGTCAATTGATCAATGATGACCCATATGGAATCATATCCGATGGAAGTACGGGGTAGCTTAGTAATAAAATCCATAGCTATTTGTACCCACTTCCATTGTGGTATTTCTGGTTGTTCCAGCAAACTGACGGTTACTGGTGTTCGGCTTAGACTTTGGCACAAGTGACTTACTTACTCACATAAGTAGCCACATCCTTCTTCATACCTAGCCACCAATAAGATGACCTCAGATCTTGGCACATCTTATCGGCACCAGGATGAACGGAATAACGTGTTTTATTTGCCTCGTCGAGAATGAGTTTTCGAAGTTCATTTACTGCAGGGATCCATACACGATCCTGGAAATAAATAACTCCGTCTTTTTTTGTATGTAACATCCCAAATTTTTCTAAGATACAAGTTATTTGAATTCTACGTACGTGTAACGGATAAGTAACTTGTGGGAAAATAGACGAAAATAACCAAGATGGGGCTTAGAAATCGTGTACTCGAAATATGGAGATTTCGAGTACACCATATTTCGAGTACTCCCTATTTCGTGTACTCAGGTGTTCGAGTACGGGCACCTTGTCTATAAATAGTCGTGCCTTGGGAAATGTGACAACCTTTGGTTGGAAGCACAGTCCCTCTCGAGTACACGAAGTTTAAGTCCAAGAATTTCAAGAATCAAACTTTGATCGACCAAACGAAGTAGGAAACGCACGGGATTTTACCAGGAGGATCAGCTACCTTCAAGTAAGTGATTCATGTATAGAAAGCTGGATTTTTATGCAAAAGTTAGAATGGTTAAACAAAGGGTGAACTTTTGCATAAAGCTCACACCTTTATGCATAAAGTTCATAACTTTGAGGTTCCAATACGTTGGTAACAACCAAAGGAACCTAGAACTAGCTCCCCAAGGTCTTAGATGAATTTCTGAGATGTTTAAGGACGAAATGATGAGTACACGAAATCATGTACAGAGGGTACTCGAAATCATGCATGTATTTCGAGTACAATGTTATTTCGAGTACAGGGGCTATTTCGAATACAATGGTTATTTCGTGTACATGGAATTTCGTGTACATGGCATTTCGTGTACATGGAATTTCGAGTACATGGCATTTCGTGAACTAGAGATGTTTCAAGTACATGGCAATTCGTGTATGTAGGAACTTAATGAATTTCAAGGGTTTCGAACACTTAGCTAAATTTCGAAAACTTGGATTCAATAAGGGGGACTAGTAGGCTATGAGGACTTAGAATAATTTCTAAGTCTAAGTATGTGATGTGATGGTATGTGATGATATGATGTAACTGATATAGGTCCTTAAGGCCCTAGCTAAGGAGTTCGGCTAAGGTTAACAGGAGTCTACTATCAGGTGAGTTCTAGACGCCCTATTTTATGCTTAATGTTTTGGGCTGACATACATGCTTATTGTTATGTCTATGATGATATGTGCCTATGATGTTAATGAATGAATGATGTTATGCCCTGACCATGTATGCATGTTAAGGTGATAGTATGATTATTGCATGAAAGTATGCTAAGAATGATGAATGCATGTTAGTAAGTTATGATGATAAACTAAATGATAACATGCTATGATGATAAATAGGGAGGTATGTTATGATGAAATCCTAGGTACGCTATGATGGAAGTATGATGTTATGATGATTACATGCTAGCAAAATGTGTTTATGTTGCCATGATGAATGATATGATGACGTGCGGCTAGCATGACATGTGCATGGTACTAGGATGTTATGATGACATGATACTAGCATACCCTGTATGAGAAATCCTATGTTATTAGGATAATGATACGATGTTATGATGAATGATGATATGGTGCTAGTGTATCATGTCATGATGAATGATGGTTGCTCCAGTACTTGTTACTGGGTAAGTATGGTTACTCCAGTATTTGTACTGGGTAAGTATGATGTTGCTCCCGTACTCGTTACGGGGTAAGTATGATGTTGCTCCCGTATTCGTTACGGGGTAAGTATGACGTTGCTCCCATATTCATATGGGGTAAGTATGGTTATGGTTGCTCCAGTACTTGCTACTGGGTAAGTATGGGTCTGCGGAACGCTTCGGCTGGACAGACCAACGGTTATGGAGCCTTGTGCCGGCATAAGCCCACTGTTCGAATGGTAACAGTGGAACGTATGATGATGATGATGTAAGGATGTTATGTGCTAAGGTTATGGACTATGTGTATGAAATGATGTATATGTTAAGTATGTTTAATGTTGTTTTATGAAAACTAGAACTCACCAGCGTAAGCTGACTTGATTTAGCATGTATGTCAGGTTGAAGGTATGATAAGAGGAGGCATGGAGCTCGGGCATAGAGTCATACGATCCGGTGGTTTTGGCAATTCGATGTGATTTTGATACAGACATGTTATTGATTTCTGTTTATCAAACTATGTTTACATTTCCGCTGCATGATTATGAAAGTTTTTAGTTTAAGAGCTATGTGTTATGATGAAAACCAACCTCTGTGAGGTGCCCGGTTTCGGGGCCTCACAAGTTGGTATCAGAGCCATAGTTTGAGAGATCTTGGCATCCCAAATGCCAAGACTTAAACTGAGAATGGGATTAATGGATGCGGATTGCCAACCACGGATGACGGATGCCACGAGTTGAATGTTTATGTATGAGTTAAGGGTTAGATGTAATGTTATGAAAGTAGTTAGTGTCATGCACATTGAAGAGATGGGATGGGAAACGTTTAGAGCCTATGAGTTGGGTAAATGGTTAATAACACTTGATCAACGTCGTTAACGATTTACAAAACTTATTCCGTGCTAAACTGATTCCTATGCTGACTCATCAATTGTTGCATTATGTAGAAAGTTAAGATGGCCGGACAAAAGGGTGGACCGCGAAAGAAACCACAGGTAGCTGAAGAACCACATGTCGAGGCTGAAGAACCCGTCAATGAAGACGACCACGAGCACAACGAGCAACCTGAGAATGAAGACGAGTTCACTCTAGAGCCTATCGTGGTGAAGGCTATTTTTGATGAGGTCTGCAAGATCATGGATGAAAAGATGCCAGCAATGATTGCTAAGGCACTGAAGGATGCTCTAAAAGACAAGTCTGAAGGAACTAAAGAAAGCACCAAAGAAGATGAGGTGGTGATCATCGAGACGAAGAGCGGCGACTCTATGACAGGGAAACTGAAGGGCTGTGACTACAAGTCCTTCAAGGGATGTAACCCACCGACCTTTGATGGGAAGAAGGACGCAGTGGCCACCTGCCACTGGATTTCTGCGATGGAGGCTGTTATCTCCATCAGTGAGTGCCGAGTTGACCAAGCTGTCAAGTTTGCAGCTCACTCTTTCGTTGAGGAGGCACTTCACTGGTGGAACACCGTCAAGCAATCCACGACTACTGAGGATATGGAAAAGATGACTTGGGATGATCTAAAGGAACTGGTCACTAAGCAGTTCTGTCCCAAGAATGAGCTGGATAAGGTCGAAAGGGAGTTTCTAGTGCTGAAGGCGGGAAGCCTGAATCACAGGCAGTACACTTCGCGATTCAATGAGATGGCAAGACTTGTTCCTCACTTGGTTTCTACCGAGGAGCGCAGGGTGAAGTTATACATGGAGGGTTTGCCTCCCAAGGTTCGGATACATGTGAAGGCGAATGCTCCCAAGACTTATGACTCCACTGTGGAGCTCAGTGGCATAGTTTGGGATGATGTTATGTCAGCCGAGCCAGCCAAAGAAGAAGCAAAGGTGAAAGAGTCCTCCGGGACTAAGAGGGGTCGAACAGACCAACGAAAGTTCTCAAGCAAGAAGGCTAGGCGAGAGGAGATGGGCCGATGCTACAAGTGTGGGAAAAGCCACACGGGACAGTGCCTGGTGGGCACTAATTTATGTTTCAGGTGTGGAAAGACGGGGCACTTTTCTAGCAGTTGCCCGAATGCTACTCGATGCTTCAACTGCAATGGATTAGGACATATGTCCAAGGATTGCAAGCTACCACGGGCCGATGCTTCGGGCTCGGGTTAGAAAGAGGAGAAAGGAAAGGAGAAGCAGAAGGCTAAAGCACGAGCCTTTACGATGACGAAGGATGATGCGATTGTGGACCCGGACGTGGTCACAGGTACCTTTTCTATCAACAATATTCCTGCTTCGGTATTGTTTGATTCTGGTGCCAGTATGAGTTTTGTGTCTTCTACTTTCTGTGATGGGTTATCTGGGAAGGTTAAGAAGATAGATCGGGTATTTGATGTAGAGACGGCTATTGGTAAGATGACCAGGGTGACTGAGGCTATTGATGACTGTTATGTTGAGATAGAAGGTCATAGGTTCCCTGTCCGATTGTTTCTTATTACCTTAGGGGGATTCGATGTGGTTTTGGGTATGGACTGGTTAGCCAAATATGAGGCTAACATTGTATGTCGACGAAAGATGATATGTTTACGTGCGATGGATGGGAGTTCCGTGATGGTTTATGGTGATAAAGCGATGTACGCGCCAAAGATCATTTCGATGATCCAGGCTGATGATATGATGCGGCGAGGGTGTGTAGCCTACTTGGCCTATGCGATTGAGGAACGTACGGATACGAGGACGATTGATGATGTTCCCGTGGTGTGTAACTTCCCCGATGTATTCCCTGAGGAATTGCCTGGATTACCACCCGAACGGGAAATTGAGTTCCAGATCGACTTAGTGCCGGGGGCACAACCTGTTGCCAAAGCACCTTACCGTTTAGCTCCAACAGAGATGAAGGAAATGATGACCCAGCTACAAGAACTCCTTGATAAAGGTTTTATACGACCGAGTGTCTCTCCGTGGGGAGCACCGGTGCTGTTCGTTAAGAAGAAGGATGGAAGTATGCGTATGTGTATTGACTACAGGGAACTGAATAAGTTGACCGTAAAGAACAGGTATCCTCTACCTAGAATTGATGACTTGTTCGATCAATTGCAAGGTGCAAGCTGGTTCTCGAAGATAGATCTCCGATCCGGTTACCATCAGTTGAAAGTTCGAGAGCAGGATATTCCAAAGACTGCTTTCCGTACGCGTTATGGACATTACGAGTTTCTCGTTATGTCGTTTGGATTGACGAATGCTCCTGCAGCATTTATGGATTTGATGAACAGGGTATGTCGACCGATGCTGGACCGATCGGTGATAGTGTTTATTGACGATATTTTGATTTATTCAAAGAACGAGGGAGACCATGCTTGCCACGTACGTGAGGTATTGGAAATCCTGAGGAAAGAGGAACTTTATGCTAAGTTCTCCAAATGCGCTTTCTGGCTACGAGAGGTACAGTTTCTGGGTCACGTGGTGAACCCAGAAGGCATTATGGTAGATCCAGCTAAAGTTGAAACGATTATGAAATGGAGTCCTCCAAAGTCACCGACAGAAGTACGCAGTTTTCTTGGTTTGGCCGGTTACTATCGGAGATTCATTCAGGACTTCTCCAAGATAGCGACGCCACTGACGAAGCTCACGAAGAAAGACGTAAAGTACGAATGGGGTCCAAACCAAGAACAAGCGTTTTCAGTGCTGAAGGAGAAACTTACCCAAGCTCCTGTTCTAGCACTGCCGGATGGGAATGATGATCTTGTTGTGTATGCCGATGCGTCACGACAAGGGTTGGGATGTGTACTAATGCAAAGGGGAAGGGTGATAGCTTATGCTTCGCGCCAGCTAAAGATTCATGAGGCTAACTACCCGACCCACGATCTTGAACTCGCTGCAGTGGTGTTTGCATTGAAAATATGGAGGCACTATTTGTATGGAGTAAGGAGTACCATCTATACCGACCACAAGAGCTTGAAGTATTTCTTCGAGCAAAAGGATTTGAATATGAGGCAGAGACGATGGCTTGAGCTGTTAAAGGATTATGACTGTGATATTCTATATCACCCGGGAAAGGCCAATGTGGTGGCAGATGCTCTGAGTCGCAAGACTGATCATCCTGCCATACGAGTAAAATCGTATAGTTTGGTGATAACGCCAGACTTTCTGAACGAGCTCAAACAGGCGCAACAGGAGGGATTGAAAGAAGAGAATGTGGGTTTTGAACGCGTCTTCGGACAAGTCAAGAACTTGGAAGACAATGACCATGGGATAAAGCTACGATTCGGTCGAATGTGGGTGCCCAGAAATGGGGACATTCGAGCGAGGATTTTAGATGAAGCCCACAAGTCACGATACTCGGTACACCCCGGTGCAACGAAGATGTATCAAGATCTCCGACAGGATTATTGGTGGCCGGGCATGAAGTTTAATGTGATGCAGTATGTGAACAGGTGCCTTACTTGTGCGCAAGTGAAGGCTGAACATCAGAAGCCCTACGGATATGTGCAACCTCTAGAGGTACCGGAATGGAAATGGGAACACATCACCATGGATTTCATTACCAAGCTACCAAAGACAGCTAAGCGACATGATACCATTTGGGTGATTGTGGACCGACTGACGAAGAGTGCACACTTTCTCCCTATCAGGGAAACATATACGTCCGAAAGGTTGTCTGAGTTGTTCGTAAAGGAGATTGTGGCCAGACATGGAGTTCCTGTCTCCATTGTGTCAGATCGAGATACGAGGTTTACTTCCAGATTCTGGAAGCAGTTTCATGATGCCATGGGAACGAGGTTAAATATCAGTACCGCTTATCACCCTCAGACTGATGGACAGTCAGAAAGGACTATCCAAACGTTGGAGGATATGCTTAGGGCGTGCATTATCGATTTTGGAGGGAGCTGGGATGATCACTTGCCATTGGTGGAGTTTTCATACAACAACAGTTACCACTCCAGCATCGGAATGCCCCCATATGAGGCGTTATACGGAAGACGATGTAGGACCCCGGTATGCTGGGGTGAAGTTGGACAGAAAGAAATGGGAAACAAAGCTGCTGTGATCGATATGGCAGAAAAGCTACGGGTGATAAAAGCACGTATGAAAGCTGCACAAGATCGCCAAAAGTCTTACGCTAACAAGCGCCGACGACCGATAGAGTTTAATGTGTTTTCGAAGTTCATTTACTGCAGGGATCCATACACGATCCTGGAAATAAATAACTCCGTCTTGTTTTGTATGTAACATCCCAAATTTTTCTAAGATACAAGTTATTTGAATTCTACGTACGTGTAACGGATAAGTAACTTGTGGGAAAATAGACGAAAATAACCAAGATGGGGCTTAGAAATCGTGTACTCGAAATATGGAGATTTTGAGTACACCATATTTCGAGTACTCCCTATTTCGTGTACTCAAGTGTTCGAGTACGGGCACCTTGTCTATAAATAGTCGTGCCTTGGGAAATGTGACAACCTTTGGTTGGAAGCACAGTCCCTCTCGAGTACACGAAGTTTAAGTCCAAGAATTTCAAGAATCAAACTTTGATCGACCAAACGAAGTAGGAAACGCACGGGATTTTACCAGGAGGATCAGCTACCTTCAAGTAAGTGATTCATGTATAGAAAGCTGGATTTTTATGCAAAAGTTAGAATGGTTAAACAAAGGGTGAACTTTTGCATAAAGCTCACACCTTTATGCATAAAGTTCATAACTTTGAGGTTCCAATACGTTGGTAACAACCAAAGGAACCTAGAACTAGCTCCCCAAGGTCTTAGATGAATTTCTGAGATGTTTGAGGACGAAATGATGAGTACACGAAATCATGTACAGAGGGTACTCGAAATCATGCATGTATTTCGAGTACAATGTTATTTCGAGTACAGGGGCTATTTCGAATACAATGGTTATTTCGTGTACATGGAATTTCGTGTACATGGCATTTCGTGTACATGGAATTTCGAGTACATGGCATTTCGTGAACTAGAGTTGTTTCGAGTACATGGCAATTCGTGTATGTAGGAACTTAATGAATTTCAAGGGTTTCGAACACTTAGCTAAATTTCGAAAACTTGGATTCAATAAGGGGGACTAGTAGGCTATGAGGACTTAGAATAATTTCTAAGTCTAAGTATGTGATGTGATGGTATGTGATGATATGATGTAACTGATATAGGTCCTTAAGGCCCTAGCTAAGGAGTTCGGCTAAGGTTAACAGGAGTCTACTATCAGGTGAGTTCTAGACGCCCTATTTTATGCTTAATGTTTTGGGCTGACATACATGCTTATTGTTATGTCTATGATGATATGTGCCTATGATGTTAATGAATGAATGATGTTATGCCCTGACCATGTATGCATGTTAAGGTGATAGTATGATTATTGCATGAAAGTATGCTAAGAATGATGAATGCATGTTAGTAAGTTATGATGATAAACTAAATGATAACATGCTATGATGATAAATAGGGAGGTATGTTATGATGAAATCCTAGGTACGCTATGATGGAAGTATGATGTTATGATGATTACATGCTAGCAAAATGTGTTTATGTTGCCATGATGAATGATATGATGACGTGCGGCTAGCATGACATGTGCATGGTACTAGGATGTTATGATGACATGATACTAGCATACCCTGTATGAGAAATCCTATGTTATTAGGATAATGATACGATGTTATGATGAATGATGATATGGTGCTAGTGTATCATGTCATGATGAATGATGGTTGCTCCAGTACTTGTTACTGGGTAAGTATGGTTACTCCAGTATTTGTACTGGGTAAGTATGATGTTGCTCCCGTACTCGTTACGGGGTAAGTATGATGTTGCTCCCGTATTCGTTACGGGGTAAGTATGACGTTGCTCCCATATTCATATGGGGTAAGTATGGTTATGGTTGCTCCAGTACTTGCTACTGGGTAAGTATGGGTCTGCGGAACGCTTCGGCTGGACAGACCAACGGTTATGGAGCCTTGTGCCGGCATAAGCCCACTGTTCGAATGGTAACAGTGGAACGTATGATGATGATGATGTAAGGATGTTATGTGCTAAGGTTATGGACTATGTGTATGAAATGATGTATATGTTAAGTATGTTTAATGTTGTTTTATGAAAACTAGAACTCACCAGCGTAAGCTGACTTGATTTAGCATGTATGTCAGGTTGAAGGTATGATAAGAGGAGGCATGGAGCTCGGGCATAGAGTCATACGATCCGGTGGTTTTGGCAATTCGATGTGATTTTGATACAGACATGTTATTGATTTCTGTTTATCAAACTATGTTTACATTTCCGCTGCATGATTATGAAAGTTTTTAGTTTAAGAGCTATGTGTTATGATGAAAACCAACCTCTGTGAGGTGCCCGGTTTCGGGGCCTCACATTGTATCAAATTGCTTCTCGGCTCCATAATCGAGCTCCTTCCTCAAGTTGTTTCTTTCCATTGCTTCTTGTTGTGTTTGTAGAATTTGATCTCTCAGACTTGTTTGCACAGTCATCCCCATTGCTCTATATTGCAAGGGTTTGACCCTTTCATTCCGGCTCAAAGCATCCGCTACAACATTAGCTTTGCCCGGATGCTATTTGATCACACAGTCGTAATTGTTCCGGAGCACAACCCAATGTCTCTGTCTCATGTTAAGCTCATTTTGATAAAATATCTGTTTGCAACTATTGTGATCTGTGAAGATCGTGCATATGGTACCATTAAGGTAATGCCTCCAAATCTTTAAAGCAAAGACAACAGCTCCCAATTCCAAGTCATCTGTTGTATAAGTCTTCTCATGGACGTATAAAAGTCTTGTAAAAGAAACGTACCATTGACCACATTAAGGTCTTTTCGTGCAACAACTGGTCCAATCTGAAAGGCCCGTCCTCTAGCAGCCGGAGCCCTTTATGGAATTCTCTAGGGGCAGTCCCTCAAGAAATGGCCAAGTTCGCCACAGTTATAGTAAGACATGTTGTCAATAGCAGCAGCCATCAATGCTGCATTGTTGTTCCTGTTCTGGGAAGTTGGGTTTCTACATTGAATCACCCAGTGACCCAGTTTTCCACACTGAGCGCATTGCCTTCACGGGATTCCAGGATGATGGTGAAACTGGCAGTTGTTGCATTGAGGAGATGTGCCAGTATATGGCTTCATGATTTGCAGTGGTGGTGGTTGTGTGGTTTTTGGAGCTTGAGTGGTCGCAGCAAAGGTTTTGACCACTGTTTGTTTCTTGGCCGGGAGATTATCCGTCTTCTTTGAGCTTCGAGTCTTGGCTGATTTAGCCTCTTTCTTCAGTGCCCCAGAGGCAACCATTACATCTGTCAATGTTGCTCACAGAGTAACATCCATCTCCAAGGTAGTTGGGTGGGAAGAAATCACGTGACCTTGGAGGCAAGCAGGTAGTCCACCGACATACCGCTAGATCCATTTCTCCATTGTTGGCACTATATCTGGTGCCAGTGTTGCTAGCTTATGAAACCTGGTGGTGTAGGCTAGATGCCCAGCACCAACCATGACATGGTTGAGTAGCTCCATCTCAACCTTTTTCAGCTTGTTTCTCAGGAAAAACCGTGCCCTCAGTAACAACTTAAATTTCTCCCAAGGCATACACAATGCCTCATTTGTGCCCCTAGTCTGCACCTGGGCATTCCACCATGTAAGATCCCGCTTATTAAACGAGCCCGCAACATGCCTCACCTTGTGTTGTCCATTGAATCAAGTCGACAGCTCCCTCGTTGCCACTGAATACCGGTGGCTTGCATCCTACAAAGCTCTTTTAGGAATAGTCTTGTTGGTGTCTGGCTGCCTTTACCAGTTAAGTTTTTGTTACTGTTGCCGTTGTTGGAGTTAATCCAGTTCATCATATCGGGAATCACTTCCCTCAGTGGACTGGTCAGCAGAGTGGCCAGTGTGCAGGTCTAACTCCTAGTTGGGTGGTGGTTGATGAGGTGGGGTATACAGAGGAGGAGGAGGTGGAGGAGGATGTGGTGATGGTGGAGGAGAGTGTGGAGGAGATAGTAACGGTGGTGGTTGTCTTCTCGGCGGCATTCTGATCTCAACCGAAAGAATATCGGTTAGTGCAATTATTGAATACAGAAGACTTATGAAAATAAATCCTTTAGTCCGATGTTCTCTACATGAGGGTCCCTAGGTTATAGTCTAGGCCAAACCGTTTAAGTAATATGACCTATATTTGTCTATAACCATGGCTCTGGTACCAATCTGTCACACTCCGAGCCGGTGAGCTGGATCGACTTTCCCGTCGGGCGGAAGGTGATCTCGGGGCGCGATATCGTGTGATAATCAAAGTGATCAGATTGATTACTTGGCACATGATACGTAATGAGAAATGCTAACATGACTTCGATATGGAATTACAAAGTTAAATTACACAATACATGTTCATAATTTAACTAAGTAAATCTACCCTAAAGAATCATTGAGTTTCTATCTTGTATCTGCATAAGATTTATAAAAGATGATTCGAAGTTATGTCATTCAAAAGTATGAGCATCACAAAGGCAAGCTAGGTCTATTCTAAAGTCCACTAGGTTTAACCTTATGCGTGTAGTCTAGACCTATTCATCAATTGACGATAATGAATACAATTGTAATAACAAAGTAAAACCTTATTATCATACAGTGTACTAAAACATTTAAGAAAAGTTTTAGCATGTTCTCAGCCCCGCAGTTAAATCAAAAGATTAGTAAAAATAGGCATATGATCTCACCTGGTATTGTAGTGGTTGACTAAGTAATCAAAGAATGCACGAGCTCGTTGTTTTTCTTGAAGTTGTATTTACGATCATGTGTTTGTTTCCAATTGTGTGTAACTTATAAGTATAAGTTATGTAAATAAGAGTTAACCCTAAATTTGGTTAACACTTATAGTTCTTCATTATTTGTTTAGTCTCAGTTCCCTTGTAGTGTCATATACTAACACTTAACCCATTTTAAGTTAAGTATTAATATCTTATAACACTTCTTTTTATGTGCTTTAGACTTGGTTTATAACTTTGTTACCTTGCAAGTTTTGAAAACCATAATATTTTCTAAGTACAAAGCCTACGTTTTTAGGTTAAAACTTAGAATACTCCCTTGTTACTTTAAAATGGTTATTACCATTCGAATATGTAACACAAGTAACGTTCTATGAAACTTAGCTATCTTATATGTTAATCACATAATTAACAAGTGTTTTTCCTTAACTAAGTTTTCAGAATTAATTGAACACCTTTTTGTGAAAAACCCTAATTGTATTATGTGAACCCGTTGTTCCTTATCCTTCTTGTTTTGTTATAAACCCTATCTTATGATTTAAACTCTTGTTTATAAGATTCACATCTGTTTTGTTAGTTTTATATTAGTATCGATGGCATCATAATGGTTAGAATCGGTGGTTATCACATTCGACTAACACTTAGAAAAGTTTCTATAGTTTCTCGTCGATACTAACAGCTTCCCATCGTTCTTGTGTGTTTGTTGGGTAACCAATTTGTTTAATTCTTGGCTTAAATTACTTGGATTATACTCAAGTAATAGTATCGATGATGTCTGGACCAATATCGACAAGGTAAGTTCGATGGCAAGCCAAGGAAAGACATGAGCCTTCCTGTCGATAATAGTAGTATCGATAGGCTCCTAATATCGATGCTACGACCTTCGATCTTGATAATATCGACCATAACCTGTCCTGGATCACTTGACCTGTCGACACTATCAACATCAACCTGGTTCTTGTCGAAATAAAGGCCATCGAAACTAAGAAGGTCGATGGTTGTCCATCTTTCCCAGCTGTCAACAATACTAACAGATCCCCCACATTCATCCGTCGATATTGTCCAGTTCTTATGTCGATACTACAACTCAACTGCCTAAATCTTCAATCCAGTGTATTCCAAGCCTAATGAACTCATTTTGGAGATATTCTAACTAGATTTGATGAGCAAACTTAGAGTTCCAGGTTCATATGTGCTGGGTTTGTAGAAACCTTGAAAAACTGAAGCTTGGAGCTTACCTCATGCTCAAATCAGTAGATTTCTGACCCGATCCTTTGTAGTTTTGCGTGGGAAACGTCGAAAGCTTCGTGTGGATACCAAATTTGAAGAATTTGGTTAAGAATTGAGAGAGATAAGTGGATTTTTGTGAAGAAATCTTAGAGAGAGAGTAGAAACCGGAAATGTAGAGAGTGACTGGGTAGATAGAAAAAATAAATGAAGGATTTAATGTCTTTTAGAGTTTTTATACCCCACATAGGTTCGGGTTCATTTGGTTTGCTCGGTTTTCATTTTCGTTACGTTTTCGGAACAAATTCTCAAAATTATGAAATTTGTATAATTAGTATTTCTAAACCTATTTAAGGTTGTAATTCCTAATAAATATTTTATATTTATTTTTCTTATTTTATTATTTTGAACACGTTCATTAACTACCATTTCAGCAGATCGTATTATCATCGCGAGTATTCATTCGAATCGTCACCCGAACGAACACGACGATAGTTCTACTTTTGATTTTGTTTCCTACTTTAAACCCACAAATATATTTGTGTGAATCGTCACCCACACAAACACACTGTCGGTTTCTTATACTGAAACGATACTGAACTTCTGTTTTGAATTAGACATTGTCACTGACGGACTCAACTGGAGTTACCTATTTGCACATAGTTATTACTGTTTTCCCCTTGTTTTAACACTGAATCATCGGCCATCAGATTATTGTTATTTATGGAAATCAGATCGCAACTGATATGTTTTTGGTATTTGTTCTCACACTTTGTTATTTCCCATGATTTGTTGTATTTCTGTATTTCGATTTCCATCGAAATACGTACAACTGTCATATGTTCTGTAGCCCTTTTGTCACCCAACTGTTTTACCCGTTGTTATTCACAAATAGTTATTCACACATAGTTATTTACACATAGTTATTGTGAAAGTACACATACGATATGGATTGCCAGACGATCTGGTGCAAGTTGTCACAGTCTCCCCTTGTTAAAAGAATATCGTCCCGAAATTTAAGCATCATTGTTGGACACTACTTCTTCTTCAAACAGATTAGGATAGTTTGTCTTTATTTGATCCTCACGCTCCCTGGTAAATTCTTGTCCGAGCTTGGAGTTCCAACAAACCTTCACGATAGGGATACGACTTCGTTTCAGTCTCTTGGCTTCACCATCCATAATCTCTACAGGTTCCTCAATGGAATGTAGTTGTTCATCCACTTTTATTTCTTCCAAAGGTATTACTAATGATTCATCAGCATGACATCTCTTGAGATTGGATACATGAAACACATCGTGTACCCCGCTGACTTCATTAGGAAGTCTGAGTCTATATGCCATAGGACCAATTCGTTGAGTTATCTCATACGGTCCGACATACCTTGGTGATAACTTACCCTTAGCCCCAAAACGAACCACGCCTTTCCACGGGGACACTTTCAACATGACTCGCTCACGTACCTGGAATTCCAAAGGTTTTCGCCGTTTGTCTACGTAACTCTTTTGGCTGCTACATGTTGCTTGTAATCTCTGTTGTATATGGGTAATATTATCAGTAGTCTCCTGAATAAGTTCAGGCCCAGTGATTCTGTTATCTCCCACTTCGGTCCAACAAATTGGAGACTGACATTTTCTACCGTACTGCGCTTCAAACGAAGCACATCCAATACTGTTGTGGTAGCTATTTTTGTAAGAGAATTCAATGAGTGGTAAATGATTGTCCCAACTTCCACCGAAGTCCATGACACAAGTCCTCAACATATCCTCTAGGGTTTGGATTGCTCGCTCGCTTGGTCGCCCGTTTGTGGATGGTAAGCAGTGCTTAAGTTCACACTTGTCCCTAAGGATTGTTGCCATGATTGCCAAAACTGCGTTGTAAATCGACTGTCCTCGTCTGAATAAATAGATAATGGCACACCGTGCCGTACTACTATTTCATTGACATAAAGTCGTGCTAGTTTTTCAATCTTGTAGTTTTCCTGATCGACAAGAAATGAGCGGACTTGGTCATTTGATCAATGATGACCCATATGGAATCATATCCGATGGAAGTACGGGATAGCTTAGTAATAAAATCCGTAGCAATTTGTTCCCACCTCCATTGTGGTATTTCTAGTTGTTCCAGCAAACCTTACGGTTACTGGTGTTCAGTTTAGACTTTGGCACAAGTGAGGCACTTACTAACATAAGTAGCCACATCATTCTTCATACCTAGCCACCAATAAGATGACCCTTGATCTTGGCACATCTTATCGGCACCACCAGTATACGACTTCTTGATTTGCAGTGGTGGTGGTTGTGTGGTTTTTGGAGCATGAGTGGTCGCAGCAAAGGTTCTGACCACCGTTTATTTCTTGGCCGGGAGATTATCTGGCTTCTTTGAACTTCCAGTCTTGGATGCTTCAGCCTCTTTCTTCAGTGCCCCAGAGGCAACCATTCACGTGCCCTTGGATGCAAGCCAGTAGTCCACCGACATACCGCTTGATCTGTTTCTCCATTGTTGGCACTATATCTGGTGCCAGTGTTGCTAGCTCATGGAATCTGGTGGTGTAGGCCAGATGCCCAGCACCAACCATGACATGGTTGACTAGCTCCATCTCAACCTTTTTCAGCTCATTTCTCGGGAAAAACTGTGCCCTTAGTAACAACTTAAATTCCTCCCAAGTCATAGACAATGCCTCATCTATGCCCCTAGTCTGCATTTGGGCACTCCACCATGTAAGAGCTCGGTTATTAAACGAACCCGCAACATACCTCACCTTGTCTTGTCCATTGGATCAAGCCGACAGCTCCCTCGTTGCCACTGAATACTGGTGGCTTGCATCCTACAAGGCTCTTTTAGGAATAGTCTTGTTGGTGTCTGGTGTTCCCGACGCCTTTACCAGTTAAGTTGCTGTCACTGCTGTCGTTGTTGGATTTAATCCGGTTCATCATATCGGTAATAACTTCCCTCAGTTGGCTGGTCAGCAGAGTGGCCAGTGCGATAGTAGCCGAGTCTAACTCATAGTTGGATGGTGGTTGATGAGGTGGGGTATGCGGAGGAGGAGGAGATGGAGGAGGACGTGGTGATGGTGGAGGAGAGTGTGGAGGAGGAAGTAACGATGGTGGTTGTCTTCTCGGCGGCATTCTGATCTCAACCGAAAGAACATCGGTTAGTGCAATTATTGAATACAGAAGACGTATGCAAATAAATCCTGAAGTCTGATTTTCTCTACATTAGGGTAACTAGGTTATAGTCTAGGCTAAACCGTTTAAGTAATATGACCTATATTTGTCTATAACTTTGGCTCTGGTACCAATCTGTCACACTTCGAGCCGGTGAGCTGGATCGACTTTCCCGTCGGGTGGAAGGTGATCTTGGGGCGCGATATCGTGTGATAATCAAAGTGATCAGATTGATTACCTGGCAAATGATATGTGATGAGAAATACTAACATGCCTTCGATATGGAATTACAAAGTTAAATTACACAATACATGTTCATAATTTAACTAAGTAAATCTACCCAAAAGAATCATTGAGTTTCTTTCTTGTATCTGCACAACATTTACAAAAGATGATTTGAAGTTATGTCATTCAAAAATATGAGCATCACAACAGTACTTAGGACTCTTCTAAAGTCCACTAGCTTTATCCTGATGCTTGTAGCTGAGAAAACATGCATTTAAACAAAGTCAACACTAGGTTGGTGAGCTCATAAGTTTTGTTGTTTAATAACTTTTAGAGTTATTTACACAACATCTTGTATTACACAAGTCTGTGTTATTCTCATTTGGAATTAACTCATCATAATGTCCTCTCTATAGATACACCCACAGATAGGATATCGTCCAGTTAAGTATGCTTATATATAGGGTATACGCATCACGAATGAAGCCGCAAGCCCACCACACACTTAACCGAACTCAATACCACCTGTATTGTAGCTATAGATACCCATTTCATCACACATAGGGTTAATCACAATTAGGATTTCCCATATGATAACTCATTAATTCATAGCGATCTTAACATAACATAATAGGCTTTAAAGAGTACAAATCTCCACAGGTATAAATGGTGGATTGGCACAGTTATTAATGGTGGCATACTCCTTAGATTTTGAATGGTGGATAACCTCACAGTCATCAACATTAATATGATAAGGTATACAATTGTAATAACAAAGTAAAACCTTATTATCATACAGTGTACTAAAACATTTAAGAAAAGTTTAATAATGTTCTTAGCCCCGTAGTTAAATCAAAAGATTAGTAAAAAGGGGCATATGAACTCACCTGGTATTGTAGTGGTTGATTAAGTAATCAAAGAATGCACACGCTCGTTGTTGTTCATGAAGTTGTATTCACGATCCTGTATTTGTTTCCCATTGTGTGTAACTTATAAGTATAAGTTATGTAATTAAGAGTTAACCCTAAAGTTGGTTAACACTTATAGTTCTTCGTTATTTGTTCAGTCTCAGTTCCCTTGTAGTGTCATATACTAACACTTAACCCATTTTAAGTTAAGTATAAATATCTTATAACACTTGTTTTTATGTGCTTTACACTTGGTTTATAACTTTGTTACCTTGCAAGTTTTGAAAACTATAATATTTTCTAATTATAAAGCCTAGGTTTTTAGGTTAAAAATTAAAATACTCCCGTGTCACTTTAAAATGGTTATTACCATTTTAATATGTAACACAAGTAATGTGTTATGAAACTTAGCTATCTTATATGTTAATCACATAACTAACTAGTGTTTTTCTTTAACTAAGTTTACATAATAATTTAACACCTTTTTGTGAAAAACCCTAATGGTATTATGTGAACCTGTTGTTCCTTATCCTTCCTTGTTTTGCTATAAACCCTATCTTATGATTTAAACTCTTCTTTATAAGATTCACATATGTTTTGTTTAGTTTTATATTATTATCGATGGCAACATAATGGTTAGAATCGGTGATTATCACATTCAACTAACACTTAGAAAAGTTTCTATAGTTTCTCGTGGATACTAACAGCTTCCCATCGACCTTGTAAGTTCGATGGCAATCCAAGAAAGCACAGCAGCCTTCCTATCGATACTAGTTGTATCGACATGCTCCCAATATCGATGCTACGACCTTGATCTTGATAATATCGACCATAACCCATAGTGGATCACTCGGTCCTGTCGACACTATCAAAATCAGCCGGGTTCTTGTCGATATTGAGGCCATCGAAACTAAGAAGGTCGATGGATGTCCATCTTTCCTAGCTGTCAACGATACTAACAGGTCCCTCACATTCATCTGTCGATAGTGTCTAGTTCTTATGTCGATACTACCACTCAACTGCCCAAATCTTCAATCCAGTGTATTCCAAGCATAATGAACTTGTTTTGGTGATATTCTAACAACATTTGATTGGCAAATTTGGAGTTCCAAGTTCATATGTGTTGGGTTTGTAGAAACCCTCAAAAACTGAAGCTTGGAGCTTACCTCCTGCTCAAATCAGTAGATTTTTTACCCGAACTTTTGTAATTTTGCGTGGGAAACGTCAAGAGCTTCGTGTGGATACCAAATTTGAAGTATCTGGATAAGAATTGAGAGAGGTAAGTGGATTTTTGTGAAGAAATCTTAGAGAGAAAGTAGAAACCAGTAATGTAGAGAGAGAGAGAGTGGGTAGATAGAAGAAATAAATGAAGGATTTAAAGTTTTTAGGGTTTTTATACCCCACATAGGTTCGGGTTCGTTCGGGTTGCTTGGTTTTCATTTTCGTTACGTTTTCGGAACGAAATTCTCGAAATTACGAAATTTTAATAATTAGTATTTCTAAACCTTTTTAAGGTTGTAATTCCTAATAAATATTTTCTATTTATTTTTCTTATTTTATTATTTTGAACACGTTCATTAACTACCATTTTGTCAGATCGTATTACCATCGTGCGTATTCGTTCGAATCGTCACCCGAACGAACACGACGATAGTTCTACTTTCTAATTTGTTTCCTACTTTTCTGTTATCATTCTGAACGTTAAACCTACAGATATGTTTGTGTGAATCGTCATCCACGCAAACACATTATCGGTTGCATATTCTGAAATGATATTGAAATTCTGTTTTGAATTAGACATTCTCACAGACGGACTCAACTGGACTTACCTATTTGCACATAGTTATTACTGTTTTCCCCTTGTTTTCACACTGAATCATCGGCCATTGGATTTCTATTATTTATGGAAATCATATCGCAACCGATATGTTTTTGTTATTTGTTCTCACACTTTGTTATTTCCCATGATCCGTTGTATTTCTGTATTTTGATATTCATCGAAATACGTACAACTGTCATACTTCTATAGCTATTTTGTCACCCAACTGTTTTACCTGTAGTTGTTCACAAATACTTATTCACACATAGTTATTCACACACAGTTATTGTGATAGTACACATACCGTACGTATTGTCAGACGATCTGCTACTAGTTGTTACAGATTATGCAGGATACTCGCTCACCAGGAAGTCTACTTCAGGAGGATGTCAGTTCTTTGCAAATTACTTGGTCTCATGGAAAAGTTAAAAGCAAACATTAGTGTCAAATTCAACTGCTGAAGCTGGGTACATTGCAGCAGCTTATTGCACTGTCCAAATCATTTGGTTACAATACCAACTATTGGACTTTGGAATAACAGAACTAAAGACACCTCCTTTAATAAACAGTGAAGCTGCCAAAAATATAATAAAAAATCATGTATTACTCTAAAACCAAACATACAGAAATAAGGCATCACTTTATAAGAGGTTTTTTTGAAAAAGGATTGATAGTCATAGAACATGTATCCACAAGTGATCAAGTAGCAGACATATTTACCAAGCCTATGGAATCACAAACCTTCTCTAAATTTGTTTTCAAATTTGGAATGATAAATATGAGTTAATAAAACAATAAATCTGGTTAAGAATACGCTTCTTGAACCTTAAAAGAAATATATAAAAGGATAATTCTAAAAAATTATCCTAACAAAGAATGATTAGAAGACCACTAAAGAAACAACTTTGGTTCTTCTCTCAATGGTTGTCCTAAAACACGGATAGGTTTAGTGGTTATACTAACCACTGTTTTAAATCTATCTGCGGTTATAGTCAATCCATTGTTACATTTGAAACACTCAGTCGTTTCTACCAAATCCGTGGTTGTCCCCATGGTAACTTATCCGCAGTTAAAACAATTCCATGGTTAAAATCTTTTTCACTCAGTGGTTATTAAAATGTTGATAATTACGCTCGATTTGACTCCCACTAATTACTTTGAATGACTTGACACCCTACAATTAATAGATTTGACACTCATTAATTATTTTACGGCTAAAATATTTTTCCCATCTTCCTATTTTACCCCTCTATCTCATTAATTACAGATCATCTTCCCTTTTATTTAAATCAATTGTTCATTACTTATGTAGTTATCTTCATCCGTTCTTAACCTAAAAGACTTAAGAACTTCATGATCACACTTGTGTTCATAAAGTTCATCCTTTTTCTGTAAACTCAAGCTGTAAATGCGGCTTATGGCGAAGGACAGATGTTTGTCTGGAATGTTGTCTGGCTCGATGCATTTACACTGATCTTGTCTGAGTATTCTGCTCATGATGATCGTGGTAACGACATCGGACCAGGCTTCATTCTGAGACAAAACACTGTTTGTACATCATGGTTTGCATGAACGTACTGGTTTGTCTCTTGTCTTTCTCTCTCCTGCTTAAAGGTTTGTCTAATGGGTAAAAACCCTAAGGTAAAACTTTAATTTTGTTATAAGTAGTGGCGGTTTCTTCAAATGAAACCACAAAAATTTTCAACGGTTATAATTTTCCTTATTTATCTCTCAAGACTTACGGCAAAATTTCATAATTGTGTTATGTTCTTGAAACTACTCATCGATCTTCACTGCATCCATGGCGCCTGAAGCTTTGAAACTCAAGCATGTTCATAATCTTGCAGCCTACCTCACCTAGTCTTCTGAATATTTGCACTATGATGAGGTTCTCGACATTCTGGTAAACTCCTTTGTTTACACTGCTCTTACTATCGACCTTCCTATTTCTGAATCTGCGCTAAATCAGGTTTGGGCAAATTCTGCACTAGTGTGGAAGGATGACTCTGTCGAAAGCATTACTTCGGTGGTTGCTGATCAACAAGTCTCCATCACCCCCTCTAAACTCAGTGTTGCCATAAATCTGGGTGATACTGATGCACCCACTACTTTCCTGTCAAACTCCTTCACAATGTCTTTGTTCAATGTGATTATCAGGGAGACTTGAAAAACAGAACCTTATACAAGGCCTATTTCTATCCCAAGTACAAGTTTCTTTATCACACCATTCTATAGTGTCTGTCTCACATGACAACTAGTTGGGGAGAAATGCCATATGACATGCAATATGTCATGTATGCAATTCTTTCGAATGAGAAACTCAATCTGTCCCAAATAATTTTTGACTACTTTGTGCATCACCAAAAGAGTCCCAAATTTTTGTTGTACCCTAGGTTTGTAATGGCATGTCTATTTGCTAATGTTAATAATGCTTGTCATATTGCTCCTCTTTTTAATATCAAGAGCATTGACAAACAAGTGTTCATTAGGCTGAACAGTGAGGCCAAACTCATGGATGAAACTGAGATACAACAACCCTTCGTGAACCTACATCCACCTCCTTTTCCACACCTGTAAAGGTACTAGCCAAAAGAAAAACATCTACCAAAGCCTCCAAACCTAAAAAGCCCAAAAAGACTGTTCAGGAAGTTGAGATCCCTTAACAAGTGTTTGTCGCCACTAGACAGGTAGATCCATATGTTCCATCCTCACAGATGGATCCTGAATCTCAACCCTATCTAGCCTCTCATCAATTCTCTCAACAGGGTGATGTTGTATTCCAAAAGTATCCCCCATAAACCACTAAAGTGTCACTTGACACTCAAATGGCAGTCCACTCTCCTAGGGACACTTGTGTTTCCTCACCATAAAAAGCCCTTGACTTTATTGCCCAAGTTTAACATGAGATTGATTCTAATTTTGAGCACATTGGTTCTCCTCCCCCTCACCAATTGAGGAGCAGCCTCTTCAAACCTCTGCTTAAACTCATCAATCTCCTACCCACGGAGAAGAGGATGAGATGAGGGTGTCTAGTCCATCTAGACACATGATCATATATCTGGAGCATCATCTCACTTGAAAGCCCAATGGGACTTCATCTGGATGGATCAGGCAATAACACTCCAGATATGGCAACAGCCAATTAAGTTCTTGAAACTAAGACTGGAAATCCCAGAACCAAGAGAAAGGGGTACATGACATTCTTGAGATGGACTTAGGTCATGCTAAAACTGACTCACTAGTCAAGGATTCGGATGATATCCGTAAAAGGTTGGACAAATCAGATCTCAAATTAAAGGATATGACGGCTTCTGTTGCTAATATTCTGGCTGATGTGGCTAAACTTACCGAGTTATTCACAAAATCCTTGAATAACCAAGTCCTTCAACCCCAATCTATCCCACTGGAGGAACCTTCATTTGAAGGTTCCCCAAATATTCCAACTACTTCCACTGCACCCACCTTCTCAAGCCAAGCTTTTCAAGAAGTGTTAAACCCACTTCTTAACACCCATCTCACTACCTTCTTAACCAAATTTACCAAAGATTTTCTTACCACCCAAAAGTTACAACTGGACCTACTGAAAATTTCAGTAGATTCCAAAATTTCCTCATTACAACATGAGGTAGCTAATCATACTCTCTTTCTGGAGTCTCTCACAGGAATAGCTCCTCCTTCTCCTTGGTTCAAGGAACAAGCAGATGAAGCAAAAAGGAGGGAGAAAGAAAGGCTCCTTTATTACAGCCCAAGCTGCCAAAAGGGCTAAGGATAAAACTAAGAAAAGAAAAATAAAGCAAATAAGACAAAAGAATCAGAAGGCACTTCTCAAGCTATATTAGATCAGCAGTTTCGGACTTAGGCTGGTAAGGTTAGCTCTGAACAGAAACATAGGGAAGCTGAAGATCAAGTGGAAACTGGAGCATCTAGGGTGACCGGAAAACCCAAACCCACCAAATCAGCTCCCACTGAGCCAACAAAACTCACAACCGCTGCCCCCTCTTCCTTTGCCTCCACCACTCAGGATATACCAATTCAAACTGAGTCTGTCCAATCTGAACATAACACAATTTCTCCCAAACAAACTTTCCCACTATATCCATTCCTTCTTCACCCGCACAAACAAACAAAGAAACATCACCAACCCTTTCTTCCAAATCTGCTTCTCAAACCCTTGTAGAACTATCTTCACATACCTCACTTCCCACCATTCTAAATGCATCCAAAATAAGCCAAAAACAGTTCCCATAATAACTCGGTCTTTCACACGAAGACAGAAGAGTGTGGCCAGAAAATCCAAAACCTTCACCAATAAACCTAAGAAACCTTTAACTCCCATTCAAGAACTTAGGTCAGACTCAAATGATAATCAACCCATTGCCTCTCTACGTTAAAGAAGGAGAAGGCTTAGATTGGCCGATGATGATGAGTCTGATTGCAACCCGTCCAAAACCACCAAAGCTCCCTCACCAATAAAGTCAGCTGATGTTGAAGCTGAAAAACCACAAACCTCCACGTTAAAAGAATCATATTCTCATGTAAGGCAATCCCCGATATCTGAAGGCCTTCAAGATTCAAAGAATAAAGAAGCTGAAAAGGAAAACAATATCTTAGCAGATCTAGAAGCCACTGGTAGATGAACTGGTCAAAGCCTATCAGGAACAAATAGCCTTGATAGATCAACAACAAGATGAAGCTTATCAGACTGAGAGGGAACAACTGATCAAGTTTTTGCTGAATGAAGGTAAGTATAAAGTTGAAACCTTCAGCAACTGGTATATCACAAGCCTTAGAAGTGAAGCTGAGGCTCTTTTTAAAAGAACAAAGACATACATCAAGAAGAAAAAGACCATTAAGTAAAGAAGACAAATAAAACACATCCTCATTCAAAATCAGTGGGGACCAAAGAACACAATAATGAGATGGAGAGATGACATGCTGTTTGATGAATGGTCGAAATTCCAAAGAGGTAACAATGATCATCCTGAGCTTTGGAAAGAAGACACATCATCTTCTCCCACTACAGTGTCCAAGCTCAAGGATGCAAATCCAAGTACAATGCTTGACCATTTTCTTAATGCATCAATGGGAAGTCTAGGTGTTTGATCTGTGGAATCTCTATCTGTTATCAACTTTAGACCTTGGGTTGAAATTGAAAAGGAGATTCTCCCTGATCATTTGAGGAACTACGAGCCACATCAGTATATTGTAGTGGATAAAGTACTTGACTACAGGGATTAAGTAAAAAGAAGAGAAATAATTCACTGGCCTGCTGGAGCTCCTTTTCCTTTGGGTCCCTCTCCTAAATCCCAGTCCCTTCAGATCACAAATTCCAGAGCTAGAATAAAGAGATGGTTCTATGACCATGTCTCCAATAGTAGGATCATTGAAAGATTGAATGGTTCAAAGTACTTTCTTCTCAGATTGGGAGGCTATCCTTAAGCTCCCCAAGCATGATCTGAAAGAATTGCAGGATATGACCCTGGAAAATGCTGACACTGAATACGAAGTCCTGAAGTATGTGCAGAATCTCAGAAATAAAATTGGTTTGGCTCTAAGGAAAAAATAAATGATGTTGGCTTCATCAGTCCACAGGGAGATTGTTGGAAAATAAGGACTGATGAGCAAAACCACTGAAGCCAAACTACTGAATAAGAACATCGGATTGACAAACCGCGCATAGCTTTTTTCCACCACTATATCACAATGACGGTTTGAAACAGTAGATCCCAAAACAACGGATCTAATGACCACTGATCTAGGACATCACAGATCATGACAACCACGGAACAAGACCAAGATAACAAGGGAATCAATAAACCGTGGAAATAACTGATCACAACCGCAAAGAACCACTGAAGATTTAGTTTTCCGTCGTTGTTGACTTTTGTATTCAGTTATTTTACAATTTTGTTTTGTTTCAGTGTCTGTACTGTTTCAGTTTATTGTCTTATTATTCTTTATCTTGTAACATTGAATGTTGGGCATTTAAACCCCAACAATCCATGAAATACTTGAATTACATTCCCCAAAAATTCCTATTCTTGCTTTTCTGTTTTCTCTCTTTCTAGCAAAAACTAAACAACCAAAAATAACTAAGTGTTAAACTTTAGAGGGAGCTAATACTAATGCTTTGACCGTGTGTCTAAAGTCGTTGTTCCTGGTTATATAGCCTCTCATAGTTTCAACAGTCAACCACATAGGGTCAAAAACCCTAATCAAATCCCACTTGCCTTCCTTGCATAGAACTATCACAGCCTCAGAAGTTATGCCGTCATAATACCACCATCGGAAACTACTCGTAAAGCCTTGAGGCATCTTCCTAAGAGGAATAGTCTTTAGAACTGTGGGCGGTAGCCACCTCAGGGTGACTTTATACTTCCTAGTCTCATAATCAATCTCTGGCAGGTATAATATTTCAGGTTGTTGAGGCTAGAAGTTCACCAATCTCTTTCTGTATTAGAACATGATTTGCCTGGAAAACCAAGACGACATCCCAGAGTCTTCACAGTAGAGCATGTTCAGACGTGCCAACTGATTAACCTCGAAACCTGGCAACGTCTTGAAGTCATGCAGGAATTTAAAATATTGAATTCCCCTTTCCCTCTTCACTCCATAGGATCACAAATCTTTGAAGTAATGCAACCGCCGGATTTGTATCCTTTGGTCTTGTAGAATTTTGTGTATTGAATTGGAGTGGGGGATATGCTATCTTTCTTGAGTGTGTTCCAGTACGCAATCCACTTTTCCTTTCTTCTTTGTAGGTCTTCTGCAGAAGTCTCTTTATCTCCTTCCTTCTCGTCAATCTTACATTTGAGTTCATCCTCTAGATGTTGACAAAATAGATCAGTGAAAGTTGGTAGCTCTTCTTCTATAGAGGTGTACTTCACAGCCTCTTCACCATCAATGTCCTCCAAAATGACCTGATCAATGTCATCGAATGATTCAGGAATAGGGTGATCTGAAGCAGAAACCGAGGAGTCATCAATGACAACCTCGTCAGGATTTAACCTGAATAGCTCGAGAATTTTTTCCTTTGTCACATAGTGGATAAATTCTCCTTCTTCCTTGTTGTAACAGACTGAGTGCTGTATAATGCCTTGAGCATCTAAAATCATAGTCAATGTGTCGTCCAAGTGACGTCTCAATGGCACAACTTCTACTTCCACAGTCATTTTGCCTTCTTCTGCTGGCTTGGAAGATGACTCAGGAGCTTTATCATGTTTCTTCTTGGTTCTGATCTCACCAGTAGAGGACTACTCTGAAGTACTAGATGAACTGGCAGTGGCATCACCTGCCCCGTCATTGTTATCATCATCATCATCAGTGCTATCATAATCAACATGTTCCTCATCAGATTCATCAGATTCATCATCATCTTCTTCATCTTCTTTCTTTGAATCATCGGAATCAGTTTGGAGGCCTCTATCCTGGGTGTAGACTCCTTTAGGCTTTCAACTGCCTCTGATTAATGTTCATTGTCAGTCTCCAGGGAGAGGATCCTCTCATTGTACCCATGTACAGTCAGGGCAAGCTGATGGTGCTCATCCACGGACTTGAGCAGACGATCCTCAAGATCAGTATTATGTGCCCTCAAATCAGCCCTCTGATCAGTAGACTGCAACAGTAGAGCATCCTGCTCACTAACTTTATGTGTTAGCTGGGCAATGGCTTGATCTTGCTAATGGTTCTACTCCATCAACCGAAGAACCAAACTGTTCAGTGTGCTGAGTTGTTCAGCAAACGCAACAGTTGGTATGTAAGTATCTGTACGTGTAATGAAGGACCAGAGGAGGAACCGTGAATATGGCAGCAGTGGCTGAGGAGGCCTGGGAGATATTAGCAGTGGGACATGTAGGAATACTCCTAGAACTGGATAGTGAATAAGTCAGAACTGTTGCAGTAGGTGCAGCAGTGGACGTTGCAACAGAAACTGACTTTGTCCTCCTCTGCAGGACAAATCTTGTCCTCTTCTTCTTGGCAGCTGGTGAGGAAGAAGTCTGAGCAGCTGTAACCATGTAGATACGAGGAGGAGGAGCAATATCAAACTCTGGAATTAATGAGGGATCCTCAATCTCCTCAATTTGCTCTCTTCTACTCTTCCTGATCCAAATGACTTCAGATCTCACGCCTGTAGTAACAAACTCCGTGTCAGTCCTCTTTGGGTCTGAATCATCAGTGAAAGCATCTGCTCCGACATCAATATTCTCCAAGTCAGTTTCATGAGCATCCACCCCCTCATCAGCAGATGTAGTAGCACCAATCTCAACAGAAGTAGATACGATGGCTACAAAAGCGGTAGTAACATCTAAATCATGATGAGTAACACCAGCATCATCACCATGTCCACCATCACTAGCCTTATCACTATCACTATCATCATTATCATCATCATCACTGTCTCCATGAGGAACAATCATGTCCTCAACATCCGAGTCAGATTTATCATGTCTGCATCTCCTCCTAGCAGGTGCCATATAATTGGGATTGATGAGATGTCCGAAAAGACGAAGATCTGCAGGTTTGGCATCCTTTTTCCGGTAGGATCTAACGTGGTTGAGCATAGTATCAGTCATATGCTCCAACCGAATGATGTCTGCATTTGTCTTGGGGAGATCAGGCAGCTGTGCATCAAAAATCATTTGAAGGAACCTAGGATACATCAGGTACTTATTGTCTCATTTCGTACTGACATTCTCCTTCATGTCTGTAAAGACCATATCTGAGAAGTTGAAGGGAATGTTTAGGATCAGTGCCACAAATGCTGACTGGAGTGTCTCTCTCAGCTCATCAAATCCTTCTCGCCTTGATCCCAGGCAATGAAGTATAACATGACATAGATACTTGAACTGAGGACTGAGGCAAGCCTTGTTCAGAACACCAATTGTTAGATCTCCGTCATATTTTCACCTCAGGGAACATCCTCGAACAAGATATTTTTCCAAAAGGACAGGATGATCAGGCATATCCTGAAAACCGCATATCCTCCTAATATGCTCAGCCGAGACAACCCCATGTCTTCCTCCTACAACTCCTCTAATCACCGTAGGCTCCACTGAGCAATCAATATTTGCCGACTCCCAAAATGATCTATGGTGTGAAATGTATGGAAAATGCATCATAGGAATCCCCGTGAAAATCTGCGAACTTCTCAGAAATGTAATGATCTCTTTTAAGTGAGAAGCATTCTTCGTGGACAGATCGAGATATGCACAGCTGTTGTTCTTTGAAATGCTCTAAGATCAGCCATTCTACAATCAAAATAGTATAAACATTTTAGTTCAGATTGACAATGATGAAGAGAGTTGAGAAATTTTAAACAATGTTCTTCATTTGAGCGAATGAACTACAACAAGAGCTTATTAAGCACAAATGAGTACTCAAACGAATAAAGCTGAGACACGAATGAGTGGCAAGTTTAAAATCAGTCGTATGACTGACTTCATTCGTTAGAAATCAGGGACGAATTAAGTCATTCGTGTTACAAGTCATACGAATGAACGTTCATTCGTTTGGCCGTAATTTCTAAAACTGTAACTTCCAAAAATTTACAATCAATGCCCAAAAATGATAACATTGTTACCAGACAACATCGATTAAGTGTTATGAACTCGTTTTAACACGATGTAGGTTCATTTTATGGGTTTATTTGATGGTGACAGGTCCGAAAATTAAAACCCTAAGAATTTGTTCGGATGTTGCCCTAAATCGGTTCACAGATGATGAATCTTTATTCAAAGTATACCTGAAACAGTCAAGAAACTTTGTATGATCAGAATACCTGAGAATCATGACTAATAATTAAAGTGATGATCTAAAATGGTGATACAGCTGAATGAGAACACGTATTCACACGAACCAAAAGAAATGGGCGAATGAGAACGACAGAAGAATGAGAAGCAATAAATGGACACCTCATTTGTGTAGGGTTTTCATTCATCCTTTCTAGTCATTCGTGTAATGAAGTTATTCGCCTAAGAAGATCAGACGAACCAATTATCCGCCTTTTGGTTTCATTCGTACGAATGACCATTCTAGATGGTTCATTCGTTCGTATGAGTGAACTACTTTTGAATTTTTCGCAGTTCGTGCACAACAAACACTCAAACACAACAACTAGTTAATTTTGACATTTTATGCATGATGAAAGCTCGAGACCAGATTATACAATAGAATCAACAAATGAGCATCTAATATAAATGAAAAATCTTTTTGTATTTTTCTGATTAACAGTAAACTATGCAACTATAAGTAAGCAGAAAACACATATTTTTGTGAGAATTCTTTCAGGAAAGTGATGTATATACTAGAATATATCAAATCAGCATCCTTGAGTGTTATACCTTATGACACATTGAGTTTAAGATGCGATTACTGATATACTTGTCCATTCTAAACGTGACCATACTTCATTTCCTAACAGATCAGTGATCACCCATATCTTCTAACTGAGTTACCCATTCTAGACAACCAATAAAGGTCAAAACTAGTTTATAACACATTTCTGCATAACTTAATACCTAAGATCATAAATTCTATAAGGTTCCAAGTTATTATATTTTTCATTTTTCTTTTAATTATATTCTCAAGTTAAATACGTTCTCATGGACGGCTTCGGCTAGGTCTTGACAAAGCGATATGGCACGTGTCAGAACTGTATTAACTGAGAATCTTAGTTCTATCCAAATGGATGGCTTCAACTAGGCTGCAACCCAGTATATGACACATATATGGAATTGAACTTATTTTATTTTTGTATTTTTCTAGTTTATCCTATCTGAATGGACGGCTTCATCTAGGCTGTGAGCCAGCAATATGGCACATGTACAGAGTCGGACTTACTTTTATTTTCATATGATTCAATCATTCTTATCCGAATGGACGGCTTCAGCTAAGTTGTGACCCCGGAATGTGGTACGTGTACGGACATGAACTCATGAATCTTTGAAAACCTCATAGTATCCTATGATACTAGGTGTATGCATGATTTGAATAATAACTTGTTTATCCCTTAAGTTAGTCTTCTAGAGCAGATCCCACCAAACATACATTTTGAACAAGAACTAATTGTCTTAAAACTTGTAAAACAGGCATATGAGTACATCATACCATAACACCCATGTGCTCTCAGTTTATACATTCAATTTTGCTTCAAAGAATATGACTAATTAACACCTCACTTCCCAACTAAGACTTTCTCATTTTTGACAATTTTTTAATTTTTTTTAGTTTTTCAATGTAATACTTTTTCTCCCCCTAAAACCTAAAACTGAAAATCTTTTTCGGAGTTTGAATAAGCAAAGGAAGTGCAAATGAATCTATACACATAAAAAGAGAGACAAAATTAAAATAATGATCATTTGTTTGACTCAGTTGAAGGAATGACTTAAGCTTTTTGAAAGACACCATTAGCCGATGACATATATAGAAAAATGGGTTTATTAAAAGCTTTATTGTAAAGATCGACTTTTGGTGATCGGTGTGAATTTTCACAACATCGATTAGTTTCTTTTCAAAACAATCACATAAGAAGTGATATTTAATGTCGATCTGTTTTGTTTTTGATTGCTGGACAACATTATTAGTGACAGCAATGGCGGCCGTATTATCAACATATATAGGAGTGTTGGAAAAATATAACCCATAGTCCTTGAGTTGTTGCTGAATCCAGATGATTTGTGAGCAGAAACTAGCAGCAGCAATGTATTCACCTTCACATGCGGAAGGAGACACCGATGTCTGCTTCTTGCACTAGCCAGGTAACTAAGCGTTTTCCAAAGAACTGACACCCTGCGTATGTTGACTTGAAATCTCTCTTGCATCCACCATAGTATGAGTCACTGTAAGCAGTAAGTTCAAAATTACCATCATTAGGATACCATAAGCCTAGATCTGGGGTACCCTTCAGATAACGAAAAATCTTTTCATGGCAATAAGATGAGATACTCTTGGTTTTGATTGATAGCGTGCACCTAAGCAAGTATCAAACATGATGTCTGGCCGAGAGCCTGTGAGATACATAAGAGACCGATCAGTCCCTGATACAAAGTGGCATCTATTAACTCCCCCTTTTCATCTGGAGTAATCCCATGATTAACAACAAGTGGGGTACTAGCAGGTTTTGCATCTGACATACTGAACCGGCTCAGAATGTCACCAAAAATACTTGGTTTGATGAATAAATATCCCTGCCTTAGACTGATCCACCTGTAATTCAAGAAAGAATTTCATCTCTCCTATGGAGCTCATCTCAAACTTATCATTCTTAACTTTTTCAAAATCTTTGCACTGAACATCATTTGTGGATCCAAAGATGATATCATCGACATATACTTGCACCAAATGTAAATCTCCATCTTTTTCTCGAATGAATAATGAGCAGTCAATGACACCTCTTCTGAACCCGTTGTTCAGATGGTGAGTAGAAAGTGTCATACCACGCTCACGGAGCTTGGTGTAATCCATATAATGCCTTGTCTAGCTTGTAGACTTGGTCACAGAGTAATGTATTTTCAAACCCGGGAGGTCGATTGACATGCACAACTTCATTAATCACACCATGAAGGAATGCACTTTTGACATCCATTTGATAGACTTTAACTTCTTGTAGGATGCACAGGCTAACAAAATTCGGATTGCTTCAAGACGAGCAACCGGTGCAAACACTACATTGTAGTCAATTCCTTCAATCTTTCTAAAACCTTGCACTAACAGACGTGCTTTGTTTCTAACCGTGATCCCATGATCATCGCGTTTGTAGTGAAGAACCCATCTAGTGCCAATTACTTTAGCACCCTTAGGTCTATCAACAAGCTGCCAAACTCTAAGTTTCTTAAATTGCAGCAACTCGTCTTGCAACGCATCTACCCATGATTCTTCTTTCAAGGCTTCGGTAATGATTTTGGGTTCAATTTGAGAGATAAAACATGAATGTGCACAGAAGTTTATATCTCCAAAGTCAAGTATGTCAGCAAGGCCACTAGAAGATAACTGATTCCTAGTCTTCACTCCATCATTCAAATTTCCAATGATGTTCATCTGAGGATGTACGTTTCTAAGATCCTCAAGAGCAGGTACAATATTTTTACATCTGGTTCTGGAACACCTGGCTAAGAGTGATGATCATCTGAATCTGAACTGTCATCACTTGTCTGCATAGGATCTGGAACAGATGAAGGTTGCATTGGTTCATCAGGTGCATTATGTGCATCATACATAATTCGAACAACAACATCTTCATCAAAGTACATGGGAGGCATATTGAAGGAATCAAATAGACTTGGATAATCTAACATCCAATCTGGACCTATTCCAGGTAGTGGCATAGAATATATTTGAACATCTACATGGTACCACTGATCCACATTGTGAGTTGATATGTTATATACTCTTTTATTAGTAGTGTTTTACCCAAAAAATAGCTTTCCTCTACCTTCTCATTAAACTTTCCTTGCTCGTGTTTCTTATGCATTGTGCATGGAGCACAAAACGGTTCAAGATACTTAACATTTGGTTTTTTGTTGTGTATCAATTCAAAGAATCTTTTCCCGTGTCTCTTGAAAATCAGCACTCGGTGCAATGTATAGCAAGCATTAGCCACTGCTTCATTCTAGAATTGAACCGGAAGGGATGAGTTAGCAAGCATAGTCCAAGCAGCCTTAATTAACATTCTGTTCTTTCGCTTAGCAACACCATTAATATGTGGGACACATGGAGCACTAAATTTATGAACAATATCACGTTCATTGCTGAAAGTCTACATGATATGATTCTTGAATTCAGTCCCGTTGTCTGTTCTGAGCATACGAACCTTGAGCTTATAAAGTGATTCAAGCTTAGGTACTAGAACCTGAATACCCTCGAACGTTTTAGATTTCTCCTTCATGAAAAACACCCAAGAATATCTGGAGAACTCATCAGTATTGACTAAGCAATATTGATCTCCAGCAATGCTCTTGCGGTTGACAGGACCCAAAAAATCCATGTGTAGAAGCTCAAGAGGAACAGTAATTGAATGAAACCTTTTGAGTTTATGAGACTGCTTGGTTTGCTTTCCCTTCTTACACGAAATGTAAACATCAGACAATTTGAAGTTCTTTAAACTCACTCCCTCAACCAGATTGTTATGAACCAAATGATTCATCTTGCGTAGACTCAAATGACCCATCTTGTTATGCCAAAGAGTAGAATCTTTCTATGTAGCCTTTGACATAAAACATGAAGCTGTAGAAGATGTAGTTGAAGCTGTGGCCATGTTGATAACATCAAAATCCTGCTTCTAGGAGCTGACATCAAAATCTAGTCTTTAGAGAGAAGATTATTTTCTAGCTTCTTCACATACTTCACTTTGTCAAATGAAACTTGACCATTTGAAGGAATTCCTTCTCTAGTAATAAAACCTCCTTTTCTCTCCAGGAAAAGCTACATATCTTCCTCTAATTAGATTGACATTGATAAGATGAGATATCTCTCCCATCATGTGCCTTGATGCCCTACTATCAACAATCCAAGTCCTGTTAAAAGCAGCATTTGGCGCAACTTGTACATATATAAATCATTAGTTGAAATTGGGAACCCAAGCCTTTACAGTATTGGGTTGACCCATTAAGTCTAGGATTTTCATCTCAATCCATTGTCCATACTGTGTCATTTTATCTGAAAGATTTAAATATTTTTCAATGCTTGAAACTGAAATCTCAGAAGACTTTGCTTTCCAGATAGCATGTTTGCTGAAAGGGTTTTTCAAATAAACAGAGGATGGTTTAGATTGTTTGAAAGGAACAATCTTGGGTATATTATGATCAACCATTACCCTTTTACCTTCACCTTGAGACTTGGTGGGAGGTGGGTGTTTGGGTTTGACTTGAGGTAAGTGATGAATAGATTTGACCTTATTAACAAAAGACTGATTTGTTTTTCTATTTGATGCAAACTGTGGTCTAATCAACTGGGGCCAAGATCTAGAAAAATGCCCTAAAGCACCACATTCAAAAAAAGCTCTTTTAACTTTGGGAGAAAACTATTTAGTTTTATTATGAAATTGTTTGTTTTGATATTTAGAAACATAGTTTCTATGAAACTCAGTTGATTTTGTCTTGTCATGATTGAAATTAAAACCCTTTGTCCGATTAAAAACAAGATTGTCAGTCTTGTTGGACTCACTTGCTTCACCCTTTTGTGAAGCTTTCACAAAGCCTATGGCTTTGATAATTTTGAAGTCAAATTTTCCTTAGATGGGATTGGGTCAACCTTTTTGACACAAGATGAAGAATCAGAATCATATTCAGAATCTGAGATCCAATCCTCAACCACTCCCTCCACAAATGATTCTTCAGATGATGGGGAACCTTGATTTGAAATGACTCCAATAGGATCAATTACCAAAGGAGTTTTAACTTGAAAATCTTTGATTTGTTTGTCATTAGGTGAATAGACAAAACAATTTAGGACTGGTGGAGGACAATGGTTGTACTTTGCTTCTCTTCCCTTCCTTTTTGAGATCAGTCCCATCACACTGATCATGTACTCAATGATATATGAAGCACTCTGTAGAGCCCGCTAAACGATGAAGACTGACAAAGTCAACCCGGAAGAGTCAAAGCTCAAGTTTTGGTTAATTTTCGTGTACAGCATTTCGAGTACACGAAGTAATCGTGTACTCGAACCTCTTGTATTTAAATTTCGTGTACTCGTAGAGCTAGTATAAATAGACGTATTTTTGTACAGGTTGTAACACGAATCCCGAGGTGTGCTCTCTAGACGTATTGAGGCACATTTTCGTGTACTTCTTGAATACAATCAAAGTTTTGATCTTTCTTGTTGTTCTTGCTTCTTCTTTAACTCTATTATGGATTCCGCACACTATAGAGTTGTTTGATGATGTTTGGAAACATAAATCTTGGATCTTGATCAGTTACAGGACCTACAAATGGTATCAGAGCTGGAATGCTCTTTTCATCATCAAGGTGACAACTTTTCTAAACAAGTTTGCTGTTTTATCATTCTTCTCTACTCCTACTAGCTACTATATAAATTTGGGACTCTGAATCTTAAGAAATAATTTTATAGAATTTTTCTTAAGTATTTTCGAGTTCAAAATTTTTAGAGTTCAGCTATTTCGAGTATAGGCAGAGTGTTCGAAGATCAGTTAGAGTTCGAATACAGAAAAGTTTCGAGAACAACATCAATTTCGAGTACAGGTTGAGTTTCGAGTACACAGAATCTTCGAATACAACATACACTTCGAATACACAGTTTCGTGTACACGATTTTGAGTACATCCAGGATTTCGAGTGTAGACCGATTTGTTCACTTCGGGCAGCTTTATTGACTTTTATCTACAGGGAAATACAGGGAGTTCGTGTACAGCACTTAGAAATTTTTCAGATTCACAATGGCTTCAAAGAATCTGACAAACTTGTCTAATTTGCTCAATTTAGACAATGAGATCGGCACCGGAACAAAGCCACCAAGGCTCGTGTCGGGAGATAACTTCCAAGACTGGAAATTTCGATTTCAGTCATTTATCAAGTATACCGATCCCAAGCTTTGGAGATCAATTGAAGAGGGTCCCTTTGTACCTTCATACCAAAGTGAGCTAAATGGTCCTCTCGTTCCAAAGGATCCAGAACTGTATACAGACAATGACATACTCATGATGGAGAAGGATGAAAAGGCATACGCCTCGATCACAATGGCTTTGTCAACAGATGTTGCTCACGGATTCAAGGAACACAAGACTGCTAAGGAACTCTGGAATGCCTTAGTTGAAAGATTTGAAGGAAATGAGGACATGCGAGAGAGTCGGAAGAATATGCTCAGACAAAGGTTCAACATGTTTAATCATATCAAGGGAGAGTCTCTAGAAGCACAACTCAATAGATTCACACATCTGATGACTGAGATGACCAGTTCTGGGATTGAAATGACTAAGGGAGAGGTGAACAAGAAGCTGCTGAATTCACTACCTTACACTTGGAACTCTAATTGTACAACTATCTAAAGGACCAAGGACATGTACAAGACTTCTTTAAGTGAGTTGATCTCAATTATCAACTCATATGACATGGATGATAAGCAGAGAGCACTGAATCATGCCAGCTCAATGGGCATTGCACCTACTTCTGAAAACTCTGCTCTTCTGTCAGCAATCAATCTTCAATCTCAAGGAATGCAGCATTATCAGCCTTTCTTCATCTCATGGAGTTCCTTTTGAGACTGCCTTCCTGTCATCTGGACAAGCTGGATCTGTGCCTAAAGTCAATCCAGAAAGTGAAGAGAATCTGCTACTATTTAAGGGATTCATGAATAGCTACAATGCTTTTATTGTTGGAGAATTGGCACCTTCAAATCTCACTCAAGACAATCTAGAGCAAATTAACCCAGCTGATGTTGAAGAAATGGATATCTCATGGCAAATGGCAATGGCTGTGTTCAGAGCAAAGAAGTTTATCAAGAGATATGGAAGAAACAGCTTTGGAAACGCTCCGGGAAAGAAGCTTGGCTTTGATAAGTCAAAATTGAGATGTTACAACTGTGACCAACCGGGTCACTTTGCCAGGGAATGTAAGCAGCCAAAGGTAGCTAAGGAAGGAGGAGAAAAGAAGCCTGAAGAGAAGTCAGGGAATGCAGCTGCAGGAGGGAACGCTAGCATGTCCAAAGCATTGGTGACTCAGGAGACTGACTCCTATGATTGGAGTGATCAGGTGCAGGAACTGGAGCTGACTCTGAGTCATGCATTCATGGCCGAGGTGGACGACAAACAGAAGGAGGTAACTGAAAATCTTTGCTCTACCTCATGCTTAAATAAAGTATTTAAGTACAGGTCACACAATGAATCTTTAATCAAAGAATTAAACAAACTTAAATACTTTAACTCAGAATTTCTTAAAAATGAAGGAATTTTTAAAAGGAAACTTGAAGCCGAGGTTCGGGATGTGGCAAGGCTAAAGGAACTCTTAGGTGACAAAGAGTCCAACTATCGAGACGCTCGACGCAAAATCGATGAGCTCACTTTAGAGTTGGACCAAGTCAAAACTCAGCTTTCTAAAACTTCAGTAAAATGTGAACAATTTGATTATTCAAGCAAGGTTTTAGAAAACATGGTAAGCATACAATTCAAGAGGGATAATAAGGGTCTTGGTTTTAAAGAGTGTGCACCACCCTTTAACCATAATTACTCATGCATGCCAAGGATCAACACTTTTGTTGATGACTTGGAATTGGATTCTAGTCGTGCTTGTGATTTCCCCACCAAACCGGTTATGCTCACAGCTGACCCTGTTATGACTAATGATTCTAAGGTTTGTGCAGAAAAACTAAGTGTTGCAGGTTTAGAGGAGAAAAAGGTAGAAAGAAGTGCTGGGAGGAGCACAGATTGTTCAACATCTACAATACAATCATCTTTTGTTCCAAAATATGATTTTGTTGGAAAATTCGATGAAATTGACATTAATCTTAATGAAATGTTGAGACATTTTCAAAAAATATTTGATATAAAATCAACCTTCTCTCCTTTGACAGCACAAAATGCACCGGCTCATTCCACAGTTACTAAAGAGGAATGTTCACAGTTGAACCCTAACTGTGAACCTTATATTCCAACTGGGTCATTGGAACAAATTTCTTCAAACTCATCCTCTAGTCAAAGTAACTGTGATGTAAAGCCCTTTGATCCAATTGAATTTCACCAAAAGGTCTGCTGTTATGCATGTGGGAAACCAGGCCACATTGCTAGACACTGTCTGCACCGACCTACTGAATTCTTCTATGGGAAGAATCAGAAGGTCATACCTAAGGCTAAACCGGTTAACAAACATGTGAGGACTGTACCATCCTCCAAGTCTAAGGCAACCTCTCAAAAGGGGACTCAGACTCAGACTCCTTCCACTGCAAAAAGACATAAGAAATCAAACAAAACACAATCTGGTTTTCATAAGCAAACTCCAAGGATTTTCAAAACTATGATAAAACCAGTTGACCAGGGCAGTGGAAGCATGATAAAACATATTAAGCTCAATTCAGAAAGACCCAAACCCAAGGATAGAGTTTCTTCTATTACCAAAGTACCTAAATCTGTTATGATTTGGGTACCTGTTTCTCATTAATTGAATGTGTACTATGCAGGGAAAGCCAAGCAAGCTTAAACATGTTTGGTATGTAGATAGTGGCTGTTCCCGGCATATGACTGGGGATTTCTCTCAGTTGCATGAAGTTACACCATTCAATGGAGGCTATGTGTCATTTGCTGGAGACAAGGGAGGAAGGATAAGCATGAAGGGCACGGTCACAAATGGAACTCTTAGTTTTGAAGATGTGTACTATGTTGAAGAGCTCAATCACAGTCTTCTAAGTGTTTCTCAAATCTGTGATAAGAGTTTTTCCACACACTTCACAAACAAAGAATGTCTTATTCTGAAGCCTGGCTTTGTAGTGCCTGAGAAGTGGATTCTGATGAGAACTCCAAGGATAAACAATGCATATATTATTAATATGAACTCAGATTCATTTACAGAGAACACTTGTTTGTTCTCAAAGGCGTCGGAGCATGATTGTCTATTATGGCATCGGCGACTGGGTCATGTAAACCTAAAGAATCTGAACAGACTCGCCAAGGGAGATCACGTCATTGGTCTACCTTCTAAAGATTTCTCCACTATTGAGAAATGTATCTCTTCTGCTAAAGGGAAACAACACAAGAGATCTCACAAGCCTAAATTGTTCACTTCTATCTCTTCAGTTCTTCAACTTCTTCATATGGATCTCTTCGGACCGGTTAACGTAATGAGTATTGGGAAAAAGTCATATTGTCTCGTTGTGACAGATGATTATTCCAGATTCACTTGGGTGTTCTTTCTGGCCAAGAAAGATGAAGCTCCATAGATTTTGAAGAAGTTCATTACCTTGATTGAAAATCAGAAGAATCTAAAGGTCAAGGTGATTAGAACTGATAATGGAACTGAATTTAGAAATCAGACTCTTATAGATTTCTGTGATGAGAAAGGGATAGCTAGGCAATACAGTGCAGCTAGAACACCTCAGCAAAATGGAGTTGCTGAAAGGTGAAACAGAACGCTTATAGAAGCTGCACGAACAATGTTGTCAGAATCAAAGCTACCAATCTTTTTCTGGGCTGAAGCAGTTAACACTGCGTGCTATGTTCAAAATAGAGCACTTCTGAACAAGCGTCATCAGAAGACTCCGTACGAGATTCTATTCAATCAGAAGCCCAAAGTTGGACACTTCAAGTCATTTGGATGTCCTTGCACTCTTCTTCATACAGAGCGTAACCATAAGTTTGATGATAAGGCAGATGAGTGTTACTTCGTAGGCTACTCGTCTGAAAGGGCAGCATACAGAGTTTATAACAAGAAAACTCGAATGATTGTGGAATCATACTACATAGATTGGCAAGAAATGAACTCTACTGATGCTGGTTCAGGTCCAAACTGGCTATTTGAGTATGACTCCACTTTTAAGCCCTTCAGTACTCCATCTGAGAATGCAGGAGCATCTGAGCAAGCCGATGATTTCTACAAAGGTGATGATGTGGACTATATAGTTGACTATGTTCCATGTGATCCTAATCTTTTGACAGTTGATCCTCCTGGCATGTACAATCGTGACCCTGCAGCTCAGCCGACCCCAGTACAAGAAGTTCTCCCATCAGAACCAGACACTTCTCAGTCTGTTCAACCACTTCTAGAAGCTGATCAAATCTCATCTTCCTCCCACCAGACCTTTGATAATTCATTGTTCTCAGATAACATTCCTGAGGAACATTGTGTGGATCAAGGAACTGAGTCAAGTGAAAATGCTCATACCGACAACATTTCTTCCTCAAGTATAGATCAAGTGAATAATCTCAGCAACTTGCTAGACAATCTAGCTGTGGAAGAAGTGCCAACACGCAGTATAAACAAGAATCATCCAGTTGAAACTCGAAAGGTGTTCTCACTCGAAGCAGAACCATTACAGCTCAGAACCTCTTGCCTGAAGAGACGACTACCAGAAGTCAATCAGGTCCAATTAATTCATGTTTATATTCTTGTTTTATCTCACAGGTTGAGCCCAAGAATGTTAAAATGGCTCTCAAAGAGTCCAGCTGGGTTGAAGCAATGCAGGAAGAACTGATGCAGTTTCAGAAACTTAAAGTATAGAATCTGGTTCCCCTGCCCAAAGGAAAACTGCCTATAGGAACCAGATGGGTTTTCAGAAATAAAAGAGATGACTCTGGAGTCATTATCCGAAACAAAGCAAGGTTGGTGGTTCAAGGCTTTTATCAACAAGAGGGGATAGATTAGGAGGAAGTCTTTGCGCCAGTTGCACGACTTGAAGCCATTCGTATTTTCTTGGCTTACGCCTCCTATATGAACTTCACGGTATATCAGATGGATGTGAAGACAGCTTTCTTATACGGAAAGGTAAAGGAAGAAATCTATGTGTGCCAACCCCCTGGTTTTGAAGATTCTCAGTATCCAGAGCATGTCTACAAGTTAGACAAAGCTCTTTACGGCCTTCATCAAGCACCGCGAGCATGGTATGCTACGCTTACTGATCACCTGCTCGCAAATGGACATACATGTGGAGCTATTGATCAGACCTTGTTCGTTCGCAAAGATAAGAATGATTTATTTCTCGTTCAAATCTATGTGGATGACATCATATTTGGCTCCACCAGCTCAGCGTTGTGCAAGGAATTTGAAGGGTGATGAAAAAGAAATTTGAGATGAGCGCAATGGGAGAAATGACCTTCTTTCTGGGTCTACAGGTAAAACAGGATTGTAAGGGTGTGCTGATTCACCAAGGAAAATACGTCACAGACATTTTGAACAAGTTCAAAATGATGGAATCAAAGCCGGCATCCACTCCCATGGCTGCTCGTCCTATCCTAACTTCGGATTTAGATGGTGAAGATGTTGATCAACACCTCTATCGTTCAATGATTGGTTCTCTGATGTATCTGACTGCTAGTCGTCCAGACATTATGTTTTCAGTATGTCAGTGTGCTAGATATCAGGCAAATCCGAAGGCATCTCACGTCATAGCTGTCAAGAGAATCTTTCAGTACCTAGTCGGGAAACCTAAGCTCGGTCTTTGGTATCCAAAGAACTCTGAGTTTCAATTATTTGCATACTCAGACAGTGACTTTGGTGGATGTAACCTGGATAGGAAGTCAACCACTGGTGGGTGTCAGTACCTGGGAGATCGCCTTGTTTCATGGCAATGCAAGAAGCAAACGACCGTATCCACATCCACTGCAGAAGCCGAATATGTTGCTGCTTCCAGTTGCTGCTCTCAGGTTATCTGGATGCAACAACAACTCCTCGATTACAGTTTGAACTTTCTTGACTCTCCTATTTATTGTGACAATGAAGCAGCCCTACAGATCGTCAAGAATCCGGTACAACATTCCAAAACTAAACATATTGACATCCGGATTCACTTCATCCGTGACTGTTTCGAACGTAAACTGATTCATCTTGAAAAGGTCCACACTGATGACAATCTAGCGGACCTTTTCACAAAACCGTTCGATACAGCACGCCTCCATCACTTGCTTGCCTCTCTCAAATTAATAAGCTTTAATTAAAAGCATTTTTGTAAATACATTAAAATTTGTGTCTTACTCAGTTCACAAATTTAGAGGGAGAAAATTTACAAAACAACAAAAAGATTTTTCGTTCTTTGAGTCAAAATTTACAAAACAACAAAAAGATTTTCGGTCTTTGAGTCAGTATAAGATAATCTATAAGTTTAGGGGGAGTTAGGTTTTTCAAAGAAAATCCTAAGAAAAGGAGATTCTGCTTCGTGTTATTCAAAGAAAATTACAAAAACATTTTGAACTTTTAACTTTACAAAAACTTAAGAAAATACAAAAAGATTTTATTTGGACAAGCAAAGTGAATCGATCAAATTGGGAAGTGAAATAATCTCTAAGGATCAAAATTTCACTGCCTTAAATTAAAACTCTGAATGAATAACAACCGTGAATACTATTCTATAACCAAAAGATTGAAATAAGTTTTTCAAAGTTTAGTTGATCAAAACAAAATTACTTAAAAATTACATAAGTAAGAAACTATGATCATTAGATAACTAGAAATGTGCGACAACTATTTGACTTCTTGTTAAATTCTAGAATCAAAACAAGATTGTGTTTCAATAAACTTGAGATTGTATTTTTGAAAAACTCGGGTATTTCCTATGTTTTGTGCAAACAAAGAGCGGGAAATACTTACTGAAGCATCCTATGTTTTGCGTAAGCAAAGATCTGGATGTGTGAAGTTAAGGCCAATGTGTCTGCAGATCAGTAAATAAAAGATGCCAATGAGCACAAGATGAGAGAACCCTTTCTTGTTCTTGATTCTAATCTGATGTGATCTGTTCTTTTCTTTTCTTACCTTAAAACTCTGTCAAAAATAATTTTAAGTTCGTTGAAACACAGTCAAAGTTTGAAACCAAGAAGTTAACAAGATTGATAGGTTGCACATTAATCTAGTTGGTATTATCTAGTTGAACATACGTTTTCTATAAATAATTTTCATAAAAACTTGATCAAATAAATTATCTTCATGAAATAACGAATGGAGATCATTTGGTAAGGAAAAGTTATTTAAAGGTTGTGTTTCATTAAGAAACTTAACTAAGATAGTTAAATTTTGATAACAGATTTGATCCCACAAATTTGAAACGACTAAACTTTAAAACTTGTTCAAAGTTTATTTTATTTTATTTTATTTTATTTTATTTTATTTTATTTTATTTTATTTTATTTTATTTTAGGAAAGTTAGAATTTTTACTCGAGATAAGAAAATTAAATTTAATTAAAGGGGTGCATATTCGAAATCGAGTATACGAAAATGAGTACACGAAAAGGAGTACACGAAGTCAACCTCTATAAATATCCCAAGGATGTTGATTTCGTGTACCACAATTTCGTATACTCATTTTCAGATTTCGTTTACTCTCTGAGGCGATTTTCCTTTCTAGACTTGATTTCAAAATTCTACTCCGGCTATCTTATAGACCATCACTAGGCGACTCTAGGTATAGATTTTTGTTAATTTTTAACCGCGCATTTGAAAGTTATGGACAAAAATAAATTTCGTGTACGCAAATTTCGTATACAGTTTGTTTTTGGTCAAATTGACCAAGAAATACTTGAAATTGGAAGGCAATTCTTAAATATGTTGATCGCCTCACAATTTCGAGTATATTGAACCAGATTAGAAATTCTAAGGAGCCAAAATGTTAAACTTTTCTAAGAATTTTGAGTACACGAAAATACAAAACTTCGTGTACAAAGTCTACTTCGTATACTCAACATACTTCGTGTACAAGACAGATTTCGTGTACTCAAGACTTGGATATGTTCTTTCATTTTACTTCGTGTACTCTTCATATTAAACTAACTTAATCGATTTCTGTTTCAGATGGCTGACTTAAGATTTGTGCATGATCACAATATGACCGCATTCCTTGGGGAACCGCCAGCTAAGCACTCCGAGTTCAAAAACATGATTGAAGGCCTGATATTGTCTCCAGTCAACTATGCTATTATGGAGTATCCCCTGATCATTACCTCGTTTATTCGAGACTTCTGGAGCACTGTAGAGGAGAGTATCGATGCGGACGGAAACGTAAGTATAGTCAGAAAGATCCAGGGTCACTCCATCATCATTTCAGAGCAAATCATTAGAGATTGTCTGCAGTTCGGAGACAAAGAGTCTGACCCTGTTGAACTAGACCAAGATCTGGTAAACAGAACTGTTTATCAGATGGGACATGAAGGAGCTTACCCACCCACTGAGAAGAAACTACTGCATCCGTACTGGAGATATCTAACCCACGTGGTGACACAGTGTCTTTCTGGACGAAAGGGTGGATATGATGTGCTGAATCAGACTCTCAGCTCCTGTATGGTGGCTTTGGCACTTTGGGAGGATTTCAACTTCTCAAAGATGATCTTTCTAGATATGCACGCAAACATCAAAGGAAGGAGGAAAGAAATATTTTTGGCCTTTCCCAGATTCATCCAGATCATCAAGACAAAAGACATCCGAACCTGCAACGCACATTCGGTTCACTGGAAGTCAAAAGAATGCGAGATGATATCTTCGGATATATGAAGATGAGCAAACGCGGAAAGAAACAATACACTGGTCAAAGGCCCCTAATCAAGTTTGGAAGATTTCTGGGAGAAGGTGTAGATGAAGACATGCCTGGAACCCCAGTGGCAATAGTGGCCGAGGAGCATGATATTCATACTACAGGCGCAGGTGTTAAAGCTAGTAAAGCTGCAGAGGTTGCTGCTAATGATTCTTCATCTTCTTCAAGCGAAGATTTTGTTCCTGAAAAGCCACCGCCAACCAGACAGGAACGAGAAGAAGCTCAAGATGCGGATTACACTCCAACTCCTGAGTCTTCGCCAAAGAAGAAGAGGCAAAAGACAATGGCTAAGAGAACAAGAGATCCTCGACTTCAAAAGATGTTCTCAAGTTTATCTTTCTCCTCTGTTGCTTCCATTATGACACAGGCACCTGTCAAACCAACTCCCATCGTTAGACCACCTTCACCACCACCTGTCACAAAACCACCATCACCATCGCCTGTTACCAAACCACCTTCACCACCACCTGTCACAAAACCACCATCACCAGCACCTGCCACTCAACCACCTCCACCACCTCCACATTCTCAACCCACAAAACCAAAACAACTTAAACCTACGGCCAAACCATCAAAAACCAAACTAGTCATCCGAATTCCTACTACTCCTTCATCCGACACTATCCCACCACACACCAAAACCAAATCACCTCCACCCCATTCCGGAAGCAACAAAGGAAAATCTCCTTTGCATTCCGATTCACCCTACGAGCCATCGTAGGTGCCTGTGGATCTTATTGGACTAAGTGAGCGAGTTTATCAGTTAGAAAACGATGCTGAGATAAAGGACAGAATGATCAAGAACTTGCGTGAAGGAAAGATCAAGATATGTGCTCATCTGAACAAATGCAAGGGAAAGATCAAGGCTCACGAAAGATTCATCAGAATTCTCCTGCTGGAAAACCACAAGATGCAGAAGGACATTAAGCGACTCAAAGGAGAAGATGTCTCCGAGTCTGAGGATGAAGTCTTAGATGTTAGTGAAGAAAGTGACGATAGTGATGATGATGATGATGATAATGACGATGATGATGATGGAGGTGATGATCAGAGCCAGAAGAAAGATAAAGAGGATAAAGATGACAAGGATGGAAATGACAAAGATAAAGATAAAGGTCCCCCTGATGACAAGGATCAGGGAGGAGACTCCGGGAATCAATCCTCATCCGGGAAGCCATCTGGTTTATATGATGATCTATTTGGAGACATTCCAGATGACATCCTATTCGGTGATTGCGTTCAACCAGACGAGACTACTGGAGCTAGGCTTGATAGTCTATTAGATGATCTTCCAGATGATTTTGACTTTGAGTCACCTGGCGAACCGACAGCAGATCAAGCCAAGTCTTCTATAGGGGCATCTGTAGAAGAAGAGCCAGAAAACATAATACTTGGCAATGTATCATCATACCCCTATATCGATTATTTGTATGCCCACAAATACATTAATGCGTTGGGAAATGAGGTCACTTCTCTACACGAAGTGATAGACAGTTGGTTCGATAGAAAGAAGGACTGGACGCCTGCTCCCCCTGTTGATAAAGCTGCTTGGTTTAAAGAAATGGGAGACCAACATCCAGAGCACACCTTCATTTTGGATGACAGAAACCTGTTCGCGATTCGTAACGACAGGTCAAATGTATGCTGCTGGATGTATGACAAACAAAGAGACATATACTTGGTCAAAAGAATGAACGGAAAGGTCGAATTCTACAAGAAGCCAAGAGATTTCTGTTCCCTGCCTAAAGTTGACATCAGAAGCATTGACAAAGCTATGTTCTTCAACCCTTCTAAAGACTCACAGGCTGATTTGTTTGCAAAGTTTATCAAAGACCAGTGTGAGAAGAACTTCCCAGTCATGCGCACAGCAAAGGGACGACGTTTTGTTTCTTCATGTATCATTGATCCAAAGACAAAGAAACCATGGGTCTACTATAAGTACCCTCCTCCTCGCGTCGAGCAAGCAGTACCAGTCTCACCAAGAGTTCCTGATAACTCTCTGGTTAACTTTCTATCTTGGTATTTTGATGATCTGAACCTTGCTACAGTTATTCTTAGGAACATAGATGATGTGGATGATATCGACATCATTCTTGATCCTATGGATCTTCTGAAGTACGGCAAAGAAGACATGATGTAGCTGCACAACTCTCCCATACGAGTATATTCTGGAAATGACGAGCAGGCAAAACCGTTTACTCGAGCTGTCGCTTTTGCCATGAAACTAAAGCTATATGCTGGAACTGGGCCACACAATGTCAATCTTCCGATAGGATGACTTCGCCAGTCTAGGGGGAGTTTGTAGAGCCCACTAAACGATGAAGACTGACAAAGTCAACCCGGAAGAGTCAAAGCTCAAGTTTTGGTTAATTTTCGTGTACAGCATTTCGAGTACACGAAGTAATCGTGTACTCGAACCTCTTGTATTTAAATTTCGTGTACTCGTAGACCTAGTATAAATAGACGTATTTTTGTACAGGTTGTAACACGAATCCCGAGGTGTGCTCTCCAGACGTATTGAGGCACATTTTCGTGTACTTCTTGAATACAATCAAAGTTTTGATCTTTCTTGTTGTTCTTGCTTCTTCTTTAACTCTATTATGGATTCCGCTCACTATAGAGTTGTTTGATGATGTTTGGAAACATAAAGCTTGGATCTTGATCAGTTACAGGACCTACACACTCTCATAGCTCATGAGCTTTTGACTCAAAGTCTCATAGTCGCATTCGACTATGGCTAGCTTCTTCTTTGTCTCATTAATGGTGTTGATATAAGAAGTGATAGCATCTTGCTTATTAAGCATATCGATCTCAGCCTCATGTAATTGTATGTTTAATAAATCAATTTTAACTTGAAAATCTTTATCATTTGATTTTAAAACTCGATGTAATTCGATACATTGATTGAGATCACTGATAAGCTCTGCATTGTGTGTTTGATAAGCTAAGACCTTACTTTTTAGGTCAACACAAAACATTCATCATATATCTGGCCATTCTAAGGTGATGAAGCAGTATCCACCATCAAAGCAAATTGTGTAGCATGCTGATCTTCAGAATCAGTATCAATTCCTCCTTAAGTTTCTGAGTGTGAGATGCGTTAATCCTCTAATCCTAATGTCTCATCCAATCCAGAGTTTCTTTCTACTGATTCACTATCTTTACCAACCTCAGCATCTTTCATGATTTCAGTAATACAACCTTTTCTTCTGCTCCTTTATTAGAATCCAATTTGAACCCCAGTTCTCCCTTCATCATTCTGAACCATCAGGGATTTTTTTGCATTTAAAGAACTAGCGTGAGAAGGAGTCTCAATTGGGACTAAACGTCTTTCGAGATTTGAAGAAGATGATCTTTGATTCTGAAATGGATTCTTGTTTCTTATCTTCTATGTCTTATTGCATTGTCTAGCAAAGTGTTCTTTGTCACCACAATTGTAGCACTAAGAACATGTCAAACCAAACTTTTAATCCTTGTTCAGGCTGATATCCTTCCCTGTTCTTCTAACAAAATCCTTTTCCCTTCTGACTGCACTTGCCAGAGCCCACATAATATCAATCCTTTTCATGTCATCTAGATCAATCTGTGAGTAATATTCATTTTTTAAGTGTGGATTTCTGATTTTTCCAGCTAACAATCCATCATATGGGCTTACAAGAGTTGATAAGAGGCCCATGTGCTCTTTAGCTATTTCCACTATCACTTTGTCAAAATTTTCTGTCTTCAAGTTGATGACAAAATGGCTATCTTCTGAGTGAGATGTTGAAGTGGCAACAGACTGACAGAAATAAGCCTTATTTGAGCTGGGCACCTCTTTGGTTTGAGTTAAAAAGGCAATCTTCAAAGGAGCATGTGAGGAAGTTCTTATCATAGTGGGAGTAGAGTAGTAGAAGGAAGAATCTTGAACTTGTGCCACTCTCTTGGCTTTCCACTTGTTTTCTATCTCCTGCTCCTTCAGATTTTTAATAAAGTCATTAATATCCATTGTGGCAAGCATCTCACTCTACTTCAGCACCATAAGGAAAGATTCCCATGTTGGAGGTAATGCATCAACTAGACATTGAACCTTTTCTAGAGTTATTGTTGACTTATGATTGAGGAGCTCACTAAGAAGATGATAAAATCTGGCAATAAGTTCATCCAGATACTTGTTTCCCACATACATAAAGATGTTGAACTCTTTCCTCAAAGCTTTAGACTTGATGTTATTCAGTGCATCATTCCCTTCATATCTCTGCTACAATGTGTCTAATAACAACTTGGAAGAAGTAAACTGTTTGAACTGATGAAATATGTTAGTGGCAATAGACTAAGACACTATTGGATAGGCTTTCTTCTCAAAGTCATATAACTTTCATTGAGGTTCAGTCATCCATGTGACAAGCATAGGAGTTCCATCCTCATTGAGTGGTCTCAAATACCTACTTTCAATCATCATCCACAGATTGGTGTCCACCCCATTGATGTGAATATCAAATCTATACTTCCAATGTGGATAATCATCCAAGGAAAACAACTTTAGGGCTTTGTTGGAGTTTCCCGTCTCTGTCTCTGTAAGTAGTAGATTCTGAATACTGTGATTTTGGTTTGCCATCAATGCAAGTTCATCCATATCAGCAAAGGTAATATGATTTGACACTTAGAAAAGTTCCAGCTCTGAGGGACGAATGAAACTGAGTTATACGAATGATGGGTACGAATGAGTGTATTGTGCGAAAGAAGGGACGAATGATGTGTTCAAACGAATGGTTCACTGACACGAGTGAAGATTGGGACGAATGGAAAAGTCAAATGAATGAGGGGGCCATTCGTGCAAGGATCATTCGAACTAGACCCTATTCGTGTGAACTTGAACGAATAAATTGCTATTCGCCCAGGTAGCTCATTCGTGTGAATACCTATTCTCCCAAAAACGCCATTCGTACGATCTGGGATTTGAGCCACACGAAAAATCCTTCAAACACAATTTCTAGAGCGAAATTTCACACCAAAATTGGTAGACAAATTCATAATAATCTTCCTAAGATGAACTTTTTGATAGGAGAAAACATGGTTTTTGTAGAAAATCAGTAAAACAATCTGAAGATTAATAGATTTGATTGAAAACGAGCAGAACCATGAGCCAAAGCTTTAATACCACTTTGTAGGACATCGGAAACAACAAAGTTCCTTGTGGATTTTGTTGGCAGGCACTAGAATAGTGCGGAATCCTATTTGGGGGTTTTCCAATCGAAATCTAGTCGCCCCGGGGTAATCCGATAATTGAGACTCAACGTTTTGATCGAAATCGAACGCCATGGGTCGTGATACGAAGTTGGATTGCAAGGGAGGCTCTGAAAACTAGATAATTTGACAGGGGAATGTTCAGAATTGTTAAATATTCTGTTTTTGCAGGTATTTATAGGATACAGCAGTTCGTGCGAATGAGTCACGCAAATGACTCAATCACACGAATGTCAATCCACGAATGAGTCTGTCACACGAATGAATCAGATTCCTGATTCATTCGCTAGACTGGACATTCGTTAGTTGTTCATTCGTGTAAATGAACTAAAATTTAGTTTCATTCAGACGAATGGTCCAGTTTGTCATTCAAAGTCAAAGTCAATGTCAAACATGTTAATTATAAACAAACAATATAAAATACTTGATTTCATTAATCATATAAACTTTGTACAATCAAGATATACTATTACATTGAACTAGGGACACTGTATGCATCAACATTTTGTAATAATGATGTATTAAATATTGAAACGATATAATAGCACCATGAGCTAATAAACAGTCGTCGTCGCCCCTGCGGGTTCCGCCATCGGTCAGGGTGTGACATATAACTAATGTTTAGTTTGAACACTAGATTTTATGGCAGTAGGGATTGTCACTAATAGAAACTTCAATATTCACCAGTAATAACACAAAATTCTAGATTGATAATAATACTAGGAACGCAAAACCTGAAAAATTGATAATTCTCACGTGATGATTGTGATTTCTAGATGAAAGTTGTCTGACCTTCCTAGATCTTGTGGACACCACTCGGTTGTTGTTTTCTTTCTTCTTTCTTCTTCAAAACACTAATACTAAACAACCTTTCGGTTGTCTGTATTAGAATACATCACTAGTAATGCCTTTCGGCTTTGATTTATTCTGCAGCCAATGAAATTATTAAAGAAACACAACAGCCTCTTTTTTTTTTTTGTTTCTGCCTTCGATTAAAAACCAAACCTTTTATTGCCTTTAACTTCTTGTACTGTTGGTAAAAAAAATAGCACTACTCCTCTATTGTATATGTGTACGTGAACACAAACAATGGGAGTGGATTTTTTCAATTTGATACAATTGTTCTATTTATTCATGCAATAAAGGATGTGTGTTTGACTTTTACCGTAGTCAAATTTGCCAAAATTTCCTTTAATTGGCTTCAATCAAAGAAAATCAATTTCTTTCTTTGTGACTACCACTCACGGAATACAATTCTGTTTTTGAAATTTACGGGCTAAAACAACAAATCATAAATATGCTACAATTTAGAACTTTGATTGTTCCTTGGATTCGCTCACAACCCACGCCAAACACGCATTTCATGTACTTCAATGTCTATGGGAGAGAATTGAACAATTCTAATCAACCCTCTGTAAAACAAATCTTCAACAGTAGAATCGATTTTTTGTCTAATTTCGGATTGCAATATGCAGTTAACTTTAACTTTGTTTACGATTTCAATTTCTTCCAAGTGTACATAATCGATTTTGTTTCTATAAACGATTTTGTAAGGCTTCTCGGTCAAGACTGAGTCGATTTTTTTTTTCTAAAATCAACTTTTGGTTGCCACTTCTGAGTCTGAATCGATTTTACACAACCAATTTTTCTTTTTCTGAATCGATTAAACTAAATGGATTTCAATGATCTGTGACTTTAAGAACGAATTTGTAGCAACTTGAAACAAAATTGAACCCTAGGCTCCAATTGTTTCCTAGATTTTGAATATCTAACAAGAATCAAAGTCAAGTTCTTGAGAAATGCAGAGAAAAACGAGATTCACATATATTTCTAATGTTGTATGTATGTTTGAAGTTTTGATGTAACCCTGGTTTATATAGCCTAACTATGGTTATAAAGTTTCACTTTCGACACTATACACCATTGTAAAACTACAAGGTTACATATTTGAATCAAAACATAACTTTACAATATTTACATAAACGACCCATTAACTTTCTCAAACTTGGGTTAAACAATTAAGGCTAACATATGATCATTGGAACGACAGAAACTAGTTTTTATGCAATCAACACAAGTATATCAGGAGGGTTGTAGTGTCAGCCATTGTTTAAAACACCAAACCGATACTATCAGCACTAAAAAAAAGTTTAAAGGGTGTTTACAATTGACTATCGATTAAATGCACATTATGTGAAACAATAGTCTCCTACCAAAAAATTGCATGTGTACAAGTTTTATACAATCATCCAAACATAATTTTAGTTCATAACATTTCAAGTAAATTGCTTGCAGAATTTGGAGTTGCTAGAATTTTTGTGTAATTGTAAATTCATGACTACATTGCGCACCATAATCGTCGATTTACCTTACACAGTCTTTACAACGATGTTACGTCTTAAACTGTGCAAATTTTCGCAAACTCATAAAAAAGGAAAATGTTGTAGATATTTTATAATGATAAAAAAATCCAAGATTTTGTTTCATCTTGACAAAATTATTTGAGTTAATTCTTTAAGAGTGTGTTATTGTTTGTTCACAATCCTATACCTATTTATACACACACACACAAACACACAAATATATATAGATTCAAGTTCTTCTACAAAGACCAAAAACCTTAAAAAATAAAAAAGTGTAAGAAGGAGCCTTTGTCACACCCCCGCTAAAGCGGAATCACGAGGGCGAGACGAAATCGGATTACAAATACATTGTTTATAAAGAAACTTACTAAATTGCATTCATAATCCAAATAACATACATAAGAGATTTACAAAGATTCAAATAACATATCGATAATAGTTTTACAAAATGATATGATTCAAAATGATACAACAATATAAGATTTCTCCATATAGTCTAATTTAAATTAAACAATATCTTCAAAATCTTCTTGTTGTAATATAATCCATGTAGCTAATTTCCTGAAATACATGCTCAAGTATCAACTAAAAATAGTTGGTGAGTCCATAGGTTTATGACTCGATAAAGCATGATTACAAAAAAGAAGTTTATAGTAACATACATCCCATAATGTTTAACAATAAAGCATGCATTTTATGATTATGAGTTTAAACGATGTCAAACGTATACTTCACTCAAAATATTATTAATGTACATCATGAATATTAAAGAAGTTTAAACGATAGTAACACGTATACTCAAGTAATCACTAAAATGCCTATTTCATTTAAACACGTATGGATGTAAAGTTTTAGTATCTAGCATGTATTCCACCCCAAAATATTAAATAAAAAGAGGGGCTATGAAACTCACTAGTAGTAGGATGCTAGAAGATAGATAATATTAAGATCTCGCTCCTTGTCACGAACTTCAAACCCCTAAAATAAGGAAAGTATACATTTGTTGAGTTTTACGATGGATTTAATATTTAGTATATATATAAGAGATGCGTTAACCCGATTAATAGATTGGGGTTATTGCAAAGTAATGACTTTCCTTAAGTCATAAAAGAAATGATAATACGTTACTCGAACTTGTCATCTTCCAACTTAATAATGATACTAAGCCATAACACAGTTCGCTTTTTAATTTGGCATTTTAATCGACTCTTTATTTTGAGTTGTACCAAATTACGAATGAAACCACGGATGGTTTAATGATAATGACACCACGGATGGTTTAATAATAATAAAGTTTGTAATGCGTATAATCAAGGTTTTAGTTTTAGGAGTAATGATTAATTACGTGCGTTACTTTGAAGTGATATTAGTGAATAAGGGTTTAAAGTTAACCCAAAATATATTACTAACCTTTAAGTGATGTGATTGAATACATATAAGTATAGGTGTGCATGTGTTTTGGTCATTTAAAGGCACTACACATATATAAGTAAGGCAAATGTTGAAAGTATGTTTTGTATAATTGTTGATCTTAGGTTAAAGACCCATAATTATACAAAACCTTTGTGTTATCAACATTCAAAATAATAAGGCAAATATTGAAGGTATGTTTGGATGTTTGGTAAAGAACAAACACACAAACCTTTTTGTTATCAATATTGCAAGAATCCATAACTTGAAAGTATGTTTGTGTATGGGTTGATCATAGGTTACTTGTCATAAAACAAGTTATTAGGAAACCTCACAACACACAAACCTTTGTGTTATCAAGCATGGTAACAACTGAGAATTTGAGGATTAGAAGAAGAAAATGAAGCATAAAGATGAAGAGCATTTAGTTTAAGTGTTTATTACCTTGGAAATCTTAGAAAGATCCCAAGAGAGGTGGATTAGGGAGATAGAATTAGAAATCCAAAGAAGAATGGTTTTGGTGCAAAGGATTTAGGAAGGATGAAGCTTGGTATTTATAGTTGAAAATTGGAATGGGGGTGGCCTTGGGGTGGTCTTGGATGGCCAAGGAGAGGGGAGGAGAGGGGTGTGTGTGACAAAAGTGTTGGAGGGGGGACAAAGATGTTGGAGTGTAGGTTAGTAGGTTATAAAGTTAAATGATTATGTTTAATTAAGATTTTGATTTAATTTTTAATTAGGGAAAGAGTTCTTTCAATTTTTATAAATAAAAATGGGTAATAATATTTATAAAATAAAGATTTGGGCAATTTCTAAAATTTATAAAATTTCTAAAAATGTTTATAAATTCATAATTATTTAAAAGAACATCTTATAATTATTTAAATGCTTATTTTAAATTATTAGAAACTTTTTGATTATTTTATAATTATCTAAATATTTATTTAAGTATTAAAATAGTTATAAATCTATACTCATTTTATACCTCCTTTAAATTTATTAATTTTTATTAATTGGAACACTTTTAAAATTGTTAATTATATCCACATTTTACTAAATTATTATAATTCTTAATATTTTCAAGATTTCATAATTTCAGGGTCTTCGCGTACTGTGATTATCGTTATTCCTTGATTATTTCTTTATACGCATTACTACATCTGAAAACCCATGACTGATCATGTTTTTCTTAGTTGTTTAAATACCATCGACTCAACATACATATTAACTTGGTTTTTGTTCGTTAAGGACTAAATAATTAAGATCTTAATATGGATTTTACCGGGATTTTTCACGGATGTTACAGTCTCCCCCGGTTAAAAGAATTTCGTCCCGAAATTCAATCTTTATTTACCAGGGTAGAGTTGTTTATGAATAGCTGAGGATACTTTTTCTTCATATGATCCTCCCTTTCCCAGGTGAATTCAGGTCCTCGCTTAGAGTTCCATCTAACTTTGATGATTGGAATGCGGCTTCGCTTCAACGTCTTCACATCTTGATCCATAATCTCAATTGGTTCTTCGATGAAGTGGAGTTTGTCGTCGAGTTGAACCTCATCCAATGGGATTATCAATGTCTCGTCTGATAGGCATTTATTTAGATTGGACACATGGAACGTATCATGAACTCCACCGAGTTCTTGTGGTAGTTGGAGCTTGTAGGCTACGGGACCAATTCTATCAAGAATTTCAAAAGGTCCAACGTATCTTGGAGCTAGCTTGCCCTTCTTACCGAATCGCACAACACCCTTCCATGGAGATACTTTTAGCATTACCTTATCGCCAATTGCAAATTCCAATGGTTTTCTTCAGTTGTCGGCGTAGCTTTTCTGACGATCCCTAGCGGCTTTGATTCGGTCCTTGATTTGTGGAATTTTATCCGTTGTTTCTTGAATGATTTCAGGACCAGTTATTTGACTTTCCCCGATTTCTGCCCAACATACGGGAGATCGACATTTTCGTCCGTATAAGGCTTCAAATGGTGCACACTTGATGCTTGTGTGGTAACTGTTGTTATACGAGAATTCAATTAGTGGGAGATGGTTATCCCAACTTCCACCAAAATCTACCACACAACATCTAAGCATATCTTCCAAGTTTTGGATTGTTCTTTCGGTCTGCCCATCGGTTTGTGGATGATACGCGGTGCTAAGGTCGAGACGAGTTCCGAGTGCCTTTTGCATAGATTGCCAGAATCGGGAGGTAAATCGGCTATCTCTGTCGGAGATGATTGACATGGGCACCCCGTGCCTAGTTATGATTTCGGTGATGTATAGTTTAGCAAGCTTCTCCATCGTAAAATCTTCTCTAATGGGCAAGAAGTGAGCGGACTTTGTCAATCGATCGACGATGACCCATATAGAATCATAACCGCTAGAGGTACGTGGTAGTTTGGTGATGAAATCCATGGAAATTTGCTCCCATTTCCATTGTGGGATTTCGGGTTGTTGTAGCATACCTGATGGTTTTTGGTGTTCGGCCTTAACCTTAGAACAGGTTAGGCACTTTCCGACATATAGAGCGATGTCTTTCTTCATTCCGGGCCACCAATAGTATTCCTTGAGATCTTTATACATTTTGTCGGCGCCCGGATGAACGAAGTATTTGGATTTGTGGGCTTCATGAAAAATGAGCTCTCAGATGTTGTTCAGCTCGGGAACCCACATTCTTTCTTGGAAATACAACACATCATCTTCCTTTAGTTCTAGTCTCTTCTCCGCCCCGCATAGCAGTTCTTCTTTGAGTTCCTTTGCCTTTAGAGCTTCCTTTTGTGCTTCAAGAATTTGGGTTTTGAGAGAGGTTTGTATTGTCATACCCAAGGCGCGTACGCGAACGGGTTTGATCCTCTCTTTTCTACTTAGTGCATCAGCCACCACGTTTGCTTTACCGGAATGGTAGCGTATGTCACAATCGTAGTCGTTGAGTAATTCAACCCATCTTCTTTGACGCATATTCAACATTTTTTGATCAAGGATGTGTTGGAGGCTTTTGTGATCGGTGTATATAATACACTTGGTACCGTAGAGGTAGTGTCTCCAGATTTTTAAAGCAAAGATAACGGCTCCCAACTCCAAGTCATGAGTGGTGTAGTTCTTTTCATGCACTTTGAGTTGTCGGGATGCATATGCAATAACTTTGTCTTTTTGCATCAACACGCAACCGAGACCTTGGTGCGATGCATCACAGTATACGACAAAGTTATCAGTGCCGTCGGGGAGTGATAGGATCGGGGCTTGGCATAATTTGTGTTTCAGTAATTGGAAAGCCTCTTCTTGTTCTCTTCCCCAATTGTACTTTTGCTCCTTTTGGGTGAGCATGGTTAATGGTTTGGCTATTTTTGAGAAGTTTTCAATGAATCTACGATAGTATCCGGCCAACCCTAAGAATTGTCGGATTTTTGTCGGGGTTGTCGGTGCTTCCCATTTCTTTACCGCCATAATCTTGCTTGGGTCGACTTGAATACCCTTATCATTAACCACATGACCAAGGAAGTGAACCTCCTTTAACCAGAACTCGCATTTGGAAAACTTGGCATATAGTTTCTCCGTTTTAAATTGTTAAAATCGTGGCTATTCAATAGCAAAACCGATCAATTCGATTACATCTATCAAAATTGGACTCCCAGAACTTATAATCGGCATCTTCAGAGGCTCTTCCATATATCAATTCGAAGCAACAAGCTGTGGATAAGAGATTCGATCTAGAACCAAGCCGAAATCAAGTCTAAAATTGATCTACATCAATTCGACAATCAATCAGGTAAGTTCTTGTTTCTACACACTCTAAAGATCCCGATTAAGCTAAGCCCTAACCCTATTTCGTGTAACAAAAACGAATTGATTGGGATCGAGTTCTAGGGTTCATCATTCTTTATGTTTTGGGGGTTTCCAATAAAACATGATTCTTAATCAAATTAAAGCCTATCAGTAGTTTCGTGATGTCCCATTGAACGAAAAACTTATGTAAATTTTATCTCATTATATCGTATTGAATGATTTCAATATTAGGGTTCATGTTAAGAAACCGATTTGGGGATTTCGTAGCAAACGAATTGGATAATCAAATTAAAGTGTATAGGAAGTTTCAGAGATCTCCGATTAAGCTAAACCATATTTCAATTTCGGGAATAATACATAAATCTATTGATTTCGAGTTCTAGGGTTTATCTTAAGAACCGAATTGGGGGTTTTAAATATAACGAACTTGTTAGTCTAATTAAACACTACTGGAAGATTCGTAATTCTCTGTTTATGGAAACACCTCTATCAATTTCATGAAAATATTACGAATTGTATGAGCACGATTTCTAGGGTTCATGTGGTGAAACGATTTGGGGATTTAGGTTCTAGTAAGCATGAAAATAAAATTAAATCTTTCAGGTAGTTTCGAAAAATCCTTTTCAATGAGAACCATATGATTTTTCGGATTAGCATGATCGAATTTGATAAAATAAATTGAAAGTTTGATACATATGTTCAAGATGATGTGTACTCCATTATATCGTTTGAATTGATGAATCTTCAAATTGGGAACATGATTTAACTCGATTGAGCATCTAGAATCGAAGCCCTATAGTGATGGAATCGAATTTAGGCTAATCGTGGTCTAATTTGGGGTTACATGTTTCGAGTGATTGTAACAAAAGGGAATCGGTTTGATAGTTCTTAAAACTATTTAAAATGAAAACTGATTGCAAATGTAGTTGCAGAGCAACTGGTTAGGCATGGGTGTGTGTGGTCAAGGAGGTTGGGGGTTCGAACCCTGCTTCCTCAGGTTTTGAATCAAAAACCAAATTTTAGTATTTTGACCATAACTTCTCCGTATGAACTCCGATTTGACCCGTTCGAATTTCGTTGGAACCAGAATTTCATCCCGAACCAATTGGAATGATAAAAATTGCATTTTTGATCAAAAACGTAATCGCGTATAATTACGTTTATTTAAATAAAATCGTATATGTTTTATTTAAACGATTTCAAAGGCACGCGTACATACGTATGCATATTCTTAACACTCTAATATACGTGTGTTGACACGTATGTGATTTCAAGCTCAAAACGGCTATTCGAATAACACTAAGTTATTGTTTAAACACAGATCCTTCGTAAGAAGATTATCTACACGAGCTCACGTATTTGATCATTCTGCAAATAATCAAAGGTGCGTACACGGCCCCTTTCTTATTTTAACTGTTTTGGGGGAGAAAACATGTGCAATATACATTTTTAGATACATATCACTTGCATGAGTTAGTTGTTTACATTATGTGACAACATAGCATTTAAAAGTCCTTACACACTTCGAACCGTTTAGTTTACCGTAGCGCAAAGCGTGGTAGTTGGAAATAGATCTATTAGGTTTGACAAACCTCACCTGGTAGATGGGATCTACGCAGGTGTTTGACTGTCCAAACACATTTTACTATTGTTGTGCTAGACAATAGTGGCAAGGCAAAAACATGCTATAGCATGGCAATTCGTCAGCTTCGGTGTCGACCACGTGTGTAAATAGTTTATATGACTAGCTATCATGACTGTGCATGTGTGATTATGTTATCTACAAACTTGATATTCAAACTGCTGTTTTTGAACATTGTAAATACTTAAAACCTGTGTTATGCACCAACCTTTGTGTGGACTTGATTTACATGTTTTCTCAGGACGCTAAGGTGCGCAATAGAGCTGGCATGGACTAGGAGATAGAGTCGCATGCATTTATTACATTTCAGTTATTTAAATTTGAATACTTGATACTTTGTATTGTAATTTACATTTTACAACTATTACTGGTTTTAAAACGCTTCCGCAAAACTTTGAAAACTCTGATGTTATGTTTTTAAGACCAAAGTATGTTTTGAAATTCATATAGAGGTCTTCGTTATGTCTAATGATCTGAGATCCTGGTTTGTCACGTTCCCAAACGGTGTGATTCCGTTAGTTGAAAATTGGGGGTGTGACAGATTGGTATCAGAGACATTGGTTATAGCGAACTAGGTTTGCATTTGTAGACTTAGACTATGACTGTTAGACATTAGACACATATGCTTACACATATTACTTAGAAATTACATATGGCATTATGTAATTGACTTACTTACGCATTCCATGGCACTGCACTTACATATGGTATTATGTAACAGGCATGGCATCATCATCAGTACCGTACATCTATATTGATGATTCTGAGGACGAGGAACCGATAGTTCCAGCACCACCGTCATCACCACCACCACCTATTCCATCTCCTCCACCATATGAGAGGGATGACTCAGACCCGGAGGAGGACCCAGAGGAGGATCCAGAGGAGGATCCAGACGAGGACCCAGAGGAGGATCCAGAGGAGGATCCAGATGAGTATCCGGATGAGTATCCGGATGAGGATCCGGAGGAGGAGCCAGTGGAGGGCACTCAGCAGATCCCTGCTGAGGGACCTTCTACACATCCACCACCGGTATTGGATGTTCCTGAGCCTAAGAGGCAAAGGACTGACGCTGAGAAGATCGCCAAACTGCGCGAGGATTTGTACTGGGCAGAAGACAGGATCGCGTATAACTCTCGGGAACTATGGGATGCTAATGAGAGGCAAGATAACCTTGCCCATCTGGTTAATGATATGCGGGATGAGATGATTAATTTGAATGGTCGTCTTGAAGAGTCAGAGAACCGAGCCGAGATTTTGGAAGGCAGACTAGAAGCCTTGGAGGATTTAGTAGCCTCAGAGAATGAAGAGGAAGATGAAGAGGAGGAAGAGGAGGAACCAGCACCAGATGTTGATTCCGATCCTGAATCCACTGTTGAGGATGATTGATTTCCTTTGTTTTGTTTAAACTTATTGGGAACGGGTTGTGTTCCTACATTAGATGTTTGGAAAGTTATGTTTTGCTTTCAAAAGTATTGTACTCAAATCAAAATTTCTATCTATTGAAAGACTATTATTTAATTCCAACAGTGTGTTGATTTATTTATTACATGTTGTTTGTTGTTTTGCTTACACATGTCACATTGGATTTTGATAAAGCGCTAACATTTCTTTTAACTAGGAAGATAATGGCTGACGGAAACATCCACATGATAGTTGCTGAGCTTAACGAGCTAATTAATAACAGAGTCGCAGAGGCAATCGCACAATATGCTCAGACACACAACACAGGGCCACATGGTCCAGCTGGGGGAATGGCTAACCCACAGGCATGCACGTTCAAGATGTTCTTGGACTGTAAGCCACACAACTTCAAAGGGTCGGAGGGGGCCATAGGACTCCTTCGATGGATTGAAAAGGCGGAATCTGTGTTTGAGATGTGCAACTGTCCTGATGAAAGCAAGGTGAAGTTTGCTACGGGAACATTGGAGGGTCCAGCATTAACTTGGTGGAACTCAAATGTTCAGACTTTGGGGTTGGGTGAGGCTAATGCATTGACTTGGAATGGCTTCAAAACTTTGCTGCAGGAGGAGTACTGTCCTCGCAGTGCGATGCAGAAGCTGGAGGAGGAATACTGGCATCTCAAGATGGAGGGGTCAAATATCGAAGAGTACACGACCCGGTCACATGAATTGTCCAGACTTCTACCACACATGGCTACTCCAGCCAGCAAGTGGATTGAAAGATATATTGGAGGACTAGTGCCTTAGATTCAGGGATTAGTTACTTCTGCAAATCCCACCACAATTCAACAAGCTGTTCGTTTAACGCATCAGCTTACTGATCAGGCAGTATTACAGGGGACTCTGCCTAAACGAACATCGGCTACCAAGGTGGGAGACCATAAAAGGAAGTGGGAAGGTAACAACTCCAAGGGTCACAACCAACAATCGTATCAGCAGAACCGGAAGCAAGACTCAAACAAGTCTTACCATAATTCAAACAGTGGTCAGCAATCGTCATCATCAGGGGGTTATATTGGAAAACACCCAAAGTGCAACAGGTGTGGGTTTCATCATGCCGGTAATCAGTGTGATAGAGCTAGGTGCCAAAGGTGTGGCAAGATTGGACATGCGGCTAAGGATTGTCGCGGAGAGCTACAAAACAACCACAACAACCAGAATAATAATCAGAACAACGCACAGAAGGGTTGTTTTGAGTGTGGCAAGATGGGGCACTTTAAAAAGGATTGCCCACAACTCAAGAAAGGCGGGGACAACAATGTCAATGGCAACGGTAATGGCAACGGTAATGGTAATGGCACCAATAACAACAACAATAACAACAAAAACAATGGTGCTAGAGGCAGGGCGTTTGTGATTGGAGGACGTCAAGCACGGGAGGATCCCAACATTGTTACGGGTACGTTCCTCTTAAATAATCACTATGCCTCTATGTTATTTGACACTGGTGCCGATCAGAGTTTTGTATCTAGTTCACTTGCTAAGTTGCTAAATGTTAGTCCCACTGCCTTAGATAGTCCATACACTGTGGAATTAGCTGATGGTAAGTTGATAGTAGTGGAAAATATTTTTAAGGGATGTATCCTTGATTTGATGGGTCAAACATTAGAAATCGATCTTATGCCTATTGCCTTAGGCAGTTTTGATGTAGTCATTGGCATGGACTGGTTATCCAAACACCAGGCTGAAATAGTATGCCATGAAAAGATCGTTCGTATACCTCTTCCGCAGGGAGAGACATTGTATGTACAAGGCGAGAAGAGCAGTACGCCACTGCGCCTCATATCTTGTATGAAAGCACACAAATGTCTGCGGAAAGGTCATACGGCAGTTATAGCACTTATAACTGAAAAGCCAGTAGCTGAGAAGAAGATTGAAGATATTCCAATAGTTTGTGAATTTCCGGAGGTATTTCCAGAAGACTTGCCAGGATTACCGCCTATCAGACAGGTGGAATTCCGAATCGATCTTACACCAGATGCAGCACCGATAGCTAGAGCGCCTTATCGACTTGCACCGTCAGAAATGCAAGAGTTATCTACACAACTGCAAGAGTTGTTGGATAAGGGTTTCATACGACCTAGTTTTTCACCGTGGGGAGCTCCAGTTTTGTTTGTCAAGAAGAAGGACGGGACTTTTCGTATGTGCATCGATTACCGGGAACTGAACAAAGTCACTATCAAGAACCGGTATCCGTTACCCAGGATTGACGATCTGTTCGATTAGTTGCAAGGTTCGAGTTACTACTCGAAGATTGATCTCAGGTCTGGTTATCATCAACTAAGAGTCCAGGAGGAGGATATTCCAAAGACAGCATTCAGAACACGCTATGGCCATTATGAGTTCTTGGTCATGCCATTTGGATTGACAAACGCTCCAGCTGTATTCATGGATCTCATGAATCGTGTTTATAAACCTTATCTTGATAAGTTTGTCATTGTTTTCATCGATGACATCCTCATTATTTCACAGTCTGAAGAAGAACACGCTGAACATCTTCGATTGCTACTGGAATTACTGAAACAGGAACAATTGTACGCTAAGTTCTCGAAATGTGATTTCTGGATGCGAGAAGTACAATTCTTGGGTCATATAGTCAATGAAAAGGGCATACACGTTGATCCAGCAAAGATTGAAGCGATTAAGAATTGGGAAGCGCCAAAAACCCCTACCGAGGTACGACAATTCCTTGGTTTGGCGGGTTACTACCGACGATTTATTGAGGGATTCTCAAAGATCGCTCAACCACTCACATCTCTTACACATAAGGGAACAAAGTATAACTGGACGGATAAACAGGAAGCTGCATTCCAGTTATTGAAACAGAAACTCTGCAGTGCACCAATTTTGTCCTTACCGGAAGGGACGGAAGACTTTGTGGTGTATTGTGATGCATCTGCACAAGGTTTGGGATGTGTGTTGATGCAACGTGATAAAGTGATTGCTTATGCTTCCAGGCAACTCCGACCACACGAAAAGAATTACACTACTCATGACTTGGAGTTAGGAGCAGTGGTTTTTGCTCTGAAGATTTGGAGGCATTACTTGTATGGAACTAAGTGTACCATTTACACTGATCATAAGAGTTTGCAACATATCTTTGATCAGAAGGAGCTTAATATGAGATAACGACGATGGGTTGAGTTGTTGAACGATTACGAATGTGCGATAAAGTATCACCCAGGAAAAGCTAATGTGGTAGCTGATGCTTTAAGCAGAAAAGACACTTCAACAAGACGGGTTCGCGCACTTATGATGACAATACATACTGACTTACCTGACAAGGTACGCAGTGCTCAGATCGAAGCTTTGAAAAAGGAAAACTTGGTACAGGAATCTTTACGGGGAATGGAGGAACAGTTGGATGCTAAGTCTGATGGAATTCGTTATTTCATTAATCGACTTTGGATACCTTTGTACGGAGGTTTAAGGGAACTCATGATGGATGAAGCACACAAGTCCAGATATTCAGTCCATCCGGGATCAGACAAGATGTATCATGATTTGAAGGCACTGTATTGGTGGCCTCACATGAAAGCTGATATTGCTAGATACGTTAGCAAGTGTTTGACTTGTTCGAAAGTCAAAGTTGAATACCAGAAGCCATCTGGTTTACTGCAACAACCAGAGATACCGATGTGGAAATGGGAACAGATTTCGATGGATTTCATTACTAAGTTACCCCGTACACCGAGTGGTTGTGATACGATATGGGTAATTGTTGATCGATTAACGAAATCTGCACACTTCTTAGCAATCAAGGAAACTGATAAGATGGAGAAACTGACTCGCATTAACATCAAGGAAGTGGTAGCACGGCATGGCGTGCCAATCTCTATCATATCAGATCGGGATGCCCGATTTACTTCCAACTTTTGGAAATCACTTCATAAGTCATTGGGGACTCGCTTAGATGTGAGTACCGCCTATCATCCACAGACCGACGGTCAAAGTGAACGTACGATTCAAACGCTCGAGGATATGTTACGAGCTTGCGTAATTGATTTTGGTGATAGTTGGGAGAATCATTTACCGTTAGTGGAATTCTCTTACAACAATAGTTATCATACAAGTATTCAAGCAGCACCGTTTGAAGCTTTGTATGGTCGCAAATGTCGTTCACCAGTTTGTTGGGCTGAAATTGGTGACAGTCAGATTACAGGTCCTGAACTAGTACACGAGACGACAGAAAAGATAGTTCAAATCCGGAACCGTATGGCAGCGGCCCGGGATCGACAGAAGAGTTATGCTGACAAACGTCGTAAGCCGTTGGAATTTCAAGTAGGAGACCGAGTTCTTCTAAAGGTATCACCTTGGAAAGGTGTGATACGATTTGGCAAGCGCGGGAAGCTTAGTCCACGTTACGTAGGACCTTTTGAGATTCTGAAAAGGATTGGTCCGGTTGCGTATCAACTCAAACTACCGGATGAACTCAGTGGAGTTCATGATGTTTTCCATGTATCGAACTTAAAGAAATGTCTTTCTGATGAGACACTGATTGTACCACTGGAAGAAATACAAGTAGACGAACAGTTACGCTTCATTGAAGAACCAGCTGAAATCATGGACCGAGAGGTCAAACAGCTCAAACAAAGCAAGATTCCAATAGTCAAAGTTCGGTGGAATTCAAGACGTGGTCCTGAATTCACATGGGAACGGGAAGATCAAATGATGAAGAAGTATCCTCATCTGTTCAAAACAGCAACTACAAACACTGAGAGCGCACGTTAAATTTCTGGACAAAATTTCCTTCAACAAGGGGATGACGTGATGCTTCACACATCAACACTGCAAAAGTCAAACTGTAAGCACAAACATTTTATTCAATTGGTTTTGTTACAAACATTTGTGCTACATTACATTTTATATATTTTATGTGCTACATTTCATATGTTACATGTTATGGTAGTACATGAATGATTAGTTACACACATTTTGCTATGTGCGGGGTTACATAGTACAAACAGTTATAAACACTCACTATGTGTGAGGTTACACAACACAGTATGATCAAACACAAACAGTCACAGTTAGGTGAACTAACTAGTGTACACGCAAACAGTCACATTGAACGATCACATTTAGTTGTGATGTTGCAAGCATTAGGCTTTGTGTGTGAGTACACACAAGCACACGGAATGATCAAATCACACTAACACGTATGATTTAAACTCGTAAGTAGTTTCCTAACTACTCCTAACATTTGCTAATTTTCGGGACGAAAATTCCCTCAACAAGGGGATGATGTGACAATCCGACTTTTCGGATTAACCCTGTTAACTGAAAATGGTTAGATCACAGGCCCAATAAGCCATGTAAGGCCCAGTAAGGCCAAAGAAGGCCCAGTAAGGCCCAATAAGGCCAAGGTAGGCCAATGAAGCCCAATAGTAGTTATGAGGCCCAATTGAATAGGAAGTAAACCCAATCACAAACCTGAGGCCCAAGGGAGGCCCAATTACAAATTCAAGGCCCAAGATAGGCCCAATTATATTTTGTGAGACCCAAGTGGACAGAAGGTAGGCCCAATGAGCCTAAGGTAGGCCCAATTGACCCAAATGGGTTAACCTAGCCCAATAATGTCTCAATTGGCCCAATTTGTACCAAATTGGGAATTTAATTTAGTTTTATTAGCCGAAAACTAAGGAAATCATAGGAGATCAAACTTGAGGAATTAGGAATTATCAAAATCTATCCCAGTACACTTTAGTTTCAAAGTTTAGAATGATAATTAAGTTAAAAAGGCAAAAATGTTGACTTTGAAAGTCAAAATTCGGACTAGAAATGAATTGGAATTCGAATAGCATCTCATGATCAGTTACTACTGAAATTAATCAACTTAAATCATCCCATTGATGATGATTAATAGTTATTATACGTTATGGGATCATAAATCATCGAATTTAAATGAAACCGTTTTAAATTGTTAAAATCGTAGCTATTCAATAGCAAAACCGATCAATTCGATTACATCTATCAAAATTGGACTCCCAGAACTTATAATCGGCATCTTCAGAGGCTCTTCCATATATCAATTCGAAGCAACAAGCTGTGGATAAGAGATTCGATCTAGAACCAAGCCGAAATCAAGTCTAAAATCGATCTACATCAATTCGACAATCAATCAGGTAAGTTCTTGTTTCTACACACTCTAAAGATCCCGATTAAGCTAAGCCCTAACCCTATTTCGTGTAACAAAAACGAATTGATTGGGATCGAGTTCTAGGGTTCATCATTCTTTATGTTTTGGGGGTTTCCAATCAAACATGATTCTTAATCAAATTAAAGCCTATCAGTAGTTTCATGATGTCCCATTGAACGAAAAACTTATGTAAATTTTATCTCATTATATCGTATTGAATGATTTCAATATTAGGGTTCATGTTAAGAAACCGATTTGGGGATTTCGTAGCAAACGAATTGGATAATCAAATTAAAGTGTATAGGAAGTTTCAGAGATCTCCGATTAAGCTAAACCATATTTCAATTTCAGGAATAATACATAAATCTATTGATTTCGAGTTCTAGGGTTTATCTTAAGAACCGAATTGGGGGTTTTAAATATAACGAACTTGTTAGTCTAATTAAACACTACTGGAAGATTCGTAATTCTCTGTTTATGGAAACACCTCTATCAATTTCATGAAAATATTACGAATTGTATGAGCACGATTTCTAGGGTTCATGTGGTGAAACGATTTGGGGATTTAGGTTCTAGTAAGCATGAAAATAAAATTAAATCTTTCAGGTAGTTTCGAAAAATCCTTTTCAATGAGAACCATATGATTTTTCGGATTAGCATGATCGAATTTGATAAAATAAATTGAAAGTTTGATACATATGTTCAAGATGATGTGTACTCCATTATATCGTTTGAATTGATGAATCTTCAAATTGGGAACATGATTTAACTCGATTGAGCATCTAGAATCGAAGCCCTATAGTGATGTAATCGAATTTAGGCTAATCGTGGTCTAATTTGGGGTTACATGTTTCGAGTGATTGTAACAAAAGGGAATCGGTTTGATAGTTCTTAAAACTATTTAAAATGAAAACTGATTGCAAATGTAGTTGCAGAGCAACTGGTTAGGCATGGGTGTGTGTGGTCAAGGAGGTTGGGGGTTCGAACCCTGCTTCCTCAGGTTTTGAATCAAAAACCAAATTTTAGTATTTTGACCATAACTTCTCCGTATGAACTCCGATTTAACCCGTTCGAATTTCGTTGGAACCAGAATTTCATCCCGAACCAATTGGAATGATAAAAATTACATTTTTGACCAAAAACGTAATCACGTATAATTACGTTTATTTAAATAAAATCGTATATGTTTTATTTAAACGATTTCAAAGGCACGCGTACATACGTATGCATATTCTTAACACTCTAATATACGTGTGTTGACACGTATGTGATTTCAAGCTCAAAACGGCTATTCGAATAACACTAAGTTATTGTTTAAACACCGATCCTTCGTAAGAAGATTATCTACACGAGCTCACGTATTTGATCATTCTGCAAATAATCAAAGGTGCGTACACGGCCCCTTTCTTATTTTAACTGTTTTGGGGGAGAAAACATGTGCAATATACATTTTTAGATACATATCACTTGCATGAGTTAGCTGTTTACATTATGTGACAACATAGCATTTAAAAGTCCTTACACACTTCGAACCGTTTAGTTTGCCGTAGCGCAAAGCGTGGTAGTTGGAAATAGATCTATTAGGTTTGACAAACCTCACCTGGTAGATGGGATCTACGCAGGTGTTTGACTGACCAAACACATTTTACTATTGTTGTGCTAGACAATAGTGGCAAGGCAAAAACATGCTATAGCATGGCAATTCGTCAGCTTCGGTGTCGACCACGTGTGTAAATAGTTTATATGACTAGCTATCATGATTGTGCATGTGTGATTATGTTATCTACAAACTTGATATTCAAACTGCTGTTTTTGAACATTGTAAATACTTAAAACCTGTGTTATGCACCAACCTTTGTGTGGACTTGATTTACATGTTTTCTCAGGACGCTAAGGTGCACAATAGAGCTGGCATGGACTAGGAGATAGAGTCGCATGCATTTATTACATTTCAGTTATTTGAATTTGAATACTTGATACTTTGTATTGTAATTTACATTTTACAACTATTACTGGTTTTAAAATGCTTTCGCAAAACTTTGAAAACTCTGATGTTATGTTTTTAAGACCAAAGTATGTTTTGAAATTCATATAGAGGTCTTCGTTATGTCTAATGATCTGAGATCCTGGTTTGTCACGTTCCCAAACGGTGTGATTCCGTTAGTTGAAAATTGAGGGTGTGACATTTGACTTTGATATGGGCAAGGAAGGCTTGACATTCCTTCTTCAGATACTTACGTGCCTTCATAGCAGAAATGAGGTGTAGTTTCCTACTTGCTATTTCTCCTTGAATTTCTAGTGCTCCGCCGTTTGGTAATGGAACCCGAACAATTTTGAGGTGACATTGGATTTCAGCTTGATGTTTGGACAACCAGTCCATTCCGATGACTACATCGAAGCTTCCAAGTTGGATGGGAAAGAGGTCTAGATAGAATGAGTGGCCGTCATAACTAAGGACACAACCCTTGAGGATTTTTCGTGCAGTTAATAGTTTTCCGTTGGCTAATTCTATGGTGTAGATTTCAGTTAAAGGGGTAGATTTTTGGTTTACTACATGCTCAAACTTAGTTGATATGAAACTTTTATCAGCACCCGTGTCAAATAGAATAGATGCAAAGTGATTGTTTACAAGAAACGTACCAGTAATGACGTTGTTGTCTTCACGGGCTTCTTAAGCTCCCATGACGAAAGCTCTTCCCCGAGGTGGGTTGTTGACAGTTCCAGATCCTTGGGGTCTTTTGGGACAAACATTGAGCATGTGGTCGGGGCTTCCACATCCATAGCAAGCACGTGGAGTGGGGTTGCTTCGACAGTTATTGGCTTGGTGCCCCGGTTTCCCACACTTAGAGCAGACAAGGCATGCTCCAAAATGGAAGTAGTTGCATTTGGCACACTTAGGTGCATGTTGATTCCTCTTGTCTTGGTTAACTGCCCCATAGTTACGGGCAGTTGTGGGTTTCTTGTTGTTGTTGTGTCTTTTGGAGTGGTTGGACTGGTTGGATTGGTTGGTGTGGTTGGAGGATGTGGGGTTATCAATCTTCCTCTTTTCTCCCGAGTTTTTGTTCTCGAAAGCATTGTTTCTAACCAGATGATCCCTAAGTTGACCAGCCAAGAGGATGGCACCTTTGAGCGAGGTTGGTCTAGAAGCGGTGACCATGCTTCCAATTTGGGGTGCAAGTCCCCAGATGTAACGCTCGATTTTTCGATCTTCCGAGTTCACCATGTGTGGTAGTAAGCTCGAGAGCTCGTGAAAGCGGTCGTTATAGGCCATCAGTTCAGCACCCTTCATGGTAAGGTGCCAGAATTCATTCTCCAGTTTTTGCAACTCGTTGATGGGGCAGTATTCTTCTAATAATAGGGCCTTGAATTCTTCCCAGCCCATTGATTCTGCCTCTTCAACACCCCGAGCCTGTATTTGGTTGTTCCACCAGTTCAAGGCCTTCCCTTGGAAGGAGTTTGCAGCATAACGAACCTTGTGGGTTTCAAGGCATTCAGAAATACGGAAAACTGCTTGGATCTTATCTATCCATTTTAGCAGTCCTATGGCTCTGTCATTGCCATAGTAATCCTTCGGTTTACAGGACATGAAATGTTTGTATGTACAGCCCTTTCTTGCATTACTGGTTTCGGGGTCGGTGGTATTGCTATTATTGGTGTTGTGGTTGTTATTGTTGTTTCCTGAGTTCGAGTTTGCTCGAGCAAGTATGCCGGGTATGGCTGCGGCTATTCGAGCTTCCACTAGTTTTTCGATGTCGTCGGGTGTCATTGGAATAGTAGTATCTGTATTGTCAACTGGTCCCTTATCCTTTGGTTTTCGCCCTCTTTTTGTTGGAGCCATTAGCTATGAAGTTAAAAGGAAATGGTTTAGTATTTCATTTAATGTAGTAATTTGTTCAATATATACTTGATTTGAGTTTTCGTGTGTGCAAAAGTATGGACCCTACTTTTATCAAACGGGTTTATCCCGTTGGACATAACCAATGTTTTGAAACCTTGAGGTTAGGAACCCGTGTTATTTGTTAACTTAAAATAGAATTTGCCAAAACTCTCATGCATTTCAAATGGCGATTACGTGTGCACTCGTAATGGTAGTTTGACTTGCATGATTATTTTGGTTCTTGCTATTTTAGGTTGACATACGAATACGAGTATGAAAATAATCATCTTGGAAATTATATAAATCAATGAAGTTGGCTTCAAAGTGAAGCGGAATGGCAATCCAAAGGGATTGCCGTTGACTTATTAGAGCCGTATAGTTCGTACAACGTTTGGTATAACATGCTTTGGCCTATAGGTTAGAATACTCTCATCGGAAATCCCCAGGAAAGCTAGACTGGTCCCGCAGTATGTCGGGGATTTATGCGAATCGCTTTCCTAGACAGGAGTCCCAACTACCCGCATTCGCCCTTCCAGTTAATACATGTCCGTTTATACAAACTTAGCTCTAACGAGAACAGAATAAAAATTTTTGAGTGTGAGAGTGTCAAACATATTTTTGTCATACATACATATTATGTGTTTTAAATTTTTATATAATAGGAAAAGTAAAGGTCGTAGGATTTAACTAAGGTTTTTATAATCTAAGGCATTCTTAATGGAATACTTAAATTCTAAGGAAATCTTATTTCTATCAAACAAGCAAGTAATCACGTATGGTGATAACAAGTAGTTCAAGTAAGGTAGCACATAAAGTCCATGTAAGTCCTAGGATGAGCTATAAGTTATAGTCTAGGTTTCATGCAACCTAATTCTCTATAACCAATGGCTCTGATACCAATCTGTCACACCCCCGCTAAAGCGGAATCACGAGGGCGAGACGAAATCGGATTACAAATACATTGTTTATAAAGAAACTTACTAAATTGCATTCATAATCCAAATAACATACATAAGAGATTTACAAAGATTCAAATAACATATCGATAATAGTTTTACAAAATGATATGATTCAAAATGATACAACAATATAAGATTTCTCCATATAGTCTAATTTAAATTAAACAATATCTTCAAAATCTTCTTGTTGTAATATAATCCATGTAGCTAATTTCCTGAAATACATGCTCAAGTATCAACTAAAAATAGTTGGTGAGTCCATAGGTTTATGACTCGATAAAGCATGATTATAAAAAAGAAGTTTATAGTAACATACATCCCATAATGTTTAACAATAAAGCATGCATTTTATGATTATGAGTTTAAACGATGTCAAACGTATACTTCACTCAAAATATTATTAATGTACATCATGAATATTAAAGAAGTTTAAACGATAGTAACACGTATACTCAAGTAATCACTAAAATGCCTATTTCATTTAAACACGTATGGATGTAAAGTTTTAGTATCTAGCATGTATTCTACCCCAAAATATTAAATAAAAAGAGGGTTTTGGTGCAAAGGATTTAGGAAGGATGAAGCTTGGTATTTATAGTTGAAAATTGGAATGGGGGTGGCCTTGGGGTGGTCTTGGATGGCCAATGAGAGGGGAGGAGAGGGGTGTGTGTGACAAAAGTGTTGGAGGGGGGACAAAGATGTTGGAGTGTAGGTTAGTAGGTTATAAAGTTAAATGATTATGTTTAATTAAGATTTTGATTTAATTTTTAATTAGGGAAAGAGTTCTTTCAATTTTTATAAATAAAAATGGGTAATAATATTTATAAAATAAAGATTTGGGCAATTTCTAAAATTTATAAAATTTCTAAAAATGTTTATAAATTCATAATTATTTAAAAGAACATCTTATAATTATTTAAATGCTTATTTTAAATTATTAGAAACTTTTTGATTATTTTATAATTATCTAAATATTTATTTAAGTATTAAAATACTTATAAATCTATACTCATTTTATACCTCCTTTAAATTTATTAATTTTTATTAATTGGAACACTTTTAAAATTGTTAATTATATCCACATTTTACTAAATTATTATAATCCTTAATATTTTCAAGATTTCATAATTTCAGGGTCTTCGCGTACTGTGATTAACGTTATTCCTTGATTATTTCTTTATACGCATTACTACATCTGAAAACCCATGACTGATCATGTTTTTCTTAGTTGTTTAAATACCATCGACTCAACATACATATTAACTTGGTTTTTGTTCGTTAAGGACTAAATAATTAAGATCTTAATATGGATTTTACCGGGATTTTTCACGGATGTTACAGCCTTGGCTTGACACGTGGACAAGGTTTAATTTTAATTAAAAGGACAGTGAAGTAAATTAACAATTAGCGGGTATTTTTATAAAAATATATCCCATGAATTTAGCATCATATTTGGATTAATAATTAATTTCCTTTTTCGAATCTCAATACAACAAAGAAGTTACGATTAAAAAAAACTAAAATCATGATCCGATTGAGGTTTATGTCACACCCGGGCTGGCGAGAACGGATCAGGTTTTCCCGTCGAGCGGAAGATTCCCGGGGCGCGATATCTTGAGTGATAATGGTGATGATCAGATTGTTAGTATGGCACATGATGTATAATGAGAAATGATAACATGGTATATGATGTAGAATTACAAAGTTAAATTACAGTGTAAATTCATAATTTAACTAAGTAAATCCATCCAAAAGAATCAATGAGTCCATATCTTGTATCTGTACAAGATATACAAAAGATGATTCATGGTTTTGTCATCCAAAAGTATGCAACACAAAAGTAGCTAGGTCTTCTTAAAGTCCCCTAGCTAAGTCCCTGTAATCCTGGTGACTAAACATGTTTGTCACCTGAGAAAACATGCATTTAAACAAAGTCAACTCTAGGTTGGTGAGTTCATAAGTTTAGTAATTGAAAACCATTGAATTTATGACATTCATGTTCACAATGTTTCACACAAGTTGTATTGATAATTTCTTTCCATGTTTCACACAATGTCCTCTCCATGGTTATATTTATAGATAATGTCTCATCCCGCCAAGCATGCTTATATATAGGGCATACGAAAGGGTCAAGCCCAGACGCCATCCCACCACATGCTCAACTGAACTCAACACTACCTGTAATACAACGATGGATACCCATTTCATATCACCCATGATTTTCCCGGTATGATTATCCCAAAAATGAAAAAGGAAGAGATATAATTATCTCTGTAAGCTATTCCTTACGGACTAGCCCGGTATGTAAAATAACCCAATGAATAAAGTAAGAGACGTAATTGTCTCTGTTAGCTATTCCTTACGGATTAGCCCGGCGTGTAAGATATCATACTCGATATCTAGAACAAAACTTAATAGTTTCTGTAGCTAATCATTACTCATTAGCCCGGCGTGTAGAAAACCCAAACAATTGAATAACGAGACATAATTGTCTCTGTTAGCTGTTCCTTACGGATTAGCCCGGTGTGTAAGATATCATACTCGATATCTAGGTAGGGACATAAGAGTCCCAGTAGCTGTCACCCCTGTCCAGACCGGTGTGTAAAGTGTCCTACTCATGATTTCTAGTTTGAGACATAATAGTCTCAGTAGCTGTCATTACTGACCAGCCCGGCGTGTAAGATATCCTCCCACAATATCTATTGGAATGAGTACGTTCCCTAGATTTTATGAATGTTATTAATTAGAATGATAGCACCTCTCGTGCCCGGTGTGATTTCGTTAGATTATCCCAAGCCCTAGTGATTAGTATTCGTGATTTACCCGACTGGTCTGTGGTTGGGTAACCGGCATCCTCTGACGGTTATAATATGTGCTCTAAATAGAGTCTTAATAGGTAATAACAGTATATGTGGGGAATGCCATCCCGCAAGCGTGTGCTCATAATATCCTCCTCGATATCACGAGTAATTGTCTCAACTGTTATCTCGATATTGAGTGTTCTTACTAACTTGAAGAAAGAGTTATAAGAAGTTGTCTTATACACAATGTTAGTAATGTGTGAATGATCTTGTTATCATGAAGTTACGTTATCATGATTATCATTCTTGTTATTTGTAATTGTTATTGGTATGTTATCCCTTGGTTTCCCCATTGGTCTATCGTGTAAGAATAATGCACAGTTGTAAGATATATTCTTAGCAGCTTACATTATCCTATGTGTTATTGTGTCATGATTCTAGGTTAGCATATAGCATCCTAACTATTTCAGGTATGATATAATCAAACAATCAAGCATGTAATGTTAAACGATAATAAAGACAAGCAATTATTATCTAAATCATGATATAAGCAATATGTTGATAGAAACTTTTAAGTAAATAAAAGTTTAGCATGTTTCTCAGCCCCGAGCTTTGAAATCATTAAAGATTAGAAAAGGGGCATATGAACTCACCTTGTAGTTGATGTGGTTGACAATGTATGAACAAGAAATGCACGCACTCGTTGTTGTACTTGTTGTTTTCACAATCCTGTATTGATTTCACGTTGTTTGTAACTTATAAGTATCAATTGTAGGGATTCGTGCGTGTGTATGTGTTAGCCCTAAGTTGGCTAACACTCGTGAGTCTCGGTCTTGGACTTCATTCGGCTTGGTTTACTTGTTAGGGGTTACACTCAACCCTTAACTAATTCAATTTAAGCTTAGTATACGTTGTTATTGGTTTCGTGTTCAACTTGGTTTTGACCTTGTCATGTTGTGTATTCTTGTTAACCCATATAGTTTATACACATAACTTTGACTTTAGGTCCTAGGTTAACAGTCCTTATCATCTTGTAAAGGAGTTTGCATGTTCATTTTTCCATTTGTCTCAATACTTGAAATCATTTGTTAACATATTCTAAATGGCTAGGTTGTAGGTTTTATGAAATTAAACCAAAACTTTGACACCTTTGTAGTAATGGTTTTAAAACTTCCCATGCATGTTATCTTTTTAATCTTAGAAAATGTTAACTTTTCTTGTCATATGGGCTGATTGAGGTGTGAGTGGGCCAAGTCAGTTATGTTCTGGGCCAATTATCATGCTGTGGGCCGAACAGTCTACATGGGCCAACTACATGTCCTTGTTTTGGATATTGGTGTTGGGCCTGATTCAAAAGTGGACCGAATGATTGTGTTTGGGCCACAACAATTTCTCTTCGACATGCTAGTTGTATGGGCTAGATCAACTGAAAAGTGGATCGAATGAAGTTGGGCTAGCATAGCCTGCTTCGGCCTAATAGGTATTTCAAGTGGCCGCATGACATTAGCAGGGCGAATGGTCCTTAGACCGAATGAAGCTGGTGGTTGAAGGGGTAGTGGCGAATGGGAAGTGGTTGGCCGAATGTAGAGGTGTCGGCGACTGGGTGGCGACAGAATGTCTGTCGAAGGAGGATGGCCGAAAGGGAGTTGGCTCATTCGACTCTTGGCCATGCGGCCAGACATTCGGCCGGCCATGAGGTGGTCATTCGGCCAGTGGCATTCAATCAGCCCCAGCCTCTCCATGTCGAGTTTCATGGCCAATAAATCAACCATCTTCCATTCCCATGTCCATTGAGGTGTTTTCGAGTTGGTAGGATTCAAAGGGGAAAGGTTTTAACTGACTGACTCATGAGTTAAAATTTTCTTATAGTTTTATAACATTATTAGGGTCATTTTTATAAAAAAATATAAAAAAAACGACGACCTAATTTGTTTAAAAAAGTAAGAAAACAACAATGAAACACTGACGTAACTCCTTTCCAGGCCTGCACATTGATGTTACGTCTGTGTTACATCGGTTTTTGATTAATTTTTTTAAAAAAATCTCGTCGAGGATTTTTTTAGTTTTTTTAAATAAAAACGACCCTGCGGATGCAACTCAAATTGACTAATTTGTCATTTCTAAGAATTAAATGAGTGTAAATAAAAATGACTCTAAGGATGTAACTATAATGACCCAAAAAAAAGACAACTAATTATTTGCTAATCATAGCTCATGACTGGCCCGAGAATAAGTAACTAAAATTGTCTAATACAGACATACAAACTGAAAATTTATCAATCTAAACTCCTCTCTCTCTCTCTCTCTCTATCTCTGAGTATCCTAAACCAAAGAATCAAGAATCAACCAAAAACTGCGACTATTTTTCCTTCAAATCCTTCAATCGAATAAGATATCAAGTAAGAATCTAATCCAAGATAACCGGTTTGCATCTAGGAACAATAGCCCAATGATTTCAGGGGCTCACGATCACCACTCAGTCGAATTTTATTTGGATTGACATTAGGGTTCATCTAATAATTTTGGGATTGATTTGAAACAATGCTAAAGTAGAAATGGGGAGCGAAGATCTCATCGATTCTCCCAACCTAGCACAGTGGTAAGATGCAAAGACTGGCCGACCGGGGATGCAGGCTCGAAACCCACGGGGCGTCGGGCCTACAGGTTTTTGGCATTTTCAGCACTATTCATCCCATTTTTTTATTAAAAAATTATAAAAAGTTCCAAAAATCCTAAAAAATAGTTCTAATATTCTGTTAAAAATTAACTATTTTCAGAAAATTATTTAATTCTCTTTTCTTATTAGAACTCATTTTTATTCTTAAAATCAATTCTATAATTGACTCAAAAATCTTTTTTAAAAATCTTTTTTTATTATTATTAAACTTTTTGAAACAAATTCAACAATAAAATTCTTTTAAAGAATTCCCTTTTTTTAATTTTATAATAATAAAATAACTTAATAAATTATAAGTATACTTCTCTTATAAAATATTTATTCAAATAAAGAACATATAAGGTAACAATAAAATACATATTTAAACATTAATTATTATAAATCTTTAAAACGTTAAAATAAAAGTGAATTATTATTTTGAAGTACCAAAAAAATATTTCAAACAAATTAATAATTATTTGAAAGCAAAGTTTTTATAAACAAAGCATAACTATTTTTTTCTACTAAACAAATAGTTATAAACTTTATAAATCATTTATTTAAATAAGGATCCAAATGTTTATTTTAAACATGAATTGTTTATTTAATATCCAAATATTTTCTTCATTTGGAATGTGATATTCAATTGTTATGTATTCAAATAAGTATATTTTTATTTGAAAAAATAAATATTGCATACGAAACCATACAAACTTAGACATAAAATTTTGTAGTCATGAATAGTATGTCATACATTCTAGGACATCAAAGTTGAACTCTAAGTAATTCTAAGACATTTATTGCCTTTAGGTTAATGTGTTCAAACACAACTCCTTAAAACTCCTAGGCAAGAACTATTAGACAAGACTAGATTGTAGGTCTCTTTCTGTAACACCCCGACCGATGGCGGAAACATCGGGACGGTACGAAGTGTAGATTGTTCATAACACAAGGTATATAGTTGTAAATAATTCAAACATCGCATCAATTCCTTATTAAATTAAAATTTCAATACATTGCTTAAATATTCAAACCCTAACTATTATATCATTTTAATTCGAAAACATCAAACATAAATAAAATCCAATCCAAGCTAAATAATATAGCTAATTTGTATTTCCGCCTGAAACGTGTTTTAAATCAGGTTTCAACTACAAAGAGTTGGTGAGCTTCACAGGTTTAAGCACACGCACAAAAATGGTTTTATAACATATAAGTTGTCACATATGATAATAAGCCAATATGACTAAAACATGCAATTAAACCAGATACAAATCAAATAATGTTAACAAATGATGTTTGACCAAGCTAGCATTCCTAACAATGCCGAAGTAGCAAACAATCACAGCGGAGGACTCGAGAGGGCCCGATCCCGATTATCTCCCAGAGTTGGTAATTATCATAAACACATAGCTCTTAAATGAAAAACTTTCATAAACATGCAGCGGAAATTAAAACATAAGTGGTCAAACACAAAATATAATTAAACAAATTGTATTTGAACATATATGATTGCCAAAACCACCGGACATCAAACATTGTGTCTCAACCTCTATGCATCCTCTTACCTTAGCTTTAACCTGACATACATGCGAAAATGTCAGCTTACGCTGGTGAGTTCTAGTTTTATAAACCATCATAAACGTTTTAGTGATTTAAAACATCCTTTACATGAATCATCATTTCATGTACATAAACCATAACACATAAACATCATATCATCATAACCATCATCATCATGCAACCACTGTCACTATGATGAGCATTGGGCTTATACCGGTACAAGGCTCCATGTTTATATTTTGGTCGACTCTTACCGTGTTTATAGCCCGATAGGCTCCATATTTATAGCCTGATCAGCTACATGTTTATAGCCCGATCAACTCCATGTTTATAGTTCGGTCGACTCTATGTTTATAGCCATATCGACTCCATGTTTACAGTCTGATCGACTCTTATGTTTATAGTCCGGTCGACTTCATGTTTATATCCCGATCAACTCTATGTTTATAGTCCGGTCGACTCCATGTCTATAGCCCGATCTGTCACACCCCAACCAACAGCGGAATACGTTGAGGCGTGAATTGATTGTTTATAAGCTCGTGGTGCTATGTTAAAGCTTGAATATGTTAACAACCACTTAAATAAAAGCATTCATTCAACCAACAAACATTTAAAAGTCATTACAATAATTCAAGTTCAAACCAAAACATTACAATAAACCAAGTCTAAACATTTGATTAAATAAATTTAACTAGGTCACTAGACATATCCTATGTCTTCATTTCCTTGCTTCCCTAACCTGTCACACATGTAAAATAGAGTTTGTCAACTATTTTCATAGTTGGTGAGTTCACACACTAAGTTTGAATACTAAGTATGAAAGGATGCAAACTAAAGCCTAATTAGATTATGTATCAAAAGCATAGAATATATACGAGTTTGAATAATAGAATGAATACATGAAAAACAATAGCTTGTTTCCAAACAAGTATCCTTACATAATAATTCAAGTATAACAATACAAGAACTATCATTTGTATTCAACTAGTTTGCTAAGCGAACTTTTCACCTTTTTCACACAAAGGCAAAAGCCTTTGCGAAGATAGTATTTAACCATCTTAGGCTACTAAGTACTAGCTTGCTTGACTGACAACACACATAGAATCAACACATTGTATAAACTTAGCATCTAACACATAAAGCTAACTAGGTCTAACGCTTGCATCTTAGATTTGAATGAATAATAGATTGAATAATATTTTGAATATGACATGTGTAACATCCCAAAAACAAAAGTAAAAGGAGTGTGAAGAAAACTCACCTGTTAGAATGCTACTAGTTCTGAGTCCTTGATTTAAACAATGAGGAAGTAAGGCTATCTACTCACCTATAATTTTAGCAATTCAAGTCTTAGCAATCCTATAGTTGAAGTTCGAGGATCCTAAAACTATGGCATCCTAATGGAAGCCCTAGTTTAAATGAATCTATGTATTGAATGGATACTTAGAATAACTAAATTTATAATATTGATTTAATAAAATAGAATATTAAATATATTTTTTTATTTATCAATATTATTTGTATGAATAAACTAAACTTATAATATTGATTTAATAAAATAGTATATCAAATGTATTCCTTTTATTTATCAATATTATTTGTGTGAATAGACTAGACTAATTGTTTAAGTATATTTAATAATATTCTTATAATAAATAAAATAGAATATTGGTATTCATTTTATTTATTATATTGCATTTGAATTTCTAAGTATACTACTTGAATTACTTTCCATCCACTTAACCATTTATTTGTATTAAAAAGCTTGTGTATTTGAATTATAACATTTAGTTGTTTGAAAATAAATTACAAAATTTTATTTGATCTTTTAAAGATTTTAAAAAAAAATCATTTTGAATTATCTTGAATTCAAATTTTTAAACAACTATTTTAAAACTTATTTTTATTTTAATTCATGAAAATATTCTTATACTTTTTGTTAATTAAAATCATTGAAATATATTTTTTTTAAACACGTTTGAATATGATGAAAGAATTTAATTTGTTAAAAAAAGTCATAACAGAATGTTTTCAAACTATTTTTATTTTTATTTTATGATATATATATATATACACATATATTTATTTATTTTTAAATCCTTATTATAGTTTTAATTCAATTTAAATAAAAGAGATCAATTTTATTTAAAATATTTTAACTTAATTTCAACAGTAAGTTTAAATACATTTTTTTTGTTTCGGATTTTAAACATGTAATAAATTTATTTTAAATAAATTAATATGTTTATTACACTATTTTTTAATAAAACATAATTAAAATCTGGTCAACACTTAACTAGAATATAACCAGAAAGTGTAGAAATAATTTTTAGAATTTTTGATATAATTTTTGTAAAAAAAAATTGGGTCGGAAAGGACCAAAAACCGGTTTTATATTTGGTTAGTGAGGTTCGAACTCAGATCCCCACCTCCCAGCCCAAACGCTTTAACCGCAGGGCTGGGTGTGGGACGCTTGAATAGATTGAAAACGAAATCCTTTTATAAAGATGTAGAATGTGATCCCCCTTTTAATAACAACCCTAAATACTAATCAATCTCAATTCGTCTGGTTCGATGGTTGTGAGTGGTCAAAAGGAGAGGGCTTTTGATCCTCATCCTATTACGGTTCCAAAGAGGTGCTACATACTTGATTTGAGAATGGTTTTGATAGGGGCCGAGTATAAGCAAGTGTGCGGCTGAACTTGAGATCGAATCGTGTCCTCCGCTTAAAGTTGCTCCTATTTTCTTGCCCAAAGTCGCTCGGAATGATTAAAGGAATGAAATGTAATATGTTAATTTGATTTTTATACTGGCTGATTACGCGTTTGAATTTTGTTAATGGCTCGGTTAATTTGGTAATTGGTTTACACTGTTTTGGGTTTTAATCGTTATAATTGTTGATTGAGAACGAATCCCGTGATCGAATAGTTTCCAAATTTTGAAATGGTGAGTTGGATCAAGTTGTGATTGAACGAGTTGGGAGTTTGGGTTGAATTTGGGTTCGGTCGGGTATCCAGATGTAACCGGGTAGAGAGGGAAGTTGGGTTTGGGATAACTGAAAGTTTAGTCCTTATTCTTTTCCCAATTTGAAGCCTTTAACTTCCCCCTCACACAACTATTTCATAAATTGACACTTTAAGTCCCTCAAGTTACATAACCCCTTTATATCTCGAAATGTATAAAACTTATATAATACTTTTTAACAATTTAGACATAATAATTTGTATAAGACATACAAATTTTTATAAAACCCTTTTTATAAATTTAATCTATTATTATTATTATTATTACACTATTATTATTATTATTATTATTATTATTATTAATTTTATTATTTTTATTATTATTATTATTATTATAATTTATGCATATATTTTATAACTTTAAAAATAGGTTATTTACTAATAAAATTTCTTTTATTTATGTTATAACCTATTTTGACTTTTTTAAGCTTCAACCATTATAATAAAAATGAAATTTATAAAAGCTTATATTAGATATTTTTTATTAGTATTGCTTTATTATTAGTATTGTTTTATTAATGGATATGTTCAAAGAATATCCCAAACTTTTATTTATTTCGAATTGAACACGATTACAAGACTTGAAAAAAAATTGACAATAGTAGGGATTATCGTCTCCCCTACTTTAGGGAATTTCGCCCCGAAATGACTAAGAATCTGAATTGAATAACTGAGGGTACTTGGTTTTCATTTGATCTTCACGTTCCCAAGTAAGTTCTAGGCCTCGTTAAGAATCCCATTTAACCAAGACGATTGGAATGCACTTGTTCTTGAGCTTTTCGACTTCCCGATCAACTATCTTCACCGATTTCTCAATAAGGTACATTGACTCGTCGATGCGAACTTCATCAAGAAGGATGTGGAGATTTTCATGGCTAAGCATTTATTTAGATTTGAGACATGAAAGGTTGGATGCACATTTGACAGTTCTTGAGGCAACTCGAGGCAGTAAGCCACTTTACCAGTCATTTCCAACACTTTGAAATGGACCACATCATTGGCTTGAAATTCCGACGCCTTTCGCATTTTTTCAGTGTAACTCTTTTGCCTACTATGAGTAGTTGTTAGATTTTCACAAATACACATGATTTTATTTGTTGTTTCTTGAATCAATTCAGGTCTAGTGATTTAAGATTCACCTAGCTCATTCCAACAAACCGGTGATCGAAATTTGCGCCCACGGAGCTCTTCAAAAGGAGCCATATCAATGCTAGCATGATAGTTGTTATTGTATGAGAACTCGATCAGTGGTAAGTAGGTATCCCAATTCCCAGCAAAATCAATCACACAACATCGCAGCATGTCTTCAAGTGTTTGGAGGGTCCTTTCAGATTGTCCATTAGCTTGAGGATGGTAGGCGGTGCTAAGATTCAATTGCGTACCAAGAGCTGATTGTAATGATTTCTAAAAATGAGAAATGAATCGACCATCTCGATCAGAAATGATATTAAGTGAAACACCATGTCTACACACAAACTGATGTAGATACGAGCTAGTTCTTCCACTCGATTGGTTTCTCAAATTGGTAAAAAGTGAGCAACCTTTGTCAAACGGTGAACAATCACCCAAATGTTGTCATAACACCGAGCACTTCAAGGGAGTTTAGTTATGAAATCCAAAGCAATATCCTACCATTTCCAAACGGGTATTTCAGGCTGTTCAAGCAATCCTGATGGTCATTGATGTTCGACTTTCACCTTTGAACAAGTAAGGCATTTAGGAACGAAGAGTATGACATCTTTCTTCATTCCTGGGCACCAATACTTAACCCGAAGGTCTTTGTACATTTTGTCGGCACCAGGATGAATAGAATATCTAGACTTGTGAGCTTTGTTTAGAATGAGTTCTCCTAACTGATTTTGATTTGGGATCAACAAACAGTTTTGAAAATGCAATAAACCATTTGTTTTGGATTCGAGTTGAAGTTCGACATTCGTTGGCATTTCTTCACGTAACTTGCCTACTAAGACCGTTCTTTGTTGAGATTCAAGGGTACGGTTTTGAAGATCGGATGAATTTTGAATACTTTGTAAGATGATTTACTTTCCATGAGCTTTTCAACTCAAAGCATCGGTTACTACGTTTGCCTAACCGGGATGGTAATGTATTTCGCAATCATAGTCAAGTAGCAATTCTACCCAACGCCTTTGTTTCATGTTAAGCTCTTTTTGATTAAGGATGTGTTGAAGACTTTTGTGGTCAGTAAACACAAGACACTTTGTACCATAAAGGTAGTGCATCCAAATTTTTAATGCAAAGACAACCACACCAAGTTCAAGATCATGGGACCTTTCCACATTGCATGAGCACGCATCCAAGACCTTGGTTTGAGGTATCACAATAGACAACAAAATCGTCGGTTCTATCGAGTAACGTGAGAATAGGAGCATTGCATAGCTTTTGTTTAAGAGTTTGAAAGGCATTCTTTTAAGCATCTTCCCACTTATATGGTTTGCCTTTGTGAGTCAAGGTAGTGAGCGGTAATGCGATCTTGGAGAAATTTGAGATGAACCGACGGTAATAACCTATCAGTTCATCAAGTTTAGAATAAGTAATGAAAGGAATCTTAAAAAAAGTACTAAGAGATTACGATTTTGACCTGCAAGACCAAGGATCAGATTTCTGTTGGTGTTGTTGGAGTCTTGCAACTATTCACCGTCTTGATCTTGGCAGGGTCAACATGGATTCCATCCTCGTTGACAATGTGTCTTAAAAGTTGAACCTCAATAAGCCAAAATTCACATTTAGAGAACTTGGCATAAAGTTGCTCCTTTCTCAAGAGTTTAAGGATTAAACGAAGGTGGTTTTCATGTTCATACTTTGACTTTGAGTAGATAAGGATGTCATCAATGAATACGATCACGAACTTTTCAAGATAAGATTTACACACTCGGTTCATTAAATCCATGAAAACCGCCGGTGCATTTGTCAAACCAAAACGCATCACCATGAACTCGTAATGCCCGTACCTTGTACGAAAGGATGTTTTTGGCACATCTTCTTCAAGAACTCAAAGTTGATGATAACCCAAACAAAGCTTGATCTTTGAGAAACACTTTGAGCTTTGTAGTTGATCAAAAAGGTCGTCGATTCTTAGTATAGGGTATCGATTTTTAATCATGAGTTTGTTAAGCTCAAAATAGTCGATGCACATACGAAAAGAACCGTCTTTCTTCTTTAGAAACAAGACCGGTGCACCCCAAGGAGATGAACTAGGATGAATGAATCCTTTTTAGAAAGTTCTTGCAATTGACTTGCTAGTTCTTGTAATTCAGTGGGTGTGAGTCGATAAGGAGCTTTTGCAACAGGAGTCGCACCAGGAACAAGGTCAATGCAGAATTTGACTTGTCATTTTGGCGGTAGACCATTGATGTATTCGGGAAATACCTCGGGGAATTCACGAACTATTGGAATATCCTCTAAATTCTTTTCTTCAACTTTGGTTACCACTACATGAGCCAAAAAAGCCACATACTTCTTGCGCAAGTACTTTTGAGCTTGTATGCATGACATGAGTCAAAGACCTTTTGAGGCTTTCTCCCCATATACTCAAAGTTATTGACCTTCTTTGATTGGAATTCGAATGTACTTTTCATAGCAAACAATTTCAGCATGATGTTTTGACAACTAGTCCATGCCTACTATGAGGTCAAAACTCCCCAATTGCATTGATATAAGATCAATTGAGAATTCATGAGAATTAAGGTTCAAAGTGAAATTTGATATGATAGAATCAAGTGTAACACCCCGACCGATGGCGGAAACTTCAGGATGCCACGAGGGATGTGTAAATTGTTCATAAGCTCGTGGGCATCGAAATAAATCATCACATATCAATTTAATCAAATAAAATAATTACACCAAAAATCATGTTCGTCATGATTTAAATGCAACAATTTACACAAAAGATTAGCTAAATTAACTAAACACTAGTTTTCAGTAATCCAGTTAATTTTAGCCAAGTCCAAGATCCTATGTGATGATGTCCAAAAGATGTAGGGCTGTACTGCTCTACCTACTTCCCTTCATTTCCTGAAACATGTAGAAAATCAAGTATCTACTACGAAGTAGTTGGTGAGTAATCATAAGTTTTTATTATTCCAAAAGTATTTACATGTGTTTATAAAAATTAATAGTTTTCCAAGAAAATACACATGTGAACCTGTGAGATAATCCGGCTCTGCCAATACACAACAAACACAACAATCAAATAACCTAAGTAATCACAGATAATCATTCAAGTATAGTCAATCAGTCACACCCAATAGCATCAATCAGATAAATCAAGAGAAATTCCACACCCATCATCAATAATCATCATTAATCATAACCATTCAATATAATGTACCGCGGAGGACCTTAGTCAACTCAACCAACGGTGACTGGAATCATCATGGAGGACCGTAGTCAACTTGATCAACGACATTCCTTATAATCATAAGTGACAATGCATTGCACTGCGAAGGAACTTAGTCAACTCAACCAACAGTGGAATCACCGAGGAGGACCGAAGTCAACTCAACAACAGTAACTTAGTCATTGCGGAGGACCGAAGTCAACTCGACGAACAAAGACTCATGAAGTTGTGATAATCTGTTAATCGATAATCACTGATATTTCAACAATATGAATATCCTTTTGAAAATCCAGGTATTACCCATGTGTTAGCAAAATAATATTAATATGGTATACATGCTTCACCCCCGAGTTTAAAAGCAAAACGATTTAAAATGGGGGTTATGAGAACTCACCTGAATGTCTCAGAATTCAGTAAATTGGTAGAATGCACGCTCACGTATGTGAAATCAAAGACAACTCAATAACCTGTAGTTATCGCGTATTTCATGCCATAAGTACATATGTTTGATCATGATTAGGTTTTCATATTCACTCGATCTTTAATCATTAAGTGCGCGACCAACTTAGGTTTAGTATCTAAGTTATAGAGATGTTCGTTAAGACTTCCCATTCTCATCATAAAAAGGTAAGTTTAAAACTTGTTAGTTTTATCCAACTATTATATGATGATTTCTAATGTAAATATGGAAGTTATACATGTTGTAAAGGCAATAACCTGGTACACATATATATATACTTATAAAAGCATGCATGCATGTCCATTTAGTTAACCAATATAACTTAAGTTGTCGAAAGTTAATTAACTTTAGGAAAATCAAACTTACGTTATTTTCATAAGTTGTTCAAATTATTTAAACTCACAAGTTAAGATTATGTATATTATATGAAAGGTGGTAATCTTAAAACATTCATGCATGCATGTTCCTTCGTTTATCCATAATTGTCATGTGTTAGTTTACTCGTTCTCCTTAGCTCGAAAAGCCTTAGATTCGACAGCCTCATGGTTCGGCCACCTTAGGTTCGCTGCCTATGGTTTTCGTTTCATGGTTCAGCTGTTTATGATTTGCACTCACTTGAAGGTTCGGTGTCCATAGGGTTCGGCCACCCTAGGTTCGGTCATCTCAAGTTCACAGCTCTTGGTTTGTGGCTAATGGTTCGTGGCTGCTGGCTCATGGCTACTTGTTCGCCCCCCCTTAAGGTTCGACTGATCTACTTTTAACGAACCCAGCAGCTTGTAGTTGTTCATCATCATCGTCATCGAGCCCTATCTATTGCAGGACTAAATCAACCAATCCTACCCCTACTTACTAACTCGTTTTAAGGTTTTAAAGTGGTAAAATCGTGTTTACAAGCTAAAAGTTATGACCGGTTGTTTTAAGAAGAAAACCAAAAAGTAAAACTCACAATTTACCTTCAAAACTCGGTCAAAAGCTCGAAATCTTCGTGGGTTCATGTTCTACTCGATTATACAAACGATTTACCACCAAGATCTTGTGAAATGGTTGAGATTTGAAGGAGAAAATGTAGAGAGAAGTTAGAGAGAGAAATGGTGACGAGTTTGTTGGATATTATTTCGGTTATCTCATCGAAACGCGTTACACACGTACGAATTCGTAAAGATCGTCACCTTTCCGAATTCATAGTTCGTATCGTATTTCTATTTGATTTACGATCATGGAATATCGTTTCAATATATTATTCCTAATAATTATATTCGTGCGAATCGTCACCCACACGAAAACATTATTAAGTTTAATATTTCTGAAATAATATTCACGTTAAATTGATATTCGTAACCTTACCATCGCATAATTATTTTAAACAATGCTTTCCATTATCTTATTGATTATTCCCATTAATCGTCAAATTCCCAATTCAAATGCCACTGAACCATATCACTGACACATCCATGATAGAGTGAAATAAGTTTATGTATAGGGCATATGTAGGAGTAGGTCGCAACCTATCCAGCCACCGTCCTACCACCATTTCGATAATCCATGACCATGTGTCCTTGACTATATTTAGTGATCAAACCAACAACTTCTAACCATTCAAACCAAAATAAGTTCTTTTCATAATTAATTTAACTGTAATAAACACTGTGGATCCGACTGGTTATATTTCAAACCAACTTCCCCATGGTTTATGCTTAGTGAAAATATATGTTCTCAGAAATGTATACCAGTGATAATACCATCCAATAATTCATAGAAATTATCAAATTATCATATAAGGTTTTATCAATACAATTAAATATGTACAGTCATACCCAAAATACAGCGATGTTACAGTCTCCCCTAGTTGAGGGAATTTCATCCCGAATTCAACTTGAAGCGACCACAGTGAATAAATGTGGATATTTAAGCTTCATCTGATCTTCTCGTTCCCAGGTGAATTCTGGACCACGCTTTGACTCCCATTGTACTTTGACAATTGGAATTCTACTTCGCTTGAGTTTCTTAACTTCACAGTCCATTATCTCGACTGGCTTTTCAACGAGGTGCATGGTATCATCAATGCGAATGTCATCGATCGGTTCCTGAAGATCCTGATCAGCTAAGCATTACCTTAAATTGGACACATGAAAAGTCGGGTGTACATTACCAAGTTCAGGAGGAAGTTCTAGCTTGTAGGCAACCTTCCCGATCCGTTCAAGAATCTTAAAAAGGCCAACATAACGTGGAGCAAGCTTACCCTTCTTCCTGAATCGTACAACTCCCTTCCATGGTGATACTTTGAGTAATACCATATCATCGACTTCAAACTCTAAAGGTTTACGTCGTTTATCCGCATAAGTCTTCTGTTGACTGCGAGCAGCTAACAGATTGTCGCGAATCTGTTGAATCTTGTCAGTCGTTTCTTGAATGATCTCAGGACCAGTGATCTGCGATTCGCTGACCTCGGTCCAACAAATAGGTGACCGACATTTTCTACCATAAAGAGCTTCAAACGGCGCCATACCAATGCTTGCGTGATAACTGTTGTTATACGAGAACTCGACTAATGGTAGATGGCTATCCCAGTTGCCACCGAAATTGATGACACAAGCTCTTAGCATATCTTCTAATGTCTGAATCGTCCGTTCCGTCTGTCCATCAGTTTGAGGATGATAGGCGGTGCTAAGATCCAATCTTGTTCCAAAAGCTTCATGAAGTGATTCCCAAAATGGTGCCGTGAAACGAGCATCACGATCAGATATTATGCTTAAGGGAATTCCATGTCGGCTAACAATCTCATCTACATAGATACGAGCAAGTTTCCCCACAGGGTACGGTTCGCATATCAGTAGAAAATGAGCCGATTTAGTTAATCTATTGATTATCATCCATATACTATCATGACCGCTTACAGTTCATGGGAATTTGGTAATAAAATCCATAGAGATATTCTCCCACTTCCACATGGGTATTTCCGGCTGTACTAACAATCTCGAAGGTCGCTGATGCTCAGCTTTGACTTTTGCACTGTTAAGGCATTTGGCCACATACTCAGCGATATCCATCTTCATTCCAGGCGACCAGTGCAAGACTCTAAGTTTTTGATACATCATGTCAGCACCCGGATGGATTGCGTAACGAGACTTATGTGCTTCATTCATGATCGTCATCCTAAGCTCATCTCTGTTCGGTATCCACAACAGTTTCAAATACTACATAAAACCATCATCTTTTGTTTCCAATTGTAATTCAGTCCCACAAGACATCTCATCTTGTAAGTTACCTTGAGCCAATGAGTGTTGTTTGGCTGTTAGAAGATCATTATGAAGATTAGTGTGCATTCAGACACTATGGATTTGAACATGACTCATGCGACTAAGCGCATCTGCTACTACATTCGATTTACCAGGATGGTAGTGAATTTCACAGTCATAATCATTCAACAATTCAACCCATCTCCGTTGTCTAATGTTAAGTTCTTTCTGATTGAGAATATGCTACAAACTTTTATGATATGTAAAGACTACACACTTAGTGTCATAAAGATAATGTCTCCATATCTTCAATGCAAACACGACTGCACCAAGTTCTAAGTCATGTGTAGTGTAGTTCTTCTAGTGAATTTTCAACTGTCTCGATGTGTATGCCACAACCTTTCTCCGTTGCATGAGAACACATCCGAGACCTAGGTTGGACGCATCACAGTAAACCACAAAATCATCATTTCCATCAGGTTGTGTCAAGACATGAGCATCACAAAGTTTCTGCTTTAGAGTCTGAAATGCCTCATTTTGCTTTCGTCCTAACTCATAAAGCCTATTCTTTTGAGTTAAAGAAGTAAGAGGGGCGTCAATCCTGGAGAAGTTCGAAATAAACGCCGATAGTAACCGGCAAGTCCAATAAATGATCGAATCTCTGTTGGTGTCTTCGATGTACTCTAATTCTTCACCGCTTTAATCTTTGCAGGAACCATATGAACACCCTTTTCATTGACTATGTGTCCCAAGAATTGAACTTCCTTAAGCCAGAATTCACACTTGGAGAATTTGGAATACAGTTGTTCTTCTCTTAAGATCTCCAGAACCAACTTAAGGTGTTGCTCGTGTTCCTCTTTGTTCATGGAATATATCAAGATATCATCTATGAACACAATCACAAATTTATCCAAGTATGGCCTGCAAACACGGTTCATGAGATCAATAATAACCGCAGGTGCATTGGTAAGGCCGAAAGGCATTACCAGAAATTCATAATGGCCATATCTTGTTATGAAAGCTATCTTGTGAATATCATCTTCATGTACACGAAGCTGATGATACCCAGACCTAAGATCGATATTTGAAAACCATGCCGAGCCTTGAAGTTGATCAAAAAGACATCGATGCGCAGCAGAGGATATCGATTCTTAATGATTATTTTGTTCAATTTGCGGTAGTCTATGCACATTCGGAATGACCCGTCCTTCTTCTTGACAAAAAGGACTAGTGCACCCCATGGCGAATGGCTCGGGTGAATGAATCCTTTATCATACAATTCTTGTAGTTGGCCCGCCAATTCTTGTAACTCCGAAGGTGCAAGTCTGTAGGGATCTTTGGCGACTGGGTTCGCACCAGGTCCTAAGTCAATTCAGAAATCTACTTGACGTTCTGGTGGAAGGCCTGGCAAGTCATCTGGAAATACTTCAGGAAAATCCCTTATCACAGGAACGTCTTCAATGCTCTTTCATTTCTCCTTTTTCTCCATGATATGTGCTAAAAATGCTATGTATTTCTTCCTAAGGTACTTGCGTGCTTTAGTGCACGGCCTTAACTTAAGGCCTTTACTAGAGGTTTCCCAAAAAACTCTTAGAGTTTCACCCGAAGGTAAGGGAATACAAATATATTTTTCGTGACAAATGATTTGCGCTCTGTGGGTGGCTAACCAATCCATGCCTATGATAACATCAAAGCTACCAAGTTGCATAAGTAGAAGATCAATCGGTAAAATGTGATCATTTAAGTTCACATCACATTCAATAATAACAGTGTCAATATCAATAGTATTACCATCAGCCACCTCTATGTTAAACGGTTTGGATAACTCAGTACGTGTTCTACCAAGAATACATTCAAAATCATGTGAAACAAAACTCCTATCAGCACCGGAATCAAATAAGACTGATGCACATGAATTATTAATCAGAAACGTACCATTGACTACATCTTGGTTGGCTTGAGTTGCTGGAGCGTTCAATTGAAAAGCTCTGCCTCTCGCCATCCTCTGATTGTTCCCTGTCAATCTCGGGCATTGATTTCTAAAATGACTCACATCACCGCACTCATAACAGGCTCTTACCTATGCAGGTACTTGGCGAATGGGTACAGCTTCAATTGGTTGTGCATGTGGACCTGGCAGTGCAAGCGGTGCAAGTTGCATCCTTTATGCTTGCGGTGCACTCCGACACACATGAGCAAAATGACCATACTTCCCACAATTGTTGCAGAAGTGACATGGCAAGTTAGGTGCGTGATGATATCTGCAGACATTAAATTGAGGAGTGACCCAAACATAATTTCTGGTGTTTGAGTTGCTCGATGATTGTTGAGTAGTCTTTGCAGCAAGAGTAGTAACATCGAAACTTCTAGTTTTTCGCTTCCGATTGCTGCTTTTGGACGAGCTAGCTGGTTCAGTCTTAACTTCAGTTGAAGTCTCTTTTACAGTCGTCTTTGTGTCAGTCTTCTTTGTTCCCTTCCTCGTGAGATTTCCAGCCTTAACATGATTATCCGTCAGTGTAGCAGACAGGCGGATTGCAGCTTTCTATGTGGTAGGGTTGCTGCCAAAGACAATATCTTGTATTTGCATGGGTAGACCGCCTATGTACTTCTCAATTGCTCTTTCAAGTGGTGTCACCAGATGAGGTACCAATAAATTATGCTCATGAAAGCGAGAATTATAGATCACATTCTCACCGCTGTCTTGCTTGAGTTCCCAGAACTCAGCCTCAAGTTTCCTCATCTCACTGCGAGGACAGAACTCTGTGGTCATCAGAGTTTTGACTTCAGTCCAAGTCTGCGCTAGGGCTACATCAACTCCCCTAGTTCGCTTTTCGCCATTCCACCAAGTTAGTGCTCTCTTTTGGAAACCACTGGTGGCATAGCGCACCTTCAAATTTTCAGGTCAGTCACTATTGATGAAGGTGCTCTTAATGCTCTCAAACCACAGCAAAAGACCAGTGGCTCCCTCAGAACCCGTAAATTTGGTTGGGTTACAAGAGTTAAAGTGCTTAAATGTGCAAACTGGTGGGTTTGCACCGCCCCTGTTTTGATTAAGAGTTTGGTTGGCTTGATTCAGTTGAGTCACCAACCTCGAGATAAGATTTGCTAACTCTTGCAAGCCATTGTTGGCATTACTGTTGTTCGGATCTCCATCGTGTGGGTTTGTAGTATCTTCGTTGTGACGGCGCGACGACATGTTCCTAAGGATGTTAGAAACATGCTACAACCATTTACAACGTAATTCATACAAACTATGGTCAAATGAGTTCATTATGTAACATTTGTACATTTAGTCATAGTAGTTTTAAACAGTGTTAGAACAAATGCGTTTTCATATCAAATCAGTCAATGTGATTCATGTGTTCATAATGTGCTGTGTGTTAGGATCTTTATTATTTAGGAACAAGTATGTATTATTTATTTACAGTCGAATTCGCTAGGCAAGAATAGTATCATATTATATCGAAACAGTGGTGGGACGGCGTCAGGTACGGCAGGTAGCTGGAATCTGGGGTATGCCCTATACATATATTTCGTTCGGTGTAATGGGATAGTGTTAGTGCGTAGTGTTGAGACGAATATTATGACAATTAATTAAACAAAAGTCGTAATACGTAAGCGAGACTGAGTATAATTATGGGTGACGATCCATAATGATACGAATGTTGAACTTATAATTATGATTAAACTGCTTTGAACATTTAATACGATCGAAAAACGTACGCGATTGCGGGTATACACGTATTTGCGGTGGTTTAACGATCTGGCAACACACGAAGAGTAAAAATAATTAAAATATATTATTTTACATTTTTACAATTTTGAAACTCATCAAAATGATGAGATTAATAATCCTCTATTTAAAGTCGCGTAAAATACGCATTTCGTTCCGGAAACGCGAACCGAGCGACCGAAACGAACCCGAATACCACTCGGACTATAAAAGCCTTGAAGAAGGCTAGTTTTCCTCATTAATTTCACCAACAACCCTTCCTCTCTCTAGAAATTCGTCAACCCTTTCTCTCTCTAGAAAACCGAACTTCAAACGCTCGTAACTCGCTCGTTTCTCAACAGATTTCGGTGTTCTTGGCGCCCACGCGTAGCTCTCTACGTCCCCTGCACGAAAGTACAAGAGATATGTGGATTTGTCCGGCCAAAAACAAGGTATAACCGAAAGAGCAACTTTGAAAATAGGGTTTTCGTGGGTTTTTGTTTGAACCTAGTTACAATCGGTCCCAACCCATTCCAGTCGAACTAACAACCTTCGAGGACTAGGCTATGAGTGTTCGAAACATGGGGATGGTTAGATCGAAAAACCAGAGTCGAATGATAGTGATGATGACAGGTTCGGGAGATGCTCGACAATTATGTTGCATGGCCGAACCTATTAGGGTTTCATGGCCGAACCATTGGTCTATGGCGAACCTTAACTGATCTGCATGGTTCGTTGCCTGACTAGCGGAACCCTAGGGGTCCTCACGAACCTTACATTGTGACGAACCTTCATCAACATCATCACAAACGAACCATACTTGACCCAGCGAACCCTCATGCCTGCGCGAACCCTAGCCAAAGCTCCGTGTGGCCGAACCTTTTACTATCAACTCACGAACCCTAATCTCACCGAACCTTATGTTGCATAGAACGAACCTACATCAGCAGACGGGCCTATAGACGAACCATCGATCTAGGACGAACCCTTGCATGAAGGCCGAACCATTTGGTCAAGCGAACCATCAGCATGTCCTAGCCGAACCTTCGGTAGTTAGCGAACCTTAGTCAAGACCCATAAAGGGTTCGCTGCCAAGTGGGTTAGCCGGGACCCAAACATGCAACTTTCTTTATATTCCTTGGCCCAATCTATTGGATAAGCTCGGCCCACATTAGAATAAGCCCAATATGACTCTTGGCCCAACAATTCACCTAATTGTCCCACGATATCCATTTCGGCCCAATACTTAGCTATTGGCCCAACTCAATCCCATTGGACCCAAACCAATTCCTATAGGCCCAATTAAATCCCATTAGGTCCATAAACATATTGGTTGGCCCAACATCACATCCAATTGGCCCGTCGTTAACCTAAGAGGCTCACGGATCTTTATTTAAGCCATCATGATTACATGGGCTTAAGGCCCATGAGTTGGCCCACAACTCAAAGAAAGTTGTGATTTAATCGTAATTGAGTTAAGTTTATAACTTAACATAATCATGAGACCAAGTCATAATTTCTAACAATTTAAACAATTGGAACACCTTGTCAATTTGCTTGATAAACAACGGTTATCAGGATCATAAACACTTGTCATTTTATGCATACAAGTTGTTCATAAAAGGATATGACACCTCTTTTACATGAAACAACCCTCAATCAAGTGGCTAAATCATGGCTTTCAAGTTCGTACAACATTCTTAATCATGAGATCATGTAATCAAGTGTTAATCAAGTTCAAGTTATCACAAGTCAAGCAATGAATCAAAGTCTATACAATTATAAATCTTATATCTTATGTATGATTACAATGATATAGGAACCAGTTAGAAGTCCTGTTTGCTACTTGCTATTTGTTATAGTTCAGAGTCTAGTACAGACAGGTGAGAACATTAGCCCCTCTTTTACTGTTTTCCAACTGTTTTGGGGTGGAACACGTGATCAAATATATTCCTTACCTTGGTAATTCATTATACAAAATATATGTTATTCTACAAACTTTACAGGTTCATGGTATAAATTCATCAGACTATTCAACCGTTTCAAAGGATTTTATCAAATGCTAAACAATTTTTATTAAAGAGGTTTTATAAAGTTTTCTTGAATTATTTTATATCAGTCTTACTCGAATAGTTTTATAAATGACCAACACTTTTAAATAATGTGATTTATAAATTCTTTTACTATAAACTCCTGTTTTCGTAAACAATCTTTTATAAACCTTATTATTATACAAGGACACTATCTTATGCACTCAATCAAGGGTTTCAAAACAAGATATTCAACAATGCTTTTCATGGTGATTTCAAACAAAGGATTCAAATCATGGTATTCAACAAGGTTTCAAATCATGTTATCAAATAAGACATTAAATCATTGGTTTTTAAAGCAAAGTTCAAAAGCATGGTGTCCACCGTTGTGAACAAACTTATAAACACATCAAGTTACATATTCATTAGCGTTAGTACTGGGTGATCACAACAAGGGAAAGCGGACACATTTGGGCAGACCAATTTCTGGAGTTAGCTTTTAAATTTGTTTTAAAAGCTAACTGCAGGTTTTGGTTACGTATGGTTTTATCAATGTTGCTGACTAATTTTCTAACCCCAAACGTAGTTTGGGACTTGATTATATGTTGGCTTTTGTGCAAACAGTCTTTGGACTGTTTACACTCGTTTGACAAACTTGATGTTAGTTTGGGTTGCAGCTCATCCATGTAATTCATTTATTGTCTTAAACATATGCCTTACACTGCAAATTCATGTTTACAAATGTTAAACCTATTGTTCTCACCAACTACTTCTGTAGTTGACAGTTACTTTTCACGTGTTTCAGGTAATCAGGTGTAAGACATTTTAAGGACAACTAAGGAGACCGCTTAAGATAGAACAAGATGAAGAAACATGCTAGGATGGATTTAGAAACACACTAAAATCCTGAATGTTTAATTGTCTTGTTTGAAGTCTTATTTTGTAAACTATATTTTGGGTCTTTAGTTGTCATTCTTTTGGTAGATAGATTGTCTGTAACTAAACAACTGTCTAAAAATTATGAAACTTAGTAATCCATTGAGGTTGTTCTTATTCAATACTTGTGCATGATTCAACTATTCATACGTCGCCGCGCCGTGGATTCCGCACGCGGCGCAGGGGGTGTGACAGGTTGGTATCAGAGCCAAGGTTGCAGAGAACTAGGAAAAACCCAATGCTTAATGACCTAGACTATAACCTAAGCTACCCAATAGGACTAAGTGCTATAGGGTTGAGGATACTTAGGATCTAAGTAACTTGAGTTAGCATTAAGTCTACATTGAGCTTGAAAGATCTTAGGGATACTCTTCTAAGATTAGATATCGAGTCAAGGAATTTGAATCGGAATTCTATAATTTTAGAAACCGAATTAAATTTCTCACATGTATTCATTAAAGGATTTCAGAGGCAAGGATATGTATTCTTACTATCCTTGATCTGAAATTCTCACACAGAGTTCATTAAAGGATTCCAGAGGCAAGGATCTGTATTCTTGGTATCCTTGATCTGGAATTCTCAATCAGTGTTCATCAGAGGAATTTAGAGACAAAGATCTGTATTCTTAGTATCTTTGATCTAAAATCCTCATCATGTTCATCATAGGAATTCAGAGGTCAAGATCTATAATTTTAGAATCTTTGATATGAAATCCTTGTCATGTTGTCATTATCAGGTAATCATTATCACATGAACTTTATAACTTAGAATCTGTGTAACAGTATTCTTTAGTTGAAGTTCTCACAGGAGATCATTATACTCAATACTGTAAGTATTGGAAACCTAGGACAATTAACCTAGGACACACATACTAAAACCTAAGGTCTTAATTTCAAGTAAATTAAGAACCAGGGTTTACACATTCATAATCATAATCAAGGAACAAGAGTCAAACATGAACCAATCATAATCAATCAAGAGTTGGAATCTTAGCTCCAATTACAAACGGCGGATTAACGCTGACGTGTTGAGGTAAGTGGTGGGTGGTGAGAGCTAGCCCTATATATAAGCTTATTTCAGTATGTCAGGGGAAATTCGGCGTTCGTTTTTGAAGTAAAGATTCGGGAGCAACTGGAATCATTGAACATTAGTCAAACACACGAGATACAAACATTTGAGATACAATCATTGGTGAATCAAATCATTATGCTATTCAGACTTGGATGAGTCAAACATTGTGTGTGAATCAATCAAGTTTTGAACATTCTTTCAATGTAAACCTTAAGTGAAATTCTTAAGTGATTACATCATTAGTACTTACTAACATAGTTTAACAAGAAAAATGTAGAGCACACAGGTGATCTAGTTCTACATGTTAACGACTGTTAGTAGGTGCACACATAACATAATCATAATTCAATCATGGAGTCAATCATAGTTAAAATTGATCAAAGATCATGGGATTCTTAATCAATGGAACATACATGGAAAATCAGTACAAATTGAGTTCGAGTACACTATTTCGCGAATTGGTCTTCGAGTACTGTAGTTTGAGTTCTACAGCCTTAGCCAAATTGAGTTCTGAGTTTTTGGTTTTCGAGTACTATCCTTCGAGCACAGGTTTCGAGAAATAGTCTTAGAGTATAGGTCTTTAGGTACTTGGTTTTCGAGATCTCTGCTTCGAGTTCTGCTTTTCGTGTACTGCTGTTCGAACAATTGGAATTCATGAACACTGGTTCGAGTACTGCACCTCGGGTATAAATGGTCGAGTACTCTTGGATCTTCAAATACAACTGGGATTTTGGATACCATTTGATCTTCGAATAGTCTAGTATTTTGAGAACATCAGGCAATTCAGGAACTTCTTGAATTCGAGAACTAAGACTTAGAAATTTTTCTGATCATCATGGCTTCTAAAAATCTGACCAACTTGTCCAACCTACTGAACTTGGACAGTGAGATAGGTACGGATACTAAGTCACTGAGGCTTGTGTAAGGAGATAACTTCCAAGACTGGAAGTTCAGATTCTTGTCTTTCGTCAAGTACACAGATCCCAAGCTATGGAGATCGATAGAGGAATGGCCTTATGTGCCTATGTACCAGAGTGAACTGAACGGGCTGATTCCCAAGGACGCAGAGTTGTATACCGAAAACGACATCCTACTAAAGGAAAAGGATGGCAAGGCGTACGCCTCAATTACTATGGCATTTTCTACTGATGTGTCTCATGGGTTTAAGAAGCACCGGACTGCCAACAACTTTGGGATGCGTTGGTTGAACGCTTCGAGGGAAATGAGGATATGATGGAGAGTCGTAAAGACATATTGAGACAACGATTCCACATGTTTAATTATATCAAGGGACAATCTTTGGGACAGATGACAAGTGCTTGGATATAGGTGTCAAAGGGGGAAGTCAACAAGAAACTCTTGAACTCCTTACCGTACAACTGGAACTCTAACTGTAGACAATCAAGAGGACAAAAGACATGTACAAGACTACCCTTAGTGAGTTGATCTCAATCATCAACTCATATGACATGGATGACAAGCAGAGGGCACTCAATTATGCCAGTTCCATGGGCATTACTCCAGCATATGAGAATACTACACTTCTATCTGCCATCAACTATCAAGCCTCGGGTTCTCAGCTTTACTAGGCTTCAAAATCAGAGTTAGTTACTTTCGAAAATACATTCCTCTCATCTGGGCAAGCTAGTTCATTGCCTTAGATCAGTCTTGAAAGTGAAGGGACTCTGCTACTGTTCAAGAGGTTTATGAACAGTTACAACGCATTCATTGCAGGAGAATTGGCACCGACCAATCTTACTCGAGACAATCTGGAGCAGATCAACCCTACTGATGTTGAGGAGATGGATATATCATGGAAGATGGCCAAGGTGTAGGTCCATGGTTAGGATCTAATGATCTGGTATAACTAGATATTCTTTGCGGAATCCATAATATCTAATTTGAACATAAAATGAATGAATTAAGAAGAATAGAAACAATCGTATAAACTCGAATTTCTTGTATTAATATCTTGAATGAAGTGTGTACAAGTTGAGAGAAAGTTACACAATTCAAAATCTGAGTTCTCCTCAATCGATACTATACTCATCGAAACTATGCTATTTATAGACAGTTCCCTCGATAATACTAATATCGATCGGAAGATTGCCTTTGATACTATTAAGTGTCCATACAACTACTATAGAAACTAATAGTATCGACAAAATCCATACTTATACAATTTTACAAACTACTCAAAAACAAACAAAAAAAATAAAACATAAACATTATATTGAAAACAAAAACATATACAATGGACATAAAGATCTTTATCTTGAATCAGCAGCAATCTTCTGTCTTCAATTTAACAACTGAAGCTTGTTGCTATCAGAGCACTAACAGACTCCCCCTAGCAAAGTGTTAATCTTCATTCATTCCACTGCAAAGGTAAATGGCTATCAGCACAAATTTAATGCTTGATACACATGTCCATCACCTTCTTAAATTGCATTGCTTCATCTTTAAGGTCCTTATGATATTGAATCTGTTTTATTTCTAACATTCTCTGATCTTTCTATGAAAGATTAAGTAAATGGATTGGATCGAACATTCTGCAAAATTCCACTTTGTTTATATCTTGAAACACAGCTCTAGAGGTATACCTATCCAAATACCATCTATGGTGGTTATTCATAATTCCCAAGTTAAACTTTTAAAGAGGAATTCTCTTTAAAGATTTAACTGGTTTGAATTCATATCCTACATTCCATTTCTTGGTAATCCAGTCAAGATTACCAACAATTGGTATCTTCTTGATTTTCTGAGGTTTTAAAAACTCAAGCTACATCGTTCGAACCTCTTTTCTTAATTTCTTCCAATTAAGTTTGACATGTAATCATCTCCGTGATTGATTAACCGAATATCAACCAAGACTCTTAGTTCATATAATGGAAATTGAATGAAGCTTCTAATTGAATTCTTCAACTATTGAACTCCATCAATTCGTTTAACTGCAAATAATTTGCTTTCAGCTTCATATTTCCAAGAAAGAATTTTTCCAACACATTCCACTTTATTTTTACAATGTTTCTTCACACTTGAACTTTGTTGAACATTAGTAAATCTTCTTTAGCCAAATCAATGGCTTTTGAAGTTGTTAAGAACTTCAAAGAATCCTCATCAATCTTCTCAGCTTCAGCTTGTTTCGTTTTAATTTCATCTTTTGTAGATTGAATAACATAATCAACAATAATTTTATCCATATTCTCTTTCATATCTTTCTCTTCCCAATCAAGATCTAAAAATAAATCTCTAATCTCCTTTGTAGGAAACCATTCTCCTTCTTCTAACTCTGTACCAACATTCTCATCAATATCATCAAAACATGGTTTAAAATGATCTTTTTTTTCATTTAACCGAGGATCAACATCAAGAACATAGTAACCATCATTTATATCAATAAGATCATCAATCATTAATCATTATCATCTTGAACTTGCTCTTGATCATCAATTAAAGAATCAACGAACTCTTCTTCTTTTGCTTTTTCCTTTACTTTGTCATCTAGTTTTTTGGTTGGTTCAACTTGCTCCCCTTGTTTTACAGACTTAACTGTAGTTGATCCTTCTTTGTTCCCAGTATCACGTTCATTGCCAGTTGAACCACCAACAGCCGGATCATCTTGATCATCATCATTTTAATTGCCCTGTGGCATAGTTGCTTCAACTTGACATGCAATCTCTCCCTGAGTTGAAGAACTAGCTAATTTACCATTAATTTCCTTTAACTGGGCTTCATGTCCTTTAATCACCTTAACTGAGCAGGTAATAAGGTCAGTAATCTTTTTATTCAAAATCTTTGAAGATACTGACTCAGTTTGATTCAATTCAAGTTGAGTCTTATGCTGAGAATCAACTTGAGATTGAAGCAAACTAAGTTGATCTTGCATAGGTAAGATCAAAGAAGTTTTCTTATGCAGCTCCTCAACTGTCACTTCAAGAGTATTCCTTCTTTCCTTCAATTGAACATTTTCAGATTGTCGTTCTTATAAAACAAGGATTTTTGTAGACTGAGTGGCAAAACTATTAGTCATCGTAGCACTAATGTTAGGAGAACCAAAACTGGATAAGGAAGAAACCATGGGTGGATTAACTGGAGGAGAAGAATGTATAGGAAGTGAAGAAGTGGGAGGTGGAACAACAGAAGAAATAGATGGTGGAACTACAGAAGATGAATGAGGTGGAACTGGAGAATTAAAATAAAAATCAGTCTCAAAATGCACATAGTCTAAGTCACTGTCAGTATTTGTCCTTTGTTTCTTAGACTGTGAGGTTGAAGGAATCACAACCTTGCTTTTCCCAAACACCATGTTTGAAGTATCTACCACTGGAGTATCAGTAGCATTAGAATCTGAATCAGAATCAGAAGTAGATGTATCTTCAACAGCACCTTCAGCAGTGACAGGAGTAACAAAAACCTGAGTGTCCTTTTGAACTTGTTCAGGTTGCTGTGAGGTAGAAACAACAGCATCTGTAAACTAAGATACAGTAGAAGTGGTTTCAGCAGCAACATGAAAAACTTCTTAATCTACTTGAACTTGTTCATCCGAGTGAGCTTGTTGATCTGCAACTGGAGACTCAGCATGAAACCAAGCATTATCAGCTGGTTCTTGAAATTGTGCATCAATGATATGACCAAATAATGGAGTATCAACAACATTAGCTCCTCTCTTCGGTCTACAATCAGCAAATATTCTCTTATTTATGACAATGATTTTGATGATTGGACCAAACATGGTAAACTGTGGGTACAAATGATCAAAGATCATTGTAAGCAATCGTGGGTATTGGAGAAAACTTTCTTTCTTTGAAGCACTAATTTGTTTAATCATAGAATCAAAGATTAACTGACTTATGTTGAACAGTTTATTCAATACCAGTGCAACAATAAGGCATCAAAGGGTCTTGACAATGTGTCAATCCATGACTTCCTATTTGATAGGCACATAATCACCACATGGAACAAATATATCCATTGTCCATAAAGATGCTTCTTTATCAACTGAGAAGTAGTAACATCACCATTGCATCCCATTCTATTAAAAACCCCACAAATCAGATAATTCGGAAGAGTCATAGGATCATCATTTGAATACTGGAATCGAATAGCAGCTTGAAGATCTTCTACAGAAAACAGTATCATCATATCACCAATCTTGGATTTGAGCACTGGCGGCTCAGTAGCACAATCAAAATCAACATTATCCCAGAAGGAAGTAATGTGATGCATTCTAATCATCGGATTAGCTGAGATAGCATGGGAAATCCTTGATTGTTTCAGGAAAAGAATGACATCACGAAACACAGATGCTTCCTTTAACTCTTCATCTTCTAAAGTGTAACACCCCGACCGATGGAGGAAACGTTGGGATGCCACGAGGGATGTGAAGATTGTTCATAAGCTCGTGGGCATCTAATTTAAATCATCACATATAATTTAATCAACCAAATTAATTACTCAAAAATCATGTTCATCATGAATTAGTTACATCAAATACAAAAGTGATTTAGCTATCTAACTAAATTCTAATCGCCAGAATTTCAGTTATTTATCTAAGTCCAAGATCCTACATGATGATGTCCCAAAAGAGTGTAGAGCTATCCTGCTCAACCTACTTGTCTTCGTTTCCTGAAACATGTAAAAATCAAGAGTCAACTACAAAGTAGTTGGTAGAAATCATAAGTTTTATATTTAAAACGGTTTTAGAAAATGATTATAAAAGTTTAGAGTTTCTTGAGGAAATCCACATCACCCAAACACACAGAACACAAACACATTATCACATATCTCATATAATCATAGATAATCATAGATAATCAACCACATAATCATTCAACCAATCTCAAACATCAATATTCTCAAATAGTATAAGTGACTATACATGAAATCAATGTAATTAACCGAAGTTAAAAACAATGATTCATGGAGTGGTAACAAACACTGTGACAATACATGCAATCATTGCGGATGACCGAAGTCAACCACTATGATCCACGGAATAGTGACAATGCATGCAGTCGTTGCGAATGATCGAAGTCATCAGCTACAACTCATGGAATTGTGACAATACATGCAGTCGTTGCGAATGACCGAAGCCATTAGCAACAACTAATGGAATACGATAATTCATAAACAATGATAATTTCATAATATGAATATCATAATGATAAATAGGTATCTCCCATGTGTTATCAAAATAATATCTAAAATTGGTATACATGTTTCACCTCCGAGTTTGAAACAAAATAGTTTAAAAGGAGGTTATGAGAAATCACCTAGTCCTTATAATTTGGGTTTTCTTAGTATACGCGCTCACGTATGTGAAATCAGCAACACCCAACTCAACCTGTACTTATTGTATGTTCACTCCATAAGTATAACCATTTCTTTTCAACCAAGTGTCCTTGAGTGTTTACTTTTTAAATCATCATGTGTTTCGTTAACTTAGTTTTTATCAATCTTAGTTAAAATAAATTACCCAAGATTTTATAATTGACCATCATTCTATTATAGTTCACTCCTATTAGTTTTATACTATCATAGGGTGATAACAACTCTCGAGGTACTATGTGCACCCTTATGAACGTGTATGATGAAGAGTAATCTCTTGAATCATACGCGTATCTTACGTGCATGTCCAACTAATTTGACCACTCTACCTTCAAATTTATAGAATTTAAATCTTCATGTTATATAATTCATACTTAGGCTAATTGCATAGAAAAATGTTTTCAATATATATAATCCCCATAATACTCACACTTTTAGAGAGAGAAAAGCTGGTGGTCAAATAATCATGTATGCATGCAAGGTATTACATAATCCCCCCTTATTCTTATTTCAACTCTTTGGTTAGTTAACCCACCCCCTTTTTCAGCGAACCTAAACCGATTAGCACCCTAGGTTCGGCTCCAATGAGATAGGTTCGCTGCTAGGTTCGACCATAAGTGTAGGTTCGGGGATCTTTAGGTTCGGTTATACCCCATATAAAAGGTTCGGTGGTGGTAGAAGGAACCTAGGTTCGGTTAATCCTTATAGGTTCGTCCCAAAAGAGGTTGGTTGGGTGGTGGTTCGTTCCAATGGTTGCTGTCAAGGAGGTTCGCCCTTGTGGAAGGTTCGGCCAGTGAAGGTTCGTACCTTCTCAGCTTCATGGTGCATTGTAGGTTCGCGGTGAAGGTTCACATAAGGAAGGGTTCTGCTAGGGTTCGGCGACATCATAAAGGTTCGGTGAATGAAAGTCTCGCCGCCCCAAGTTCAGCCATCCCTTTTCCCGCTCAGGCAGGTTCGGGAGACTAGGGTTCGACCGATGAAAGGTTTAGCTCCCCCCCTTTTTGAGCAGGTTCGTCGGCCTGCTATTGGATACGGTCACCTGTTCAACATCATCATCATTCTGTTCTAGGGTTTACACGTTCACCTATGGATTCCACAGTTTACTACCCCACCGATTTACCCATGTAAAACCCTAAAATCGTTTAAAAGTTGATAATCATGTACTCATGAAGTTCTTTTAACAAAAACAAAAAAAGATAACTCAGATTTACCTCGATCTGTCCGTAAAACGTAGAATTACTTTGTACTTGTTCCTCTCGATCACCCGAACGTTTTGGCACCAAGATCTCGCGAATCCGTTTAGAAACGAGCAAGAAAACCTAGAGAGAAGTATCTAGAGAGAGAAAGTGACGAACCTATGGTTTTAGAGAGAGAGTTCTTGTGAAATGAAGTAAGAGGAGGAAAAAGTGAGTTTTTATACTCCGATCTAACCCCGCGTGCTCGGTCTCGTTTTTCTCGCGATAACTTCATAAAATGTTCGGTTTTCATCGTAAAATACTTTTAAAACATAAAACATTTAAATAAAAATTTCGTTCTAACTAAAATGATTTTAAACAAAATCGTTTGAACAAAAACTCTTCCGTTGACTTTCGTTAATTTAATTATTTATATTAAACAACTTGTTCGGATTTGTTTAAGGTTGTGATTCTTAATAAACATTATACATTTCCATTTATTAATTTAATATCGTTTGATCTTATTTCGTTATCTCGTCGAAATGCGTTATTTACGTACGTATTCGCAAAGATCGTCACGCTTGCGAATTCGACCCGCGTGTCGTATTTCGATTCGATTTACGATTTATGAAATATCGTTTCAGAACATTATTCTTAATAATTATATTCGTGTGAATCGTCACCCACGCGAATACATTCATTAATTTAATATATCTGAAATAACATTCGCGTTTAAATTGCGTTCTTAACCTCCCCATCGCGTAATTAATCCCAATTATACTTCCATTATTTTATTAACTTTAATATTATCAATCCCAATCCAAAACCCACTAAATCATAGCACTGTCACATCCGTGATAGATCGAAATATGCATATGTATAGGGTATATGTAGGGGTCAGTCGCAACTGCCCCAGCCACCGTCCCACCGTTTATTTCGATAAACCATGACCATGTGTCCTTGACTATGTTTAGCAACTAACCAAAAACAAACTCCAATCCCTTTCTATTCCAACCACAATCTAATATCCCTGAATTCATCTGCGATAAACTCTCTGGTTCTGTTCAGTTGGGTTACAACTAAACTTCCAATGGTTTACGCGTGTAATAATATGTTCTCAATATGTATACCAGTCGTCAATAATATCATCAAATAATTAATTATCATTAATAATTATCATATCATGTTGTAACAGTAACCTCGTACATATTTACGGACAACCTGACATACAGTGATGTTACAGTCTCCCCTAGTTAAGGGAATTTCGCCCCGAAATTCAACTTGGAGTGACCGTAGTGAATAAATGTGGGTACTTAAGCTTTATCTGATCTTCCTGTTCCCATGTGAATTCCGGACCATGCTTCGACTCCCAACGTACTTCGACAATTGGAATTTTACTGCGTTTGAGCTTTTTAACCTCACGATCCATTATCTCAACTGGTTTTTCAACAAAATGTATGGTATCATCGACGCGAATGTCGTTGAGTGGTACTTGAAGATCCTGATCGCTAAGCACTTTCTTAAATTGGACACGTGAAACGTTGGGTGCACGTTACTAAGTTCAGGAGGAAGTTCCAACTTGTAGGCAACCTTCCCGATTCGTTCAACTATCTAAAAAGGGCCAACATATCGTGGAGCAAGCTTACCCTTCTTCCCGAATCGTACCACTCCCTTCCAGGGTGATACTTTAAGTAATACCATATCATCCACTTTGAACTCTAAAGGTTTTCGTCGTTTATCCGCATAACTCTTCTGTCGACTGCGAGCAATGAACAGATTGTCACGAATCTGGCAGATCTTGTCAGTCGCTTCTTGAATAATTTCAAGACCAGTGATCTGCGATTCGCCGACCTCGGTCCAACAAATAGGTGACCGACATTTTCTACAATAAAAAGCTTCAAACGGCGCCATACCAATGCTCGCGTGATAACTTTTGTTATACGAGAACTCTACCAATGGTAAATGGCTATCCCAATTGCCACCGAAATTGATGACACAAGCTCTCAACATGTCTTCCAATGTTTGAATTGTCCGCTCCGTTTGACCATCCATTTGAGAATGATAAGCGGTGCTAAGATCCAATCTTGTTCCAAAAGCTTCATGAAGCGATTCCCGAAATCGTGCCGTGAAACGAGCATCACGATTCGATATTATGCTTAAGGGAATTCCATGCTGGCTAACGACCTCATCAACATAGATTCGAGCTAACTTCCGCACAGGGTACGTCTCGCGTATTGGTAAGAAATGAGCCGACTTGGTCAATCTGTCAATTATCACCCATATACTATCCTTACAGTTTGCAGTTCATGGGAGTTTAGTAATGAAATCCATAGAGATATTATCCCACTTCCAAATAGGTATTTCTGGCTGTATTAACAATCCCGAAGGTCGCTGGTGTTCTGCCTTGTCTTTAGCACAGTTAAGGCACTTGGACACATACTCAGCAATATCTGTGACACCCGGCAATTTCAGGTAAATTGCAACTCTTACATTCTTTACATTTTACATTCATACTTGTTGCATTTCATTTAATTATGTTAATCAGATGAGTTGAACACAAACGACTATGAAACGATAGTTCGAGGAACTATCGAATCGTACATTGCATTGCACATTGGTTTTGGAAACCAAGTGTGGCAAACACAACAGTAACACAAAACAATAATTCGGGGAATTATTGAATTGTGCATGACACGTTGATTAGGATTAATCAAGCGTGCAAACACTTCATAAGACACGAACACAAACTATCGAAGATAATTCGAGGAATTATCGAAACACATACACGAGTCTCACGAACGTTAGTGATCAATCAAACATATATGTTATTATATGATTATGTGCTAAACGAGCATTAGATGCTTTGGATTTACATTAGGGATCGAGTACGAACGAAATCGTATCAATGAAATCAAAAAACAAGAAATTGGACCCGTCGCGGTACGCGGAGAGCGCTCGGCGAAAGGCTTCGCGGTACGCGGCGCAAACCGGGAGTCGAGACTCCCGAATCCTATTGCGGTACGCGATGATAAATTTTGATCGGCCTTTGCGGTACGCGAAGGCCATGCAGATCAAAATTCTTATAAAAGTCAACCCCATTCATTTCTGTCCGATTTCTTCCACTTTTCCCCGACCTTCTTCACTACATCTCGACCAAAAATCTCTGCAAACAGCCCTCAAACCATATGGGAAAAGTGGAAGAAATATGGTTTGAGGGCTGTTTGCAGAGATTTTTGGTCGAGATGTAGTGAAGAAGGTCGGGGAAAAGTGGAAGAAATCAGACAGAAATGAATGGGGTTTGAGTTTTATAAGAATTTTGATCTGCATGGCCTTCGCGTACCGCAAAGGCCGATCAAAATTTATCATCACGTACCGCGATAGGATTCGGGAGTCTCGACTCCCGGTTTGCGCCGCGTACCGCGAAGCCTTTCGCGAAGCGCTCTCCGCGTACCGCGACGGGTCCAATTTCTTGTTTTTCGATTTCGTTGATACGATTTCGTTCGTACTCGATCCCTAACGTAAATCCAAAGCATCTAATGCTATTTTAGCACATAATCATATAATAACATATAAGTTTGATTGATCACCAACGTTCGTGAGACTCGTGTATGTGTTTCGATAATTCCTCGAATTATCTTCGATAGTTTGTGTTCGTGTCTTAGTAAGTGTTCGCATGCTTGATTATTCCTAATCAACGTGTCATGCACAATTCAATAATTCCCCGAATTATTGTTTTGTGTTAGTGTTGTGTTTGCCACACTTGGTTTCCAAAACCAATGTGCAATGCAATGTACGATTCGATAGTTCTTCGAACTATCTTTTCGTAGTCGTTTGTGTTCAACTCATCTAATTAACATAATTAAATGAAATGCAACAAATATGAATGTGAAATGTAAAGAATGTAAGAGTTGCAATTTACTTGAAATTGCCGGGTGTCACATCAACCCCTTGTTGAAAGAAATTTCGTCCCGAAATTTGGTTGTTATTGGTAGTGTTTGAGAAACAACGGTGTTTGAGAAACAAAAATTTTCCGGTTGTCACATCAACCCCTTGTTGAAAAGAATTTCGTCCCGAAATTTATTTGTTGTAGTTGACGTTCGAAGTTGTCTGCTTGAAAAGATGGGGATACTTGCGCATCATCTGATCTTCACGTTCCAACATGAATTCAGGTCCGTGTTTCGAGTTCAATCGGACTTTGACAATCGGGATGTTACTCTGTTTGAGTTGTTTGACCTCACGGTCCATGATCTCTACCGGCTCTTCCACGAACTGTAGGTGTTCATCCACCTGGATCTCATCCAGTGGGACTACAAGTGTCTCATCTGATAAATATTTCTTCGGATTGGAGACATGAAAAATGTTGTGAACTCCGTCAAGTTTGGCTGGTAAGTTGAGTTGGTATGCCATCAGACCGATCCTATTCAGGATCTCGAAAGGTCCAATATACCATGGGTTCAGTTCGCCTCGTTTACCGAAACGAATGACACCTTTCCATGCGAAACTTTCAGAAGGACATTGTCTCCTACCTGAAATTCCAAAGGTTTTCGGCGTTTGTCGGCATAGCTCTTTTGACGATCGCTAGCTGCTGCCATGCGGTTTCTGATTTGCACGATTTTCTCCGTAGTTTTGTGTACAAGTTCCGGGCCAGTGATCTGACTGTCTCCCACTTCCGTCCAGCAGATGAGTGATCGGCATTTCCTACCATAAAGTGCCTCAAAAGGCGCTACTTTGATGCTGGTGTGATAGCTGTTGTTGTAGGAAAATTCCACCAACGGTAAGTGAGTTTCCCAGCTGTTGCCGAAGTCTACTACGCATGCTCGTAGCATATCTTCAAGGGTTTGCATCATGCGTTCGCTCTGGCCATCAGTTTGCGGGTGGTATGCTGTACTCATATCCAACCGTGTGCCAAGCGACTTTTGCAATGATTTCCAGAAGTTAGAAGTGAATCTGGCGTCTCGATCCGAAATAATGGAGATTGGCACTCCATGTCGCGAGACTACTTCCTTGACATAGATTCTGGCTAGTTTTTCCATTTTGTCATTTTCCTTGATCGCAAGGAAATGTGCTGACTTAGTCAGTCGGTCCACAATTACCCAGATAGTGTCACATCCACTAGGAGTACGGGGTAATTTGGTGATGAAGTCCATGGATATTTGTTCCCATTTCCACATGAGGATCTCAGGTTGTGTAAGTAATCCAGATGGTTTCTGGTACTCGATCTTGACTTTGGCACAAGTCAAGCATTTGCCCACATAGGTGGCGATGTCGGCTTTCATGTGTGGCCACCAGTAAAGTGTCTTCAGATCATGATACATCTTATCAGATCTAGGGTGAACAGAATATCGGGATTTGTGAGCCTCGTCCATTACAAGGTCTCGTAAGTTTCCATGAAATAATTTAAACCATCGGCTTTTATCTCAAGTTGTTGCTCCATTCCCCTTAGTGATTCTACCGCTAGATTTTCTGCCTTGAGTGCCTCCACCTGGGCCATACGTATCTGTTCAGGGAGATTGGGATGGATGGTGAGCTGTAAAGCTCGTACCCTCTTGGGTTTCTAAGTATTTTTCCGACTCAGGGCGTCGGCCACAACGTTGGCCTTCCCCGGGTGATACTTGATAGCACACTCGTAGTCGTTTAGGAGTTCGAGCCAGTGACGTTGTCGCATGTTCAGTTCCTTCTGCTCGAATATGTGTTGGAGACTTTTATGATCAGTGTATATCGTGCACTTTGTTCCGTACAGGTAGTGTCTCCAGATCCTGAGTGCAAATACCACGGCTTCAAGTTCCAAGTCGTGGGTGGTGTAGTTCTTCTCGTGGACTTTTAGTTGTCGAGAAGCATATGCGATCACCTTCTCTCGCTGCATCAGCATGCAGTCGAGTCCCTGTATCAAGGCATCGCAATATACTACGAAGTCATCCGTTCCATCAGGGAGAGATAATATAGGTGCACTACAGAGCTTCTGCTTGAGAAGTTGTAATGCATCCTCCTGCTTGTTAGTCAAGAGATACTTCTTGTCCTTATGGGTTAAAGCTGTAAGGGGTTGGGCTATCTTTGAAAATCCTTCGATAAATCGTCGAAAATAGCCGGCCAATCCAAGGAATTGTCGCACCTCAGTTGGAGTCTTTGGTGCTTCCTAGTTCTTGATTGCCTCTATCTTAGATTTATCCACATTAATCCCTTGTTCATTAACAACATGACCCTTAAATTGGACTTCTCGAATCCAGAAGTCGCATTTGGAGAGTTTAGCGTCAAGCTTCTCTTGTCGTAGCAATTCAAGAGCCAATTGAAGATGCTCTATGTGTTCCTCTTGGGTTTTGGAGTAGATGAGAATATCATCTATGAAGACAATGATGAACTTGTCGAGGTATGGTTTGCACACTCTATTCATGAGATCCATGAATACTGCAGGTGCATTTGTCAGCCCAAACGGCATAACCAAAAACTCATAATGGCCATATCAAGTGCGAAATGCAGTCTTGGGTATATCTTCCTCCTGAATTCTTAACTGATGGTACCCAGATCGCAGATCGATCTTAGAGTAGTAGCTTGATCCTTGCAGTTGGTCGAACAAATCGTCAATGCGGGGTAAGGGGTAACAGTTCTTGATTGTCACTTTGTTTAATTCCCGATAGTCAATGCACATACGGAATGTGCCATCCTTCTTCTTCACGAAAAAGACTGGAGCTCCCCAGGGTGAGAAGCTTGGTCTGATGAAACCCTTGTCCAACAGCTCTTGGAGTTGATTGGACAGTTCCTGCATCTCGGAAGGTGCAAGTCGATATGGTGCTCGTACAATAGGCGCTGCTCCCGGCACGAGGTCTATGCGGAACTCCACTTGTCGAGGTGGTGGTAGTCCTAGTAGATCCTCAAGAAATACGTCGGAATAGTCGCATACGACTGGGATGTCTTCTATTCTTTTCTCCTCTTCAGTCTTGTCGGTGATAAGCGCCAGAATGGCTGTGTATCCCTTTCGTAAGCATTTATGAGCTTTCATGCACGAGATGATGTTCAGAGGAGTGTCACTCCTTTCGCCTTTGATGTCTAGAGTTTCTCCGCCAGGGAGAGGTATGCGCACAACCTTGTCGTGGCAAATGATTTCAGCTTGGTTTTCAGACAACCAATCCATGCCCACTACGACATCAAAACAGCCTAGTGTGACTGGCATGAGGTCAATCTTAAACTTATGGCCTGCTAGCTCTAAAGTGCATTCTCTCAGAATGTGCTTAGTCACAATTAATTTACCATCAGCTAGCTCTACTGTATATTCAACATCTAAGGGTGTTGGGGTAGTGGCAAGTATCTCACTAAAATCTTTTGATATAAAGCTTTTCTCAGCTCCAGTATCAAACAATACAGAAGCATAATTATCGTTCAAGAGATACGTACCGATTGCAAGGTTGGGGTCCCTTCTAGCCTCCTTGGCTCCAATCACGAAGGCTCGTCCCCTCGTGCCATTGTTCCAATTGTTGTTGTTCAGTTGGTGGTTGTTGTTTTTCAGGTGTGGGCAGTCCTTCTTGAAATGCCCTGGTTTGCCACATTCGAAGCAACCCTTTGGTGCTTCAAGTTATTGTTGTTGTTGTGGCTATGGGGTCTTTGTCATTAGCTCACCCCTGTAGTCTTTGGCTGCATGTCCCCGTTTTCCGCAGCGCTGGCATTGAAAACGGCCACACTTACCCTGTGCATGATGGAAGTTGCACTTGTGGCATTTGGGTTGTTTTCCTACATAGCCCCCTTGGTTTTGAGTGGTTGGGATGGGTGGTGCATAAGCTTGGGTCGATCCAAACTTGCGCTGTTGTGGTGGTGGTTGGAGAGTGGAAGTCTTGCTCAGGGTGTCATCCCATTTGCGTTTGTTCTTGTCATTGGTTGTGGTCACAGCACCACTAGGTGGTAAGAGTCCATGTGCAACAGCCGAGTCAGTGAGCTTGTGAGTTAATCGCACGGCCTGTTGCATGGTGATGGGGTCAGCAAAGAGTACCATTCCTTGAATTTGAGGTGGCATTCCATCAATGTACTTCTCTATATGTTTGAAGGGTGGGGTTGCCATTTCCGGGCACAGATTTGCCAGCTCATAAGACCTGGCAGTGTAAGCCTCAACCTCGGAACCAATCATCTTGTGGTACCAGAACTCAGTCTCAAGAATCTGCACTTCACCACGAGGGCAGTATTCGCGGTTCAACATTCGCTTAAAATCATCCCAAGGTAAGGCGTTGGCTGCATCGAGCCCTAAGTTTTTCACGTTGGCATTCCACCAAGTGAGGGCAGCTCCCTCGAATGTCCCAGTAGCGAACTTGACCCTGTCCTCGTTCCTGCAGTTGCTCATGGCGAAAGCTGATTCCGCCTTCTCAATCCAACGTAACAGTCCAACAGCTCCCTCAGTGCCGCTGAATTAATGGGGTTTGCAATCCAGGAACATCTTGAACGTGCAGAGGGGAGGGTTAGGATTTGCTCCTGAGATATGCAAAGAGTAGAGTTGGGTTAAGTATCGGGTAAACGTGTTAAATTGGAAACGAATGATTGTGGTGCAAGGTGAATATGAACAGATTCATCACCTTGGTTCAGTGGGTTTTGATTACGGGCAGCTTCCCGTGCAGCCAGTACCTCCTCAACCCATTCGTTGATGAGGGCGTTCAACTCAGCTTGCGTCAGGTTGATGTTTCCACGTCCGCCTGCATTCCTGCGTCCTCCACGTCTTCCAGCCACGATCTTCATAGCAAGAATAAGTGTTAGTGTTTGCATAATGAATAATGTAGTGTGTGCAGTAGGTACTGTAAAGAATATACAGAGCTTTCGGCTATCCCCGCTATGGGTAGCCACGTGCGGTGATGAACGTAATGTATAAAAGATGTGCCATGTGTGCAAGTATCACAATACTAATCACTAACTGTTGAGTGGAGACTAGTGGTTTTAGACTAAGTTCACTAAATGCAAACCTAAATCGCAATAACCGGAGTCTCTGATACCAATCTGTCGCACCCCGAGAAATCCCGTCCCTTCTGGGGCGCGAGCAACAACAGATTGTCAGGATCGCAGTCTCCGGTCACACAACATGCGAGACCTATATGTCCGGTTTCATACGTACATCCAATAACTTGGATAACACAGTTTGTAAAATCAGAGTTGCGGATGTAAGCGTACATCATCAAAACAGATTAACATTCATAGAAAGCGGAAACGTTAACTAAATTACTTTTCAAAACAACATTTAATAAATAGTGCGGAAGCGATTTAAATTGTTTAATAAAACAAAATGATAGTTGTTCTCAAATCATAAGAAAACGATATCGATGCATGGGACTCCATCCTAGCATCCTATCCTCAAGTGTGTGCCTTAGCTACTTGAGAAAACATGCGAGTAAAAGGGTCAACACAAAGGTTGGTGAGAGCACAGGTTTGTAATCAACAGTAAACATCAAAATGTTAAAGTAAATGTTGCAGGTCTACTTTTCAATACAATGCAATATCAATTGATAGCTAGTCAATATATTTTATATCATATGCGGGTTCGCAACCAAAGCTAACATGCTGCCTCCCGCCATATCCATCCAAGATATGGCAAATGTTTTTTGGTCAATTATGCACTGTTCCGACCTCCAGTCGGGGTGGCCATACGGCTCGCAACAGTGGGGCTTGTCAGACCCAAATAGTACTATTCAGAATTACCACGCTAAACGCCACGCGCTACTAACGGTTCGAGGTGTGTTTAATGAGGACTTATCAGTTTTGTGGATGAATGCCACACATATGCATATACGATATTAGCATGTACAAAAGAAACCAAAAATGTGTGTTGTTCAAAAGTAGTTTGTATGCAATGTTTTCTCCCCCAAAGGTAGAAAACAGAAAACGGGGCCGTGAACTCACCTTGTTAGCAATTCCGGTATGTGTTTGTGTGCTCGCGTCTGCGAAAGCTAGCGCCTACTAGTATGCACCTATAACCATATAGGTGTGAGTATGTGTTCTGTGTTGTGTTGTATCCCATGTTGTGTGACCGGAGACTGCGATCCTGACAATCTGTTGTTGCTCGCGCCCCAGAAGGGACGGGATTTCTCAGGGTGCGACAATATCCTTCTTCATTCCAGGCCAGCAGTACAAAGCCCTAAGGTCTTGGTACATCTTTTCAGAACCCGGATGAATTGAGTAACGAGACTTATGAGCTTCATCCAAAATCATCATTCTAAGATCATCTCGATTTGGTATCCACAACCGATTCAAGTAATACATCAAACCATCATCCTTAGTTTCCAATAATATCTCAACCCCGCACGACATCTCATTTTTCAAGTTATCTTGAACTAATGAGTGTTGTTGGGCTGTGAGAACATCATTATAGAGATTTGTGTGTACTCGGACACTATGGATTATAACTTGACTTTTGCAACTAAGCGCATCTGCTACTACATTCGCTTTGCCATGATGGTAGCGAATCTCACAGTCATAATCATTCAACAGTTCAACCCATCTCCGTTGTCTCATGTTAAGTTCCTTTTTTTTTTCAGAATATGCTGCAAGCTCTTGTGATCCGTAAAGACTACACAATTAGTGCCATAAAGATAATGTCTCCATATCTTCAAAGCAAACACGACTGCGCCAAGTTCCAAGTCGTGTGTAGTGTAGTTCTTCTCGTCAATTTTCAGCTGTCTCGATGCATGCGCCACGACCTTTCCCCGCTGCATGAGAACACAATCGAGACGTAGGTTGGATGCATCACAGTAAACCACAAAATCATCATTTCCATCCGGCAGTGTCAAGATAGGAGCATCACAAATTTTCTGCTTCAAAGTCTGAAACGCCTCTTCTTGCTTTGGTCCCCACTCGTAAGGTTTATTCTTCTGAGTCAAGGAAGTGAGAGGGACAACAATCTTGGAGAAGTTTAAAATAAACCACCGATAGTAACCGGCAAGTCCAAGAAACGATTGAGTCTCCGTCGGTGTCTTCGCTGTACTCCAATTCTTCATCGCATCAATCTTCGCAGGATCCACGTGAACACCCTTTTCATTGACTATGTGTCCCAAGAATTGAACTTCCTTAAGCCAAAATTCACATTTAGAGAATTTGGCATACAGTCGCTCATCTCTTAAGATCTCCAAAACCAACTTAAGGTGTTGCTCGTGTTCTTCTTTGCTCTTTGAGTATATCAGAATATCATCAATAAAGACAATCACAAATTTATCCAAGTATGGCCTGCAAACAAGGTTCATGAGGTCCATGAAAACCGCCGATGCATTGGTAAGGCCGAAAGGCATTACCAGAAATTCATAATGGCCATATCTTGTTCTGAAAGTCATCTTGGGAATATCATCATCATGTACACGAAGCTGATGATACCCAGATCTAAGATCGATCTTCAAAAACCACGCCGATCCTTGAAGTTGATTGAAAAGATCCTCGATGCGCGGCAGTGTATATCGATTCTTGATTGTCAGCTTGTTCAATTCGCGGTAGTCGATGCACATTCAGAATGACCCATCCTTGTTCTTGACAAACAGGACCGGTGCACCCCATGGCGAATGGCTCGGACGAAAGAATCCCTTGTCAGTTAGTTCTTGTAGGTGACTCGCCAATTCTTGCAACTTTGAAGACGCAAGTCTGTAAGGAGCCTTGGCGACTGGATTCGCACCAGGTACTAAGTCAATTCGAAATTCTACTTGACGTTTTTGTGGAAGACCCGGCAAGTCGTCTATAAATACTTCAGGAAAATCTCTTATCACAGGAACGTCTTCAATGCTTATTTCCTTTCTCCTTTTTCTCCACAACGTGTACTAAAAATGCTATACACTTCTTCCTAAGGTACTTGTGTGCTTTAGTGCATGACATCAGCTTAAGACCTTTACTAGAAGTCTCCCCAAAAACTCTTAAGGTTTTACCCAAAGGTAGGCGAATACGAATATATTTCTCATGACAAATGATTTCCGCTTTATGGGTGGCCAACCAATCCATGCCTATGATAATATCAAAGCTGCCAAGGTACATAGGTATAAGATCAATTGGGAAAACGTAATCACTTAAGTTCACAGTACATCCAATAATAACAGTGTCAATATCGATAATGTTTCCGCCAACCACCTCCACATTAAACGGTTTGTCTAAGTATGTACGTGTTCTACCAAGTATGCATTCAAAATCATATGAAACGAAACTCCTATCGGCACCAGAATCAAATAAGACAGATGCATAAGAGTTGTTGATCAGAAATGTACCATTAACCACATCCTGGTTGGCTTGAGCAGCTGGAGCATTCAGTTGAAACGCTCTGCCTCGTGCCACCCATTGGTTGTTTCCCGTCAGTCTTGGGCATTGATTTCTGAAGTGACCCACTTCACCACACTCATAACAGGCTCTTGCCTGTGCAGTAGGTACTTGGCGAACGGGTACAGCTGGAATAGGTTGAGCTTGCGTAGCTGGCAGTGCGAGCGGTGCATGTTGCATCCTTTGTGCTTGCGGTGCACTCCAACAAACGTTTGCAAAATGACCATACTTGCCCCAGTTGTTGCAGACGCGACATGGCAAGTTAGGTGCGTGGTGATATCGACAGGTATTACATTGTGGAGTATTCCAAACATGATTCATAGTAGTAGTGTTGTTTGATGATTGCTGCGCAGACTTAGTAGCATGAGCAGTGACCACGAAGTTCCTGGTCTTCCTCTTTTTATTGCTGCTTTTAGAAGAGTTGCCTTGTTCAGTTTTGACCTCAATTGAAGTCTCCTTTGCAGCTGCTTTGGTGTCTGTCTTCTTAAATCCCTTTCGTGTGAGTGTTCCAGCCCTTACATGATTATCAGTCAGCGTCGCAGATAGACGGATTGCAGCTTCCAAAGTGGTAGGGTTGCTACCATAGACTATATCTTGAATCTGCATAGGTAAACCGCCTATGTACTTCTCAATGGCTCTCTCCAATGGGGTTACCAGATGAGGTACCAGTAGACTATACTCGTGAAAGCGAGTATTGTAGATGACCTTCTCCCCGCTATCTTGTTTCAGTTCCCAGAACTCAGTTTCCAGCTTCCTCATTTCACTACGAGGACAGAATTCAGCAGTCATCAAGTTCTTGACCTCTGTCCATGTCAGTGCTAAGGCTGCATCAACTCCCCTAGTTCGTTTTTCCCCATTCCACCACGTTAGTGCTCTCTTTTGGAAAACACTAGTGGGATAGATGTTAATGAAGGTGTTTTCCAGGCTCTCAAACCACTGCAGCAGACCAGTGGCCTTCTCAGAACCCGTAAACTTCGGTGGATTACAGGAGTTGAAGTGTTTGAATGTGCAAGTTGGTGGGTTTGCACCACCTCTGTTCTGAGTGAGAAATTGATTGGCTTGAGTCAGTTGATTCACCAATCCATAAATGAGGTTTGCTAACTCTTGTATGCCGGAGTTGGCATTACCGTTAGCATCTTCGGAGATGTATCATCTCCGTTGTGATGGCGTGGCGGCATGTTTCTGAAGAGATTAGAAACATGTTACTACCGTTTATAACGTAAGTCATACAAACATGGGTCAAATGAGTTCATTTCAATAGTTAGGATTACATATAGGAACTATATTTTTCACATATCTGTCATTAAACTCATATCAAAGTATTTATTCCAAAATATTATACTAACGCATCCTAGTTGGTCATATCTAATATTAACTAATTTTTCCTAAGTATCAAACAATCACCACCCTATACCAACACTAACAATCTCCCGATGCAATGCAACAAGCTTATATATAGGGCATATGCAGGGGTAGATCGCAACCTCCCCGACACCGTCCCACCACCGTTGCATTGCACCACGATTATGCCCTTGTTAGAATTTTGAGTGAAGTGGTCTCTAGTTCCCTTGGACAATTAGGTTCGCTTAATGTCTAAGCACACCTGACATGTAGGCTTGCCTATTTTTAAGTTCACCTAATGTCTAAGTTCACCAAAAGTTCACACAATATCCCAATGTTCATAATTATTAATGAGGGTTCATATCATCATTGAGTGCTCTTATTGTCACTAAGTGTTCATATTCTCCCTATAATATATTCTCATCAAGTGTTCATACCATCACTAAGTGTTAGTATCATCACTATGCGTTCATATGTTCACCAAGTGTCTATATCATCATCCGAATCTTCAGTCTATCACTAAGTGTTCGTATCGTTCGTAGATCCTGTACACCCCACATGTCCAATAAATGTGTTTCATAAGTGAATTTATATATGTCCATCAAATATGTTAATCCAATATGTCAATCCAAACCAACCTTAACCAACATAACATCAACATCAACCTTACAACATTTCCTAGTAATATCCTAAGTTCCTGACACTGACAGACCCTCGATATACTACAAATGGTATATGTATAGGGCGTATGTAGGGGTCAGTCGCAACTGCCCCAGCCACCGTCCCGCCACCTTTGTAGTTAATTTCTAAAGCATATAAATTCCTAAGCAGTTAATTTCCTAAGCAATTAGTTTCCCAAACGGGTAGTTCCCTTATTCTTCAATACTGACATCCACCTAATGTACCGTAAATGGTATATATATAGAGCATATGTAGGGGTCAGTCGCAACTGCCCCAGCCAATGTCCCACCACCTTTACGATACACCACGTGCATGTCCTTATCGAATCATTAGGGCACAGTCAATCAATATAATCAACAGTATCATATGCATGGTATATGTATATATATCAGGAGTTCAAATAACATGTAATAAACACATAAGCATGAAATCCTGAATATACTAACTAGTGTATGAAATAATTCATACTAGGGTATGCTACGGTTATAGACTAGGTCAACCATTTCTAGTAACCTAATTCCCTATAACCCAGGCTCTGATACCAATCTGTAACACCCCGACCAATGGCAGAAACGTTGGGATGCCACAAGGGATGTGCTGATTGTTCTTAAGCTCGTGGGCATCTAATTTAAATCCTCACATATAATTTAATCAACCAAATTAATTACACAAAAATCATGTTCATCATGAATTAGTTACATCAAATACAAAAGAAATTTAGCTATCTAACTAAATTCTAATCGCCATAATTTCATTTATTTAGCTAAGTACAAGATCCTACATGATGATGTCCCAAAAGAGTGTAGAGCTATCCTGCTCTACCTACTTGTTTTCGTCTCCTGAAACATGTAAAAATCAAGCGTGAACTATAAAGTAGTTGGTGAGAAATCATAAGTTTTTATATTTAAAACGGTTTTACAAAATGATTATAAAAGTTTAGAGTTTCTTGAGCAAATCCACATGAGTACCTGCGAGATAGTCCATCACATAACCCAAACACACAAAACACAAACACATTATCACATATCTCATATAATCATAGATAATCATATCTAATCAACCACATAATCATTCAACAATCTCAAACATCAATATTCTCAAATATTATAAGTGACTATACATGAAATCAATGTAATTAATCGAAGTTAAAAACAATGATTCATGGAGTGGTAACAAACCATGTGACAATACATGCAATCACTGAGGATGACCGAAGTCAACCACTACGATCCACGGAATAGTGACAATGCGTGCAGTCGTTACGAATGACCGAAGTCATCAGCTACAACTCATGGAATAGTGACAATACATGCAGTCGTTGCGAATGACCGAAGCCATTAACAACAACTCATGGAATATGATAATTCAAAAACAATGATAATTTCGTAATATGAATATCATAATGATAAATAGGTATCTTCCATGTGTTATCAAAATTATATTTAAAATTCGTATACATGTTTCACCTCCGAGTTTAAAACAAAATAGTTTAAAAGGAGGTTATGAGAACTCACCTGAGTCCTTATAATTAGTGTTTTCTTGGTATGCGCGCTCACGTCTGTGAAATCAGCAACACCCAACTCAACCTATAATTATTGTATGTTCACTCCATAAGTATATTTATTTCTTTTCAACCAAGTGTCCTTGAGTGTTTACTTTTTAAATCATCATGTGTTTCGTTAACTTAGTTTTTATTAATCTTAGTTAAAATAAATTACCCAAGATTTTATAACTGACCATCATTCTATTATAGTTCACTCCTATTAGTTTTATACTATCATAGTGTGACAACTAGTACCTGACCGGCCGGCAAGTCCGTACGGTATGTGTAAATACATGTTGTGAACAGTACTTGTATTAACAGAATTCAAAATACAAGAGATAGTTGTACGTATTTATGTGTAACTTAAATGTCGTATGTACAACACTCATTTGAAACAATAGTTGTTAGTATTTAGATGAAAACCTAAGTACAAATAATTCAACGAAACACGAGAAACAACAGTGTTCAAGTGAATAACACGAACAAATCGGTTGCAATCTGATATCCATAGATGACAAGAATCAGATGGCCGACATATCAATGTGAAAACAATGTGATAACAGGATGTTTAGTTGAGTTCGACTGTGAGGAAATACAATTTAAAACAATATTACAGTGTCGTTTCCGAATAACGAACTGACAGTGTGTTTGCGTGGGTGACGATTCACACAAACGTATCTGTGAGTTTAACGTTCTGAAATGATGACTAGGAAATAGAAAACAACAGTCAGAAAGCCAAACTATCGACGTGTTCGTTCGAATGACGATTCGAACGAATACGAGCGATGGTGACGTGATTTTACGAAACGAAAACGAAACACGACACGAACAAAAATAAATTAATAAAATAAAATAAATAATGTTTTACAATTTTGAAACTCATCAAAAATAATTAAAATAATCATTCTTTTATTTAAAACATATAAATTACGCGTTACGTGCCGGAAACGTGACGAAAACGCGAACCGAGCAACCGAAAGAACCCGAATACCCCGAGGTATAAAAACAACAAATGAGGGCTTCTCCTCATTTATTCCATCAGCCTTTTCTCTCTAAAAACGTGATTCCCGAACCCTCACTCTCTCACTAGAATTCCAATCTTCAAACTCACGTATCTTGCTCGTTTCTTGACGGATTTGGGCCATCTTGGTGTCCACGCGTAGCTCTCAACCCCCTCTACAAGGAAATACAGCAGATCTGAGCAATCACCCGGCCAAAATTGAGGTACGAAGCCACGAAAGTTCTGAAAATAAGGTTTTTGTGGGTGTGTTGTTCGAACATAAGCTATAACCGGCTTTAGACCCACCTCCCATGACCTCTGCACCATCGAGAACCTTCTGCCACTTAAAACCACCAAATAAACAGCCTAGAAACCTTGATATGCGATGAAAAATATGATGGGGAAGTTATAGGTTCGGGCGAACCTATGTGAAACGAACATCCATAACCGAACCTGTGGGCCGACAACCATCACCGAAGAACCTGCCATGGCCGGCGAACCACTGGGATGTAGCCGAATCTGCTGAGCCACAAACCTAGGATCTACCAGCCGAACCATTTCGATGGCCGAACCTTGCATGGGTGCCGAACCCTTACCATCCCCGAACCTTGTTCCCCATTGCCGAACCCTACCCACAGACGAACCATGCAGCAGGCATGGCAAACCCTAACCGAACCCTCGTCTGCGAACCAAGATCTCCCGAACCTTGGTAATACTCACGAACCTACAACATGTCTTCCGAACCTACGTACAACCACAAGCTGGAACCCACGAACCAGTAGCACCGAACCAGCTGGGAACGAACCTGCATGCTATCTCCTATGTACATGCATAACCTAGACGAACTTACCCCTTGAACAAGCCGAACCTTAGTCTCTAACCTATGGGTAGCCGAACCTTTAACCCCAACTGAAGCTGGATAGGGTTGTGACTGTTGCGAACCTTGATTGACACATGGAGGTTTGCTGGCACAAGCTGATACTCGATTGCAATACTAACAGGTCCGGATTTGTTTCAGACGACTAAGGGCCCTAAGCCATGCAAGTTTTTCGGCCCAATAGTGATCCACGGCCCACTGTTTTGATCCATACACCTCCGGCCAACAATAAATATTCGGCCCAACCCACTTGGCCCATGGTCACTAGTTGATGCGACATAGTTCGATTAGTCCAAACATTATAGTTTCAGCCCAAATTCCCACGACACAGCCCAATAAGTCATTTTAACTGGTCAAGGCCCAATCGGCCCATGGGATTCATTCGGCCCCTATAATAATCTAGCCCATTTAACAATCGGCCTATTTGAGTTAAGGTGCAACTAACATAAGGAATCTATGTTAAGTGTAACATACAAGTAACTATGTACCAATGGTAAATTTTTAATAAAAGGTGGTAAGGACTTGATTAGATTCCTAAAGCCAAAAATAATGTATTTAGGAATGTGTCAAAAAACGGTTTGAAAGTGAACATGCGAATAGAACAATGATAATACAAACCTAAGCTACAAGTGTTAAGGATTGATAACATTCAACCAAAAACCTAAGTTTTACACTTAGTACCCCTTTTATTATAACATTAAAGAAAAAGAAAGATAAATCAAATACTTGAGCCTTAAGTAAATAGGCTGAGAGCTAGTAAGACACTTAGTAAGCAAATAGGGTCGAATGAGGATCTAGACCAAGAAGTGATAACCAAGTTAGGGTTAACACAACACACACACGTAACTTTACGACTCATACTTACAAGTACAAACAACGTGAAATCAATACAGGATCGTGAACACAAAAAAAAGTACAATCAAGAGTGCGTCCATTCCTATTTAAGCTAAGTCAACCACTACAACAACAAGGTGAGTTCATATGCTCCTTTTCTTTAATCTTAACTAATTTTAAACTCTCGGGGCTGAGAAACATGCTTACTTTTATTTATTTATGAGTTTTAATGTTTCACATATTATTTATACTATGATTATATAATATTGTTTAGCTTATTATCGTTTATCATTGTATGCATGCTTGTATGATCAGGATATGACAGGGATAATCAGATGAACATGATAATATAACTTCATAATTCATCAACGCATTAGAATAACATAGTTATAAGATTTTATCATACAACACCTAGTTATTCTTACATGAGCAAACATTGGGATAATTCTTACATGAACAAACATTGGGATAATCATAGAGAAACATGATGACACAACAAAACACATGAATGATTAGAAGATAATACATCTTCTTAATACCATTCAACATTAGAGTTAATTAAGTGTAATAAGATAAGTACTTATAACGCTTAGTTTACAACTCAATACATATTACAAGAGAACATGGAACAATAATCATCCACCAACTGAGTCACTTAAGGGTAGTAAGACTAGTTTTTACTACGGCTTAAAGACAATACGGTGATCATATGGATTACAAGGAATGATAATCATGATAAAGTAACTTTATGATAATAACATCATTCACACAATGATTAACATAATGTAATAAGACAAGATCTTATTTAACCTTGTTAATCACATGGAGAACATCCCACATTGAGAACAAACAACAACATCGATGTACACAATCCATCGTTACCTGTGGATTAGTATACTGAGGAATTTATTTTCTCTCATGTCATATTATTAGTAACAGTTTCGATGAAGGCAATGGGATCACAAAGTGGTAGAGGTAAATCGGATGCATTGAAATCTGATTACATGAGGATAGCAATGGATTCCTTTTAGGCTCTATGCACTTAAGTTGAGAACAAATGACAATAATGTGTTAACTAACACTCTTAATACTTAAAAGATGATGAACAGTTAACCCCACAAGTAGTGGATAAATACAAGGAACATATTTAATTAATCTAAACTCTTTAACATATCAAGGGTTTATCAATACTTCAGTTTGATAACTAAACCCGCATATTATATTATTCTATATATGATACGACAGGTGAATTATAATTGGGCGGTGAACATAAACATATGGATGCACATCAAACAACTTAAACATATGGGAAATGGAAATGGAAATCCATAGTTGTATTACAAGTAATGTGAAACTTGATTGAGCATGTGGTGGGATGGCGTCGGGGCTTGACCCTTCCGTATGCCCTACATATAAGCATGCTTGATCGGGTGTCATACCATTTGTACATATAACTATTGAGATGCCATTGGGTGATTTGGGCGAATTAAACAACATACATGTACAAGAATAACATTGTGATGGTGCATGTGAATGAATAAAGGTTTTAAATTAACATACTTATGAACTCACCAACCTAGTGTTGACTTTGTTTAAATGCATGTTTTCTCTGGTGACGAACAGGTTTAGTCGCCATATTCAAGAACTTAGCTAGTGGACTCTAGAGGACCTAGCTACATTTTGTGTGATCATACTTTTGGATGGCAAAACAATGAATCATCTTTTGTATATCTTGTACATATAAAAGATATAAACTCATTGATTCTTTTGGATAGATTTACTTGATTAAATTATGAACGATACATTGTAATTTAATCTTGCAATTCTATATCCTTGTCGTGTTAGCATTTCTCATTTATTTATCATGTGCTATGTAAACAATCTGATCATTTCGATTATCAAACGATATCGCGTCCCGAGAACTTTCTGCCTGACGGGAAAGTCGATCCAGCCCACCGGCTCGGGGTGTGACAGATTGGTATCAGAGCCATGGTTATAGAGAAATATTGGTTGTCACACCCCAAGCCGGCGGGGTTGGATCGGAGTCCCCATCGGGCGGAAGGTTCCCGAGGCGCGATATTGTGGATGATAATCATGATGATCAGATTGTTTTCAGAGCATCAATGTTAAGAATATCTAAATCACAAGAACATTTAACTAAAATCTACAAAGTTAAATTACAATATCAATGTCTGATAATTTAACCAAGTGAACATTTCAAAATGAATCATAAGTTCACTATCTTGTATTAGTACAAGATATCAAAAATGATTCACAATGATCAACAAAAGATGTGCTTTGCAAAACCACTAGGTCCTTTAACTGAGCATCCTAGCATGCAATCCCAATCCGTAGCTTAATCCTGTATATCACCTGAGAAAGCATGAAAATAAAACAAAGTCAACACAATGGTTGGTGAGTTCATATGGTTTTGGTATTTGAAAAAAAAATAGCTTTGCAAACCTTTTATGTAAAACCTTAACCTCGTTATCAACACTTGTATCATCCAACTTGGTATGCTTATATATAGGCCATACCCCTGAGTC